>VZRU01018093.1:124698-139322 GCA_013398155.1 Pedionomus torquatus | reverse complement strand
GGAGGGGAGGGCAGGGGAGGGGGCCGCTCGCCCGCCTGTGGCCGGGGAGGGCGAGGCCGGCTGGGCCGGAGCTAGGCCGCTGCTGCACTGTTTGTCGCCACCGCCTCCCCTTCCTCCTCTGCACTGCACACTCCCTGCGTGTCACGCCACCGTCAAGTACTCCCGCATATGCGGTGTCTAGATATACGTGTGTCCCTTACTAATCGTTGCAGTTGCACGTAAGGTGTTCACTGCGGGTATATACTAAACTGTGTATGTGGCCGATGCGCAGTGTTATTGGCACTTTTCAGCCTTATATTGACCCGTGTTGTCATGAAGTTGGACAGAAAAACAACTTCCCTGAGGGTGGAGGGGAGTGTTGCTTCCTATTTGAGAAAGCAGCAGAAGTGTTCTGGACTAGTTTCCTTTTGTCGATGTTTATTTGGGGTAAATGGAAGAATGAAGTTCTGCTCTTTCATCTGGTTGTCCATTGCCTGTTTGCAGTACATTCGAGGTTTCTGTAATGTCTGTGGGTAGCTTTGACTTAAATTAAAACTGTACTGAACTATCCTTGTAGTAAAAGCAGGAAAAGGTGTCTGTGTTGGGGTCTCTGGCAATGGTTCTATTGCTTTGGAGGTTACTTGATGTGGACTTTGCTTTCTAGGCCTCTGAAACAGTGGTTCAACATTGTATGTAGTCTTTCACAGCTGGAAGTGCCTCTTTGTGAATGACATTTACTCAGGCTGTCTACATCCTAGATCATTGGAAACCCCAAGAAGCCTAGTAGGTAGATGTTATCATATGGAATGCATTGTTTTGGGGATTGATTTCTATCATGGTTTGGATCGAGGGCCTCTTGTACTCAGGCTTTACTCAGGAATGGGAAGAAGATCTTAACCCTGGGGGACTTCTATAATAGTTAAGTATCACATAGTTTAAGATTAAAAAGGAATTTCCTAGCTTCCTGGAGGGATTTGGAATGTCATAAATCTGAGTGGAAGAAGTTTCTATTTTCCATTTTATGAATAACAACAACCAAAAAAAAGTTATTGTGAAGGACGGCAGTTTGAAGACAAACCTGTTATACTGGAGGTACTAGGATTTAAAATGTAAATAGATCTTTTAAAATGACTTGCTTACTCCTGTGCATCTAATGAAACCTGCTTATGATTGGTTCCCATTTTGCCCTGCTTTTCTAAAACAAAGGCAGTAGACCTTGTTTAATTTTGTTGTAAATGCATTTGTGACGTGTGTTTGCCAAGGTGATGATTCCAGGCACGTTGTTCTGATTTCTTAGACTGACAACAAAATTCTGTTTTCTGTATATACTGCCCATGAACTGATGGGGTATCTCTGGAACTCGGTTCTCCTGCTGGGAATGCAGCTGTGTGCTACAGGTTAAACTGTTTTATAGGAAGACAAAAATAGGATAATTGAGGATATACAAGCGGATAAAGAGCTGTAGCTGAGAGAATGGACATGGGAGAAAGTGCTGTTAGTGCTGAGGACAGGTATGCAGTACTTGGCTCAGCTGTGGTGCTAGGGTGGGGTCAGCAGAAATGAGGTGTGTGCAGAGATGCAGGAGGTTTAGGAAACAAAATGGAGGCACTTAATGGAGCAGGATGTGAAAGCATCAGAAGGATAACCAACAACATGCGTGTGTGACTGCGCACTTGTTGAGGGAAATACAAACCTGAAGGTAGTATGATACATAGCCTTGATTTTTTTAAAAATAAATAAAGTCAAAGTTCTCTTATAGGAAGGGAACTGAAGACCTGTGAAGTCTTTGGAAATACTGACTAGGCCTCAGGCTGAGCTAAGGTATTTTGCATGATTAAAGAAAAGAGCAAATGCATTTCTTTTAAGAACAGCTTAAAATGGGGCTCTGCACAGCTGAAGCTTGTTCATCTGAGCCTGGTAGCAAGCAGCCCTGTGTGGCTTCGGACATGGAAGTATGGAAGACATGGAAACAATAAGGAAATGCAAAGTGATCATAAGGTTGCTGTCTAATCAAAGATTGGTGCAGCCAAATTTACTGTCTTGTGCTAATCAAATGCTTTAGTGAAATCCAAATGGGGAAAGTGAGAGAGGATGACTCCGGAGGAGCTGCAGAATGAGTAATGAACTGGCCAGCAACAAGTATGGATACACAAGAGAAGGCACTGGGCTGCTGACAGGCTGCTAATGAGACTTCTCAGAGGAGGGCTTTCTAAAGACAAGCCCGCAAAAATAAACAAACAGCCAACCAGGGAGGCCATGGTGCCATCCTCTTAAAGAGGGCGGGGATGTTTATATGTTTGGGAAAGACCTGAACATCCTTGGTGTGTGGAAGTTACAGAACCACAAGGAAATGTAATTGTAGTAGACCTCACAGCTTGTGTGGACAAGACTTAATGAGAATTCACTGCTTGGGTGTATTAATTGGTAACAAAACTATTACTATCTTCCAGTATGGTATGATTGTATTATGTTTTTTTATATAGAAGACCACAGTCAAAGCAATTACGCTGTATTTGTGGCAGCCTTGAAAAGTAAGGCACCAGTTAGACTATGGTGGTTTGTGTGACTATCTTCCAGTATGGTATGATTGTATTATTGTATTATTATTATTGATCTCTTCTCTGCGTTCGCTGTCTGTTAACATCCAAGTAAATACGGGCAGAAAGGGAAGACTATGCCCTAGGAAAGAAGATAACTACCTACTCATCTCGTGCAGAGATTTAAAAGCTGTTCTAAATAATAGTCAGTGGTGGCACACAGTTCCCTTTGTATGCAGCTAATGTTTTCTTCAAAGTTCAACAAAACTTGCAGCTCTTAAAGTTATTTAAATTTATGAAAGCAACGATATGATGGCATTACCTTTTATAGATGGGAGCTGGATTTCAACTGTGAGATCCTTCCCTGTTGCATGTCCTTGAGGAATGACTGAAAGAACACCCAGATGACCAGATGAAATAAAGAATGCTTCTTGCTTCAGTCTAACTAAAAAGTGATTCTCCATCTGCTGAGTGGTTTGTTTTTAATGGGAATCTGCAATAATTAGCCCTGAATTTGAAGCTGATAGCTGTTTTCAGAAGTATCATCTCTGTGTGAATTTGCCAAGCGATGGTACTAACTGCATGCAGTGTCTAATGGAACCTGTGCACACAAGTTCTGGTCTCTTCTAATAAAATACCCGCTTCTTGCTGAGCGTAAAGCTCTGAAATTTCTCTGTGGAAATGGTATCCAGTGAAGAGTTAAAATTGGTGATGTCCTGAAGTTGAGCTGGAAGGGACTGCATGGCTTTCCTGAAAGCTGGTACCGATAGAACACTTACAGTTCTGTTACCCTGATAAAGAATGTTACAGCAACGTACCTGGAACAACCTTAGCCTGGTTTGTACAGATGAACACTGATGCCTGTAATAAGGCTTCAATGAGATGTCAAAATACCTGTGTAGTGCTGTTGATAAGAGGAGGAAGTGTAGGTGTACTAGTATCTTATGAAGTGAGACCATCTTGCAACTTTATTAAAAAAACCTCTAAGGGAGAAGTTGATCTACAGAAAATGGACTGTGGTGACACTGTTCATGGTAAAATTTCTAGTCTGAACTGTAATGCAGGCTTTGAAACTAGTAGAGGCCTGTGTATAGTGAAGCAGGATCTTCTGGCTAGTTGCCATCCTGAAATACTGCTCTAAACTCGGGAGCCCTTACCTCAGATAAGGCAGCCAAAACTCATTCGAAGTTGGCAGACTTTCCCGGAAGAAAGATGGCAGGTAGATTGAACTTCCAGACTAACCTTCTTTTACTTTCTGTTAACAGTAAATTCATGGTTGGTTGACTTTGATGTCATATGGTACAGGGTCAGCAGGGCTGGAGGTAAGTTGTGTATACTTACACACAGCTTCCTCACTCCAGCAGTTCTTGCACCTTTGTCCTCCCGAGGGAAAAACCCCAACCCCCCAGATCGGCATTATTAAGATTCATGTGGCTGGAGCAGAGAGCTGAGAAGTGGAGATAGAGCTCTGGTTTCTACAGATGGCTCATGCTGTCAGCATTTATTAACCCCTTGCATTAACACGTAGCTAATATTGTTGTTTGCTGAATCCTGGTGTGCGCTGTTCCTGCCTGGACTTCCTCCTTTCATCTGCGGTAGTTGCTGAGATTGTAAGTCTTCTAAGGCTGAATTCTCCCTGTGGCTTCTGTGTTTAGTTTGTTGCATTTATTTTTTTTTCCCCCCTTTGCCACACAGTTCTTCTGGAATATCTCCTTTATTTCAAGATCTGAGTATAGCTTGTCTATATTGGATTGGAGTGTTTAAAAGTTTATTTGGTTGGGTGTGGGGATTTAAAAGCAATTTTTTAAAGAAGTCATCTGTCCTCCAGAAAAGATTCCTGACCTCTGTAATAATTGGGCATATTTCAGAATCTCCTCTGTAACGTGACCCTTGCAATAAATGTAATACCGAAGCATTGCTTTATTTCTCAGTTTAACTCTGGAAATTGGTTTTAAGCATATCAGTGTTTCTGCAAGCTTTCAGTATGTATTTGTATCAGACACAATGACTTCTCCAGCAACTCTTGGTGACTGGAGAGAAGGCCTGGCCTAATCAAATGAGTGAATTTCTGTATCGACGTTGCTATTAATAATCTGTTTCCTTAAGCTGTGGGGAGTGAGTGTGCTAGGTCCGGTCTCTCACAGTGGGGTGTGGGGTATCTGTCGCCTCTTCTAGGGGCATAATGTCACTAAGAGTGAGGGTAAAGTTTTAGCAATGAGGTGTGGCTTGAGGTTGGTACTCCCTTCCCACCTGCTTCTTGGCAGACTTTGTTGCCAAGCATTGAATTTGGTTTTCTAACTCTCACTTTGAAATGGGAACTGAATTTGATGCATATGTTGCAAAGCAGTGACAGTTTCTTTTATATTGAAATAGCATCATTAGACTTCTTTACTTAAGGAGTATAATGAAAACTAACATATCTTAGCAAGCAAAAAACAGTCTGTCAAACAGTATATTTAACAGTAAAGATTCTCAAAGAGAATCCAAATTCAGTTTGTGATGTAGCCTGCACAGAGTTCCCAGTTTGTCCAGTCTTTAAAAAAGCAAGTCTTCCTCACCTTCCAGCAACACTGCTCGTGAGCTTGGGTAGTAGGATGCATTCCACTGTATCAATCCACAGTGAGTGAAGTCAGCATGAAACATATTTATTTGAGTGTTTCAAAGTATTTACCATTCCTTAGCTAACTGGTGGTGTGAAGGAAGAGAGGGTCACCTGGGTTTCTGCAGGGGACAGTGTGGAGCCACACAAGTGGAATTTACGAGACTGTCTGATGGGTTTTGGTTTTTTTTTTTTTTAAGAAAAAAAAAAAATCAGTGTAAGTTACTAGATAGGACCATCTTCAGAATGTGCTGTGGATCTTTCAGACTAGATGCATGTTCCTGCTCTCTGTGTTTCTTCACCTTTATCGTGGCTGTAGCACCCACCTGCTTTCTGTGGAGAATGGTCCAGTTCATGTTGCCCTCCTGAAGTACCGCCACATGTAGAATGGCCTTTTTTTTTTTTTTTTTCCTCTGTGCTTCCACTTACATACCTTGTAATCCTCCAGTTTAACCTTGTCTGCTCTCAAAGTGAATTGAGCCGTGACCACAGTCTTCCTGCCTTTCCCGAGACACCAAGTGCCAAGGCAAGGATCCTGTAAGAATGAGTGCATTGGATGAGAAGATGCTCAGTTTGAATGCTACTGCTATTGGGACGAGCTGGAGAACAGGAAGAATATATGTATGGATAGGCCTTCAGGAAATCTGAAATATTGGATGTTTCCACAGTGACACAGTAATTTTGAATTCTCTGAGGAATGGTTACTTGTCTATTTGCTGGTGTCGAAAACAATCAGTACTCATACTGAAATTGACACTCTTGACTCTGGAACCTTCCACTCCAGGAAGTAAAGTGGTGAAGTTGCTGCCTTGCTTGGTGGAGAGTAGTAAATTCTTGATCATGAATGTGAATTCTTGCCCACTACAGCAGTAAGAAGTGCTCTGTCCCCCCGAGTGGCTTGTCAGAGACTGAGGAAGATGAAGGTGGGATGGCTGCATCCAGTTTCCCTCTACTATGGCAGAAGGGCTTCCTCTACAATTTTATTGATTGAAACGACTGTTCTTGGAACCTTTGCAGCACTTGTGGAATTCTGTCTTGCCAACACAAGAATTACTGTCCAAAATCTTGTTTTGTTTACTGTCCATGATTAAACTTGGTTTAATACAACTGTGTGTGCGTGTATACATAAATGTATGTGTATATATATGTAGGACTTGGTGTGCAGAGCAACTCCGCTATTTGGGGTGGAAGGACGTGAAAGTTTCCATGAACCCAGCATGAAGAAAAGGAGGAAATGTAGGTGCAGATCAGTGACTGGCACATGGTAAACCCTTCCCAACTGCCTGTGGGAGTCATTCCCCCCTCCAAGGTCTAGATAAGAGCGTTTGCTTTAAACCTCTGCTGTGTGAAGTGGTGGCTGGTGGCTGTGTGCTGTGAATGAGATTTGTTGTCACCTTCTTTCCTACGACCACAGTTCGCTGTTATGGATTAATTGTGGTTGAGGAAACAATACTTTGCTTTTGGAAAAAGTTGCAGGCCTGTAAGCTTTCCTGTGTTATTATTTCTTTACAGTACTGGTTTCACTCGTCATGTGAATGACACATGACTGAAGGAAAAGCTTTCTAGGCTAAAGCAGCGTTCTTTATAAAAGTACCGTGTTTTTCTAACGGCTGGCTATCTGCCATGCAGGAGAGGGAAGGGAAATGGTGAATTCCTAGCAGAAGTTTTTTTCACTTGCTTAAGCAACAGTGCTGTATCTAGCTTAACTTAAAACCTGGGGTGAAAGCTGGTGTTTTGCATCCTTTATGTTATCCCTTTTTAAGATAACTGCAATATCTGGACTGTATAGACCTGTAACCCTGGTTAACTGCTGCATTAGTTGCTGAGTTTATTAGTTTATTATTGCTAAATAAACTCCTTGCAGGTTTATACAGCTGAAGCCAGTTCTGGTTCCTCCTACATCTAGGAAAACTCCAGAATGTTGGAATACTTACCCCAATCTAATTCTGTCACTTAAAAAAGAGAAACTGCAAAGCCTTGCAGCAGTGCCATGGTGCTGACAAAGCCCCAGAGATGTAACTAACTTCCTGAACATCTGATTTGTGGCTTGAACTGCTTCTCTGACATGGAGCAGTCCAGACCCCAGTTAAGACTACTGCAGCATTCTTTAAGTAATTCTTAGCTGTTGATGCAAGCTGTGCTGTTTCCTTTGTTCTTGTTGCAAGTCTCAAAAGTGTGAGGTAATAGCTCCAAATTGCTGGTTTTGTTAAACTTCTTCAGATTTTTCACTTGGATTTAGATTTTCTTTTCAGGTCTTCTATTGGCTCTTTGGTAAGTTAGTGCTGCTCGGCTCAGTGACTCTGTACAAAGCAAGAAGCTACTAGAGCTTTTCAGCAGGTTTAAGTCCATCTTTCTGCATAAATCAGAATGAGTATCAGTGCTCCACAGAGTGTGTTTCTACTTTGAGGGATGTGGGAGTCTTGCTGAATGTCTCTGGCACTAATTTGGTTCCTCAAGTACATGGGTTTGAACTGTGAATGAAAGGGTAGTTACGGGGGTGAGGGGAAGGGTGTCTTGTTTGCTAACATGAACTAAATTGGATTAATTGGGCTGAGTTTGGGGAGCAAGCAGCATTTGTGATGTATTCTGTTTTGTTTGTTTGTTTTAGTGCCACAATGGCAACTGCACCTTACAACTATTCCTACATCTTTAAGTACATCATTATTGGTGAGTATCACTGGGCTTGTCTGTGTGTCTGTGCATGACAGCACCCCACAACCCTGGGGCTGTGCTGGGGGGGACTCCTGATGCATGTAACTCACTAAATGGTTGTGATTCCTGGGCTACCTCAGCCCCTCACAGATCACCACACTGGCTCTAAGCTGTTGGCAGCTGATAATATCAAGGCATGTGTCTTTGTGCCACAGAACTAAAGCTGTGTGACTGTGGTGAGTGAACTGGGGGTGAAGCCAAGTACCAGTGCCTGTATTGAGTTAGCTTGATTGCTGGGTCGCTGTTAAAATTACCTGTTCTTTGTATACATACTTCAGTCTTATTGAATATCTTTGCTGTTAGGGCTAGAATGCCTAGGCTTCTGCATTAGGAAAAAAGATGTTCTAAAACCACGTGTATGTGCTCCCTTTCTCCCTGGATCAAAGCTGTGTTTAGAAAAAATGCTAAATGCACTGGAAATGTGGGGGGAGAAAAACTGTGATGGGGATCAGTGCAACTGGGCTGTTGATTCAGGCTTATGATAGCGCTTTTGACTGCCTCTGCATCATTAGTCTCAAAGGTCTTAGAATCTGTATTTAAGAACGAAGTACTAATGGGAATCCATTGCTTTAGATGGGCTTATAAATTTCTGTTAAGCTGTATTTTTTTATTTCCTGTTTAAACGCTTCTTTTAGCTGTACCTTCCTTGGCTGTTTAGAGTCAGGGCCTTGATTGCCTCTGTTACTGTCCTGGAAGAGCTGGTCTTGCTGTTCATTGTTTAATTCTTAGTGATCTTGTGTAGGTGTAAGTGATCAGCAAACTTACCATAACAGCTTGTAAGTCGGGCTGCTGTGATGGCCTCAGCCTGTGGAAAAGATGATTCTTAAAAGATCTTGCTACTTCTTGCTGTTAGCGTTGTGTAAGGGGACCAGTGGAAGTGAAGCAACTTCTCGGTGTGTTCTGTTTGGCTGTCAGTGGTTTCGGTGTCTTTAGCAGTAGCTGCAAGGAAGACATTCTGCAGGGCAGACATTCCAGAGGGGCATTTTACACTTCAATTTCTTACAGGTTTGTTTCTGGTAGAACCTGGAGAAATACAGATGTAAAGCTGGTAATACAGATGAATTAGTCTTGAGTTTTCTAGCCTACCCTTGCTTGCAGCCCTGTACCTGTTACTAAAACTCTCGTGCGAAGGTTGATGAATTCACTGTCTGTAGCCAGGTATGGAATATTGCCCCCTGAGAAGGGAACGGCTGCCTGTCTCTACCATTTGTTGGGTGGGATGACAAAAATGTGCTTGTTGCAACTATGATGTGGTGTCAGCCTTAACTATTCTTTCTGTAACAGGGGACATGGGTGTAGGAAAGTCCTGTTTGCTTCATCAGTTTACAGAAAAGAAGTGTGAGTATTTCAATTCACAATATTTATTCTCGTTGCTGTGCTTCAGCCCCTCTCTCCTGCCTCTGTGCTTCCATCTGCATGAGCTTGACATGCTATCTGCCAAATCGGTATGGGTCTAGGTGGGACTTGGTTAAATTTTTGTTTTGACTCCTGCAGATGTAGAAATAAAACATTGCTGTGGTAATGGCCAAAGTGCTGTGAGGAGTGGGAAGAACATGTCTGGTTTTACAGCTTGTCCGAGGGATTCTGATGCAGAACAAAGTGAAATTTTGTGGCAGAAATTTGCATGTTTTCAGTTTTGATGTAGCTTGAATGCAAGCAACTGGAAAATTTTTGGTGTTTTCTTTTGTTTGTGCTTTTAAGCCCCTGAAAACAACGAAAACAAAAAAGCTTCGATTTTCCTTGGACTCTGTTTGCAGACTTAAGCAGTGCTGTCATTCTCTGTAGCTGCTGTGACTCATGGCACTTAGACTTTAAACACCAGCACACAGGGCAGTCCATCTCAACAGTAATGGTTTTTCATGCATGCTGTCATGACTAACGAAGAATTAGCTTCAGTTCTTAATAACGCGTGTTGCCTTGGTGTCTGCAGCGGCTGTTGGCTCTTGCAATGGATTAAGTCCCAGGGTCCTTACCAGTACAATGTTAGTCTTTACCTTATGCTGCTCAAGATGTGACAAGAAGTGGGTAGAAGCTAGAGTTTAAAATATTCCTGTTTTTCTAGTAGAAATAGGATTATTTAACTGTTGCTTTTAATTGAAACCTAGCATCAGCCAGTTATTTAGCTGCTTTGCTTATGGTTGGATTCTTGATGTGGCTGTGCCTTGGTCTTAGTTTGTCAGCATTAAAGCCAAGCCAGTGCAGCTGAATGAACTACTGTACCAAACACCTCTGTGCCAAGGCACTTGCTCACTGTAGAGAGCTTGAACGGGTGCTCATCCTTTCTGTATTATTTTTTTTTTAAATTGCTCTTAAAGTTGAGCTTCTTATAACCAGAAAGGTGCCTTTATGGTTTTGATTTGCTGTGTTGATAGCTACTGGTGAAACTGGCTTTTTCCTGTGGACAGTCATGCTGTTACCCGTTTTGAAACAAATTGGATATTTGCTTTGGAAGCTGTTTTACAGACTTTTAACTGTATCTTGGTAATTCCCTAAAGTTATCTTTTCCTACTGCATTAAACTAGTTAACCATTTCTGCAAGGATAGACTGAGAACCAACTGACTTGATCCCTTCTGATATATATGGCCAGACAGCGTCAATGTACGTGCATCAGAGAAGGCAAGGAATTTTATAACTGTTTTTAAAACTAACAGCAGTTCAGGCAGTACTTCACTTTCTTTCTGGTTGTAGCACAGTTTGGGTACTGTACCTGTAAAAATGTTCTTCTAGAGACTGAAAATCTAGTAAAGATAACAAAGCTGGTGATAGGAATATCTTTGTAGGAAGGAGACCTTTACTAGAAAGAGCTGATCTTTGCTCTTATTTTTCACAACAGTTATGGCGGACTGTCCCCACACAATTGGTGTTGAATTTGGCACAAGAATAATTGAAGTTAGTGGCCAAAAAATTAAACTACAGATTTGGGATACAGCAGGACAAGAGAGATTCAGGGCTGTCACACGAAGCTACTACAGAGGAGCGGCGGGAGCTCTCATGGTCTACGACATCACCAGGTAAGGCGCTGCTGGCCCGTGCTTCTTGTGCCGTGACAAGCTGTTTGGGTGCCACCGCCTCGTGTGGACCGGCCTGTCTGTCCCCTGGACTTGGATTTAAAGGACTCCATCTCTATCTGGATGGATTTCTATCCAGTTGTGTGATGTTTACCACGCTTCTTTGTCTAAATCCTTCAAAGTATTTGAGTAGCTGAAAACGAAAAGTGGGGAGTGATGTGAGCTGGCTTTCCTAGAAAATGTCACTGCTGACAGACCTGAGGCTTTTGCCACTTGAGGCCTTGACTGCCTGTGGTGAAGCTGTTTAAAGAACTAGCTTTGTCATTAAAACTTAGTGTATGGATTTTTCTTTTCCTGGGAGGCTCTAGATATTACCACTTACCTGGTAAAAACACTCCTAGAGCAGGCAGAGGACAGAACATCGCCCCTGCTGCAGTGGGTGGTGTAAACGTGCCCAGCAGGCTCTATAGGGGAGAGCACTGGAGAGGTTTGATTTTGGGCCCCTTCATGGGCTGGTCCTCCAACAGAATGGACTACACACAAGTGGTTCTGCCTCTCTGAAAGCTGAAATTTAAAGGTACTGTGATGGGAATAATTAATAAGATGCCCAGCATGAAATACTTATGCTTTTACATGGCTCCTGTCTTCCTCTGGGGCTCTTCTTTATCCTTTATGAATCCTTTTTCCCCTCCATTTATAGGTGTATCTCCTGTTCACTTAAAGCTGGAGTGAAACATAATCTCATGCCCTGTTTGTTACCAAGGTGCTGTTCTGCTGTACAGTGCTCTAAAGGATTTCCTGTCAAACACCCTCGCAGTGTCATGTGAGGACAGTGAAAGTGCCACACGCTCCCGAGTGGGACTTGCTCTGTCCCCCTGGGGTGCAAGACTTGCTCTGGGGGTTGAAGTCTTGGTCTGAGTCCCAACAAGATGCTGCTGCTGCTGCTTTGTCATTCCCGAGGGTGGGGAGAAGAGCAGGGATGGCAGGCGTCGGTGTGTTTGATGGGTGCTGACTGTGCTGTTGGTGCTTATGTATTTTAAAAAAGCATACTGTCCTCGCTTGATTCTTTGCAGAAGAAGTACATATAATCACTTAAGCAGCTGGCTGACAGATGCGAGGAACCTCACCAATCCAAATACTGTAAGTTAGAATTTATTTAGCTTGAAAACAAGATTGTGTATCTCTGCTCGGTGGAAGGCTTGGGCCAAAGCACCTGCAGTGGCTTCGGTGTTCTCTTTACTCCCCCGTGTTTTCTCAGCTTCTGAGCTCTTGAGTTATCCCGATGGCCCCATTTTTGTGTGTACCAGTGACTCTTCCCTTGTCCCCGCTGTAGGAAAAGCGTAGGCTCCTGTGCAGGGAAGCAGTGGGTGCTTCTGAAGGTCTCGTTGCGCTGCTCGCCTTTCAGGGGCCTGTTTTCAGCAGATGGAAACCAAATTGTGATTTAACTCTGAACCAGCCTTAACTTTTGTTACTACGTCATCTTGCTTTGCATAGTAATGAGGTGAATGCTGTCTGGGACTGGCACATAAATTGTATCTCCAGCTAAAGCTGAGCGGGTCTTTTGGAGGGATGGGGCAAGGAGGTTCCGTGTCTCTGGCTGTGCCGCACCACCACTGCCCGACAGTCTTTTTCTGAACGCTCCTAAAATACTTCAGCGCAAGCCTCACGGGGGGGAGTCTGCTGGAGGAAAGAAAAGGTAAAGATCCTGGGTGGATTTAGCAGGTGATTAAAGCAGCTCAAGAAGTGGTTCTGAATAGAACTTGTATGAATGAAGAGTAGGACCCACTGCCTATTAGGACCTCCCCTCGAGAGAACAGCCTGAAGCATTGGGAAGGGGATGACTGGAGATGCTGTTCCTGAATTTCCAGAGGGGACACTACTCCAGCAGTGTGTTCTTGAAGATCATTGGGATCTGCAGTTAAATGTTTCTGTGTATCTCCTTCCTTTTTAATCTTTTTATTAAAAAAGGTGCTGGCGTAAAAGCTAATAAACCTTTTCCCAGACTAATTTTCTCTCTCCTGACCCAGGTGATAATCCTCATAGGAAATAAAGCAGATCTGGAAGCACAGAGGGATGTTACATATGAAGAAGCCAAACAATTTGCTGAAGAAAATGGTGTGTTTTTTCTCTTGAGCTGTTACATTTCCTACAAGATAGTGATGATTAAGTGAATGCTCAGCCTTGATAGCTGCAAGTTTACACTTCCGAAGGGATGTAATTAAACGTACAAGCTTCTGCTGAGCCTCTGACAGTCTGGCTTAACTCTACCTGTGCTTACTTCTAGCAATCAGCTTGTGTACTGATGCCTCCCCTTAGTCATAAAACACCCTTCAGTACTGAAATAGCGTCTTGCATGTGTCGAGGGTTGTGACGGGACTGACTGAGGGCTCTTCTCGCTTCTGCGATTGTGCGTTGACCGTTAAACCTCTGTTTCCAAACAGGTTTGTTGTTCCTTGAAGCAAGTGCAAAAACGTAAGTTACTTTTGTCTGGGTTAATGATTTAACAAATATTTAGGTTTTTTTTTTAATCTAAAACAAACGTTGTCTAGGAGGAGTATATGGGTTATGATGGCGTGGAGCTGTGGGTTCGGGTGTAGTGGGCTTCTGCAAATGAAAGAAGCGTTGGGTTTTGATTTCTCCTGGGGGGTCGGGTGCGAATTGCGGGTTCAATCGCGTCAGCTTTGACTTGGAAATCAGCCTTCTGTGGTATTTCAGCGAAAGGCTGGAGTTCAGATGGACTGACTTGGTTTGAAGGCATCCTTTGAGCGTAGCAGGTGTACCTCTGGGTAGGAGTCGATTAAATATTCCTTCCCTTGGGTGTGTCGAGCTGTAAGTGAGCTTCATCCTTTCGGTCACTGGGAGGAATCTCTGCCCCGTGCTGGCGGTGGGCTGGGCAGCCTGTCCCAGTGCTGGGGGTCAGGCCTCCAGTGCTACCAGTACGTGTGGGTCCAGCTGGTGCTGTGGAGCGTCTTAACAAAAAGGTTTGGGTTAATCGTAGCTCCCTTGTCTTTTAGCCTTTTCCAAGACGGCCCCGTGCACGGGGCTCGCTGCCTCGGATGGTGTTTGCTGCTCGGAGTGGTGGCCTTAGCCCTGGCTAGTCCCAAGAGACGCAACAGCCAGGGAGGGGGGTGGCCCTACCAAAGCTGTCCCGAGGACACTTTGTGCCACTCCGAGCTCCTTTTGCGCATCAGGGCAGGGACTGCCGCTGCCCGGTGACCTGTCCCATCCCCGCGAGGGTGGCACCCGGCCTCCTCGGCACCCGGCGAGGGTGGCACCCGGCCTCCTCGGCACCCGGCGAGGGTGGCACCCGGCCTCCTCGGCACCCCACGGGGCTGGGCCGCAGCGTGGCCTCCCTAACTCCTGCTGCCGCTCTCTTCGCAGTGGGGAGAATGTGGAGGATGCTTTCCTGGAGGCTGCCAAGAAAATCTACCAGAACATCCAAGACGGGAGCCTGGATCTGAACGCCGCAGAGTCGGGTGTACAGCACAAACCCTCAGCTCCGCAGGGGGGGCGACTAACCAGCGAACCCCAGCCCCAGAGAGAAGGCTGCGGCTGCTAGTGACCTCCGCTCCCTGCCTCCATTTCTGACCTTCCACCTCTGTCTGCCGGAAGCGGGGGCTTTTTGCCCGCTTCCCTGTCTTCTGTACATCTTACTGGGTTTAATTAAAACTCTGAGACAAGTTTAACACAGTACTAAACTGCTAAACAACTTTAGATGTAATCAGGTTATCAAAGGCAAGTAGAGTAATAAAACCTCTCCTGCATGGTAAATCTAGAACGTTTTTTTT
>VZRU01018093.1:100032-115003 GCA_013398155.1 Pedionomus torquatus | reverse complement strand
AAAAATTAAGAGATGCTATACTGGTGTCATCCCCATAAAAACTCTTCACGTTTCCAACTGCTGTTTCAGACACACCAGGTGTTGTATCTGATGCTGTCCCTGGGTCTCCTCCTCTTCCCACTCCCCAGGGAGGGAGTCTGGGATGAAGTATCATCTGGGCAATGAGCAATGAAACAAAATATTTCAGAAAAAGTACAACAGTTGCAGGCTGCTGCTGTTGGTGCTTCCCACAATCTGACAGGACGTAAGGGCTTGGAAAGAGATTCCTCCATTTCCCTACATCCTGGTGTATAATTCTTTCTGCTAAGGTGGCAGAACTAGGCAATGCCTCCCAACCACACAGAGCTTGAGCCCGAGCTCAACTCATCAGTCCCAACAACAGGCTTGTTTACATTTCTCTCTGACATGAAAATCCTAATCCCAAATCGAAAGCAGCAGGAAGCACCGTCCCAGCTCAAGTAGAGGGGGTCCAGTCAGCCCTCTGTGAGCTACAAGAGCTACAGGGAACTCTTTCTCTCACAGAAGGCTGCAGTTACGAACAACCAAGAGCTGAGAGTCTCTCCAAGCGCTACCCAGCGAAGGCAGGGACGCACCTATCTTATGCCTGGTAATTTGCCCAAGAATTCCTTGAAGATTTTCTTCCTCTTTCCCAATATCCTTTTTTACGATCAAAAGCTGTGCTCTCTTCTCATTAATCTGGGCATCCATTTCTTCCCTCTCAATGTTAAGCTCTTCCAGAAGTAGTTTTAGTTCCTGTAGAAATGTATCGTTGTTACAAGAAATGCCATTATTTGCCATTTTAAATGAAGTTTTCCTTTAAGTTCTAAACATTTTTATAAAATGTAAAAAGCGTGTCACCAATATTCTGGTCATCATAATTCCTGAGTTTGTACTTACAGTTAGTAGTGTAAACAAAAAATAGGGAATATTTGTGTTAAATTGTCAACAAGCAAGACTCCAAAGTCATAATCTTGCAGAGATTTTGATCTACAAGAACCCCGTCATTCAGGTGAACAACAGGTAGGCCTTAAAACAGGAAATCAGACAGAAAGTCCCTGAATATACTTAACCTCGATGCTTCATTTTTCCTTCAGAAAAAGCAGCCAGGAATCCTCTCGAAGTCAGCAGGGAGAGAGACAGACACAACTTGGGCCAGTTTTGTTGGGTATTACGTGCCCCAATCAGACTGATTTGCTTTAGAAGCTGCTTGTTCTCAACAACAGCAAATCATTCACAGACTTCCATGTATATCATTTAGTTCTCAAGGGACCAATTCTGCAAGTATTACTGGAACTAGGGAGTTCCACTTGTGCTTCTGGACCAAGCTCTCAGCCACACAAAACTGTAAGCTTGCCTATTCTATTTATCAGTGAGTTTTGGGAGGTTCTAGAAAGCAAAACTGATTTTGTAGAAACTTTATAGGATGTTTTTGTTACTCCTTTTCTTTTGCTGTTCTCCAGACATAACAAATCAAAAATTTATTTGGAAAACTTACTCTTATTTGGCGTAGTTTTTCATTTGCTTCAGTCTCTCCATCTCGAAGAGCTTCTTTGAGGTCACCCTTCTTTTGAGATATACAGTCTTGAAGGACACGGAGCTCTTCTTTTCTTTGACTTAACTGTTGCTCCAGAAACAAGAGCTCCTGTTGCTGAGCAGTCATCTACAATGGAGAAGTTTAACAGAAGAAGCATCTGAAGGCTTTTATTTTTGTGGCTCCACACATGCAAAAGAAGCAACGCAGTACACCATTCCCTGCCAGAGATTTATTTGAATTGTGTAACACAAGGATCCTGTCAGAGCAACGAGTTTTGTTTGTTAAACTTGTACAATACAGCCAGTGCTGAAGACTAAGTTCTGACCTGACAGGGCAGCCCTGCTCCTCAGAGTGAAATGTCTCATTCTGAAATGCAGGAGGAATTATCACAGAGAACGCAGTAACATTTATTATACAGAAACGCCAGCGAAACCAGGATCACTTAATGAGGCAAAATGAGGATTTGAATTAACATTAAAATAAACTTAATTCTTAAGTTCTTCAGAGAAGGCAGTTCAGGACTTGAGACTCTTCTCAGCCTTCAGTTACCTCAAAAACCAACAAAACTGACAGTCCAGAGCCTTACCTGATCTTTTAGTCTTTCCAGTTCAGTTTTCTTGCCTTGAAGAAGGTTTTCTGCTTCACTAAGGATCTGGAGGTGATGTTCCTCATTACCTTCCGCAACTTTAATATCTCCTTGAAGCTTCTGAAGACTGACAGGAAAGATAAAAACAGGACTCAAAAAACAACAATACCTTGGGCACTAACTTATAGGGAGCTAAATATTTTATCTAACAGTTTTCGGTGTATTAAGAACACTTACCTTTCAGTTAGCATTTCTATTTTTTGGTTTAACGACTGGAACTTGGAGTCTCTTGCATCCACCATTTTGTTAATTTCCTTCAAAACACTTTCTTGTTCCCTTTTATGCTGTTCTAAATCCCTTGTGTCTGCCTGTAATAACCTGAAGAAGCATTTATGCCTCAATTATGGACATTTTAACAGCCCTCCCTCTCCAAAAGCATCATCTCGATATTTGAAAGAACCTCGTTTTTGTCCTCATCCCCTTTTGATGAAAACTCACAAGAGGATACCTTAATCGCTGATCTGCTTTCACAAGTTTCATGGCCATTCCCTGAGCCCTCTGCTCCAGCTCCTTTGCCTCAGTTTCAGTCTGGGACAAATGCCGCTTGGCGTGATTGTACTTTTGAATAGTGTCTTTTGTCTAGAGTAAAAATTGAAGATTGAGACAACACATTCCCATTTTATGCTTTCCACATCCATAACCTGCAAGTTAACTGTCTGAAGATGACCTCCTCCTGGCCCGAGTATTCCACCCGAGCCTTCTGCCTTTGTATACCATGAGATAAAACCTCTTCTCCTCTGTTATCCAGAGAAGAAAAGCTGCCTCCTCTTTAGCAAGGACTGAAACTTATTTTCTTTCAGCACGTTATCCCATGACTTGTTTTCAAACAGAAGCCTTCTAAGAGGCTGCAGGTTATTCCAGTAAAAATAAACTGCTCAAACAAAAATCACCTGCTTAAAACAATCTTGCCGCAACACACGTATCTTTCTGCATTTAAAAGTTATGGCTTTACTTACCTTCCCCCGCGTGCTCTCAAGTTCCACTTCAGCCTCTGAAAGCAGCCGATCTGCCTCTCTAAGCTCTGCTCGTCGTTTCAGGAGAGTCTTCTCCATACATTCGATTTCATCTGCAATACCTTCATGGCGTCTGAGAGACTTTTCTAACTGCACTTCCGCAATGAGGTGGTCAGTGTAGCCCTCAATAAAGTCCCTAAAAGATTAGGAAGACAGACATGGAATTAAAATGATGCCAGAGGACCCAAGCATCCTGCAGTTCCACTCTATTACACACACTATCCAGACAAGAACATTAACTGTAAATGAGCCAAAATTGACTCTTCTTGGGAAAAAAAAAAGGTAGTTTTCTCCACACGCTTACTGTAAATGCTGGTGCAATATTCTTACTTGCGTTTTTTGTGTTTTTGAGCTGTTTTTTGTAGCTCTGCTACTTCACGTTCCAACTCTTCTCTTTCATGCAGAAGTTCTTCAATGTTTTGATGCAATTTTTCCACCTCTTTTTTGTACTTATGCTCAGCTGCCTCTGACCACTTATCTTTGTATTTCCGAGACTTTAAATAATACACTGTGTCTTCCAGCCTCGTGACTTCACTCTCCTGCATACGTGAAACAAAACAACAAATCAAGACCCTTTTTCTGTTTCAGTCCTCCTGAGACACAGGAGCAGCTACAGAGAGCAAAGGCAGGGCCATTAGTGCTAAAGATGGAGCATTCTTACCAGGAAGCTCTAACAGATCCAGAACTTTCCTAGCAGAGATTATTTAAAATCAACAACAAAAACCCCTGCACTAATCTAATCTATGAAAATGTGGTTATGGTTTTTGCACTTCTTTTATTTTTTGAGAAAACATGTTCAAAGATGCTACTAATCCATTCCTAAATCAGGTGCCCAGGGTTAAACCTGCAGTTTACAGGTTGTATCTTACCAAATTGTGATGCTCCGGCACATTGCAGTGAAGGACCCCAATGGGAACAAGTGGGACAGTGAAGTTTGGAGGAAGAGGGCCATAAACAACTGGGGCTCCCACAGGAGGGGGGCCATAGATGACAGATCCAGGAGCCATGGAGTCTCCACTTGCTGAGGCAGGAGGGGGACCGTAGACCACAGTCCCCTGAGGTACAGGGGCACCATCGGGAAGAACTGTGTAAAGAACTGTGCCAGGCGGTGGTACAAAAGGAGGGTCTCTGGGAACACGAGTTTCTTCATTTCCTTCGCTGTCTTCTTTCATTCTTCTGTCTTTATCAAAAGAAAGAAAAATAAAACTAATTTGAATCCCTCTTACTGAATAACATACTTCGAATGTACATTTTAAAATACCACACATTCTATGCTGTGTACAAAAATCTAATAAATACTCCTTAAACTGAATAACAAGTTCAACAGCAATAAATATTTATAACTCATTCATTCACATCAAAGGAAGTTCACTACAAGCTCCAAGCAAGTCCATCTTCAGGATGCTCCTCACCATTCTGAGACCATCAGGCTGACTCACCTTTACCAGGATGTGTTTCCTGCAACCTGTTTCTGACTGGTGAATAAACCCAACGTCCTCCTGGCGTGGGTAAGTTGTCCCCCCTGCACTGCCTGTCCTCACCCCCACCTTTTCTGGGGGGGAACATGCCAGAACACCGTAAACAAACTCCAGAATCCTTTGTGCTGCAGGAAGCAGGAGTTGAAGCCTAAAAAAAAAAAGAATGTGTGTTAATCTAGAAATAACAAATTGTGCAAAGTTTTTTTGCTTTTCTAAAGCACCGATTTTTCAAGAACGGGCTATAGATACTCTGCTTGCACTTCAAAGCACGATGCTGCTTTAAAGAGAACACTAAATATGTTTTAACAGTGTTTATCTTAAATTCAGACAAACACTGGTCTGCAAGAAATGTTTGTCTGTAATGCCCCCTTTTAAACCCTTACCTAATGAATATACCTAACTGCATTTTCACCACTTGTCTACAACAAGTAGTTTTCCATTGCTAAACGGTTACAATGTTTATTGGGGAACATCTGTCCGTGTCCATCTTTTCTAAAGTTCCTCCCAGACCCAGCAAGATTAAAAATGGACTCTCCCTAAGTCACTTCCCACGTAATAGGACTTTTATTTCTGACCTGTGATGATGGCATGTAATACCAGTATCCCCTTCTTCTCAGCGGATCGGCTATACTGGTGATGTAATCGTTCTGGTGGGAAAGCACATTTCTGAGGGCTGCAATTTCATCTTGTAAGTTGTCAATTTCATCTTTGTTGCCTGGAAACAAATTGCAGTTTTATAGGCATAAAGGTAAATAATAGTCATAAACACTGCATTCAGCTTTAATTTAAGTAACAATTTAAAGTTTTTTCCCTCGTTATCCTGTTATGTGAAGGAAAGACCCACACACTTCAGGTAACTACATTTTGTCTTGCCATTTGCTTCATATACAAAGACACAGAGAATCCACTAAAGTACAATGATTGAAGGACTGTCTGTATCTTGTAGAGAACTGTAAAGGAAATTATCCTGAACAGTTTATTCCTCTGGAATAAACCTCCAAAGCTCTGAACAGCTTCTCTGATCCAACAGTAAAAAATACAGAAAAGAAAGTGAAGTCTTCTGCATCCATGCTTATTTGTACAAAACGGAGAGAAGAGAGAGCTTACCTGCCCCAATGTTATCCAACAACCATCTTAAACGGTCAATTTCTGCTTTTTGTTGCTCCATAATTTCTTTTAATTTATCAATTTCAAACTTCTGGGAGCTTGATCCAACAGCCTTCTCACCAGCTTTTTCTATTTCATGCTGAAACTATTTAAAATAGGTTTAATCAAAGCAAAGCACTGCAGTTTATACTGTGCTACAACTTTTTCAAATATGCCCATCTGTCTCTAAAGAAAGCACTCATTCAGGCAAAACACACGTACCACTTTGAAGAAACAAAATCATTCTTCCCATCCCCTCACACAGCCACATAAAGGCATTTCAGGTGATAGTTTTCCTTAGGCTCCAGCTAGTCTAGGCAGTGAGGTTTTCATCCTGTTCTTTGGCATGTGTCAGGGGAGGGAAGAGCACTGTGATCAGGGAAAGCCTGAGGAAAAAGGCTGGGGCAGACAATTTTAAATACAGCATTTTCAGAAAGTCATTGAGCCAATACATCCAAGTATTTATCCTCCTCACGTAATAAAGAGCAAACAGATCTGCAACCTACTTGTTCTTCCTTCTCTCTGAGGAGCTGTTGCAAGAATTCTATTTCTGCTTCTGCTCTGGCAAGATCCCGAGCTGCACGAGCTGCCTCAGCACAGAACTCTTCGGCTTCCTCCATCTCCTAAAATTGAAATTTTCGTTTGAGCTTCAGTTCACGAGAATACTTCACAAGCTGGCAGATGTCTCCCACAGCTTTGTGAAAAGCTGACTAATAAGAAGCATCAGCACTTGTCTGTTCTGGAATTCCAGAAACCAGCAAAGTCTATGTAAAATAGCGTTTCTCAATTAACTTCACATCTCCTCTGTAGAAATACTGTAACTACATAGCTTAAACGATTCCCAGTTTAAAAAAAAAAAACAACTGAAATGAAAGAACAAGCTTCCATACTCCCTTATTTTGCTTTTCTATCTTACAAAACAACAAAGTGTTTGACTTGTATTTCATAAGGGATTAAACTTTCCTCTCTTTCACCTTCTAACACATAGCAAGGTAGCCTCCACACCCAAATTTACTCAGACATTCATCTATTATATTTCAAGACGAGACCATCTGAAGCAAGAGCTTTGAAAAATAAAGCTTTGAATCTGAATTTAATAAACATCGCCAGGATTGCTCCCATTATGATGGCATTAGAACGCACTAATTATATACAAGCAAGTAATTACCAATGTTGATTTACCTCAGCTCGCTCCTGATTAATTCTGAGAACAGTCCCATGAAGAGCCTTCAGCTGATTTTTAGCAATGGAGAGCTCCGTAGCTGCCAGTTTATCTGAAGAGATGATTGCTCTCTTTAATTCCTTCAGCTCTTTATCCAGACTGACAAATTGCATTTGTGCCCTGGCATCTTCTATTTTTTTCTGAAACCAGGAAAACAACAGGTTTTAAGTAAAAAGCAGCACAGAAGAAAGGTTTTCTGTTGATAGGACATTTTTTGCCCACACATATCTCTGTATTGTATACAAAAGAAGTAACACAAAGAAAACCACTAAAGCGAGAGCAACCAATAAAATTTAAGGGAAAAAAAAAATGTTATATTTAACCTCTGCATTCTTCCCAGTGTTTGTCTTAAAAAGCAAAATAATTCTTAAGTTTTTGAGTCTTCTTTTTGGGAGAAAACAGAGTCTGTGGAATTACTCTTACTCATTCCTACCCTTTTCTCTAAATCTTCTAGTTGAGCAAGAATAGTTTCTTTCTCTTCGTCTGCCTCCTGGAGCTGTTGATCAGCAACGCCCTGAATTTCTTCCATGCTCTTTATTTTTTCACGTAAATGTTGAATTTCATTCTCTAACTGATGGACTTTATTCTTATTCTGTCTGTTTTCAGCTTTAACCTGTAAGTGAAATAAATTAGAATGAGTAGCCAGAAATGTTCGGGTGGGTTTGGGGTTTTTTTGTTGTTGGGTTTTTTGTTTTTTTTTGTTTTTTTTTCCCAACCAAAAGCCACCTTATTTTAATGATATAAAGAAAAAACTTTTCGGGAAGTGCAGTTACCAGCATGTGGGAAGGGAAAGGAAAAAAAGAACCACTTTGCCACAGTAACTCTTACATTTTAGAAGTGCTGAGTTATTTTGGTGGTGGTATGCAAAGTGATTTTTCAAGGAGATTGCTGGCTGTATTTTTGTACCTGTAACTAAACTCTCTGCTGCCTCTGAGACATATTTAGTTTAAGTTCTCATTCACAAACTAATCAGCAAAAAACCCTAGGCTACTAATAATAAAAAAATAAAATTCAGACTCTACTGTTACATGAACACCAAAAAGCGTGTTCTTGTTATCACACAGCTAGAATTTGCTTTGAGATTGCTTGTGGAAGCAATCCTTCTCCCTTAAGCAACACTTTGCAAGCTCTAAATAATAAAAGCCAATAAAAGGCTGCAAAGGAGCACGTGTCCTGTCAAATATCCAACACAACACTTACATCAGCAATTCTTGCTTTCTTTTGGTATTTCACTACTTTAACCAGAATTTTAATGTATATGCAGCATAGAAGTAGTTAATTATTTGTTTTCCCCCTTCAGAAACTGTATAAACCGGCAAAAGCTTTTTCTCATGAAAATTCCTCCATGATGTACATTTGTGCACACTAGGAAAATACTTCGTATTCCTGTTCTAATCATGAGTAACAGTACCCCGCTCTGATGCGGTTGTCAATGCTTTTCTGACAAGGAAATGGAATCAATTTGTTTACCTTCAGTAAAATTATACCTCTCTGAAAGATGGAGGCTGGCAAAGCTACATCCCAAGTGACACTTCATCCTTCATCTGCAAGTTATATTTTTTTAAACTAGGCTGAAATTGTCTTACTCTTGCTTTTGTTGTTTTGATACGTGCCTGTCTATATTTCTCCTGTACTTCTTCCAGTTTTTCCTGCTGGGATCCCATTTCTTCCTGCAATTGCCTCTGCCTAGCCCATGCTTTCTCTTTTTCCTTCTGAGTATCAGCAAGGATGTCATTAAATTCTTTCTGCAGATTTGCAAGGCTCTTCCCTAAAACATCAGCTGAATTCTGACATCTGAAAGAGAAACAAGCCAGGTTCCAAGACAGAAAATACTGATTTTAAATTGTGATACCAGATACTGAAATAACAATGCCTAATGAAATAGTGCAAGTTTAAGACATCCAATGTAAATGAATTCAGGTGCAGCACTGAACACGTTATGCCACAGACAGACCTCCACCCTGGCTCTATTTATCCTACTCTGTCTTTTTTTTTATTACCATTCTTTGTTGCTGAGGACAAAGGGGGGAAAAGTTTTGGGTTCTACTGCAAGGGGCAGGCTAAAGGACTGCATGTTTCCTTCAGCAATGCAATTACTGAGCTCAGGTGATGTTCTCTTAAAAAACACTGGGGGCTGAAGAGCATGTTTGAACTGCCCCGAGTGGTACTTGGGCAGATGGAGCGCATGTACCTCGTTGCTCTCATGTACTTACCGATGTCACATGCACAAATCTAACACTGTTTGAACTTTTATTTTACTCACTTAATCTCCCCAACTCCTGTTTGAAGCTTTTGTTTGAGTTCATTTATACGAGCTAAGACTTCCTCAGGATGAATTAAGTTACCGACTGCACGGTTTAGCTGACTCTGAAGGTCTTTAAGCTGTTGTTTCAGGAGATTGTTGTCCCCCTGAAAAAAACACANAAAAAAAAGACAATAAAACCACCCACACAACCATAAGCAATGGATAAATTATAAAAGCTAGGATTTTTAATATCTAGATCTGTCATGGTGGTGGTTTTCAGGGGGCTTGGGGTTCTTTGTAGGTCCCTTTGAGTTATGCTATTCTGGTGTTCAGCATATCCTCTGAGAGGAGACATTGCACATACAAGAGAGAAAAAAGAGTTTTTTCTTTGCCAGCCATATTTTGAAGACCTTGAACCCAGTATATTACTGGTGCCTAAAGAAATCCTGTTGATTGAGCCTTTCAGCAGCTCTGTACACTTACGCAGTTCATAAAACAGCTGCGAGTTCAAGGATCACAAGCTCTGTTACCTATTATACTCAGACACCATTACTCTTTCGTTGCAATTAAGTAAGATTTCTCAGGATCACAGCTCTAAACAGAGGCAATAAAGCCTGCTTCACACTGGATCAGCTTTTTCTTCTGCATCCAAACAATTTTCTTACTGACATGTACTGGATGAAGCTTGTGGGACATTATATATAACAATTTATCAATCCCTCTGCAATATAACTGAGCAGCTCTAAAATGATTTCAAATGTTAAACTGAAATAGACAGATAAGACAATGGTATGGGGTTTCTGGACAAGAGAATTGAAATCAGGAAGTCACAAATACTACTGAACTTCAAAAGAAGATTCATACAGAATCCTTTAAAACTTTTACAACTTCCCCCTTGGGGGAGCAGGGAAACATACTGTGTATCAGGTAGCTTTTAAAGGCAACAAATGCTTCACCTGCAATTGTTTGAACTGAGAGAGGAGCTTATGATTTTGTTGTTCCTTCTCTTCTGCCAGTTGTGCTTTGGTCAGAGCATTCTCTAATGCTTGCCTTTCTTTTTCAAGTTCAGCTTGCAGGGCCGACAGTTCCATCTACAGACACAGAAAACCTTCAGATTAATATCCCTGCTCCCTGTCACTGAAATACACAACAGCTGTATTTCTTACAACATTATGGCAACACCTCCTAAAACAACCAACCACCAAACCATAGAAAACACCCCCAACCATCCCAATTTAACTTGTTACCTACATATGGTGATGAGTTACCTCCTAGAACTTCATCACCACCACACTCATCTTTCAATCACAGCAGAAAGCAACTACTTTAGAAAATTAAAACTATTTAAATAATAATAATAAAAAAAGATGTAAACTTCAAAGGCAACCTTTGTCCTTCACCCACTACTTTTCACAGGACTGCTTTAGTGACATTTCTTTGATGTGTGCACGGTTCTCTTTTTCAAGAGATGCAGATTGTTATTTCCCCTTTACATACAGTGAATACGCCCCTACAGGGTCCCCAGCTGATCTGTACCTTCAACAGTTATAAATCCTGCAAACTGATACCACCTTCCATTTGGGGACACACCTAAACTAACAATTATTTGCCAGTCAACACTGGAGATGTGGCACGGAGGCAAGTGTGGTTGTCCCTTGTCCCAGGGTATATAATCCCTTTGGCAGCGTAAGAGCTCTGTTCTTACCTGGCTAAGTTGTTTCAGTCTTTCTAATTCTTCTTTTTGCTGATTGGCTTCAGCATCTCTGTCTCTCAGCTGGGCTTCCAGCTCAGCTTCATAGGCACTGATGTTCCCTTGTGCATCCCTAAGTGATTCATTTATTTCTCGCTGCTCTCGGAGCGCACCTTCCAGCATTTTAATTTCCTGAAATTTTACATTCATTTTAGAAATATGTACACGGGAGAGACAGGATTTTTTAAGAGGACATTGCCTCTGTCTTCCTCTGTTATTCTGGAACTCACTATCAGTGCGATGGCAAATAGATCGAAGTAACTAACCCTAAGCATTTAAAGGTAAAGCTCGGTGGCACTCACAGTGCCTCATTCAAAGGTCAGGTCAATGACACTACTGTGACAGACTGTACAAAAATCTACACTCTGGTTAGAAAGGTGTAGTGTAAAGCGATACACACTTGTCCCTGGCATTAAGGTTTACCGAACGCTTCTCAGGATGCTATGACAGCTCTCTGGACAGGCGCAAGCTGACGATACCCACACCCTCGGCAAGTGTCCAGCTGGTTCTCACTAATGCAGTTTACTACAGTAACAACTGTAAATCCATTTTTAGTAACGTCTGGAAGGTAAAGCCGGCATTTCTGAGACATCTTCCATAAGCACACACTTACTATATGTCTCTTGCAACTGGTTTTAATGGAAAATTCTGTTATAAATGTGCATGGGCACATCTGATTGAAGTTACCATATAAAAAAAAAAATATTTTATCCAAAAAACTGTGCTCCCCTATTCCCAATTTGGCTATTTGCTTATTTTATTATATTTTTAAAAAAATATTTATTCTTCAGTATCTGAAATCAGGAAGAAAAATAATATTAAGCCTTACTTGTCTCATATTCTCTGCATCCATGGCAACTATTTCCAGGTTGTTTCTTTCCTTTTCTAGGTCTGCCAATCTTTGTAGCAAAGACTCTTTATCTTTCTGCAACTCCTTACATTCATCACTGGCCTGTTTCGCCTGAGACTTAACACTTTCCAGGTATTCCTGTAATCCAGTGATAATACTTTCTAAATCCCTTTTCAGTGCTTCATTTGTTGCTATTTGACCTGTGGAAACGCAAAATAAATTTGAGGTAAGTAAGTAGCTACACTTACCTGCAAAATAAGAGAACCTGCTTTTCTTAACGAAGGTGTTCACCAGGCCTGTGCTGTGTTTAAAAGGCTAAGGATTCCCAAACTAACTTATTAACCCAGGCACTGGAAGAGTTAAAAAGAAACTATAGTTCTCTGTGCACTCTGCCCCAAGGTGGAACTTCCTACCTTCACACCTAGATCAATTTTGTTTCAGTTTTTATATATTTTTTTCTGGAGTATTTACTTTCACATGAACTGGGTATACAGTAAAGGTCATTGACTTTATTAAGTCAGTTTCAAAAATTTCTTCCACCTTAAAAGAAAACAAACCCCTCTGCAAACTTCCTTCCCCCAACCATGTACAAGTGAGAGGAACATAATAAAATAAACAAACAAAATTAAAATATTTTAACCAACGCCTCCTTTTAGATCACTTAATAGTTTTTCAACCTCTTCCTACACATTCATTTAAGAAAAGACAAACAAAACTGAATCCTTAATTCCACTGTCATGTTATCCTAAATAAAAAAAATACCATAAGACAAAAAGAATTTACCATCAGTGAGCTGCTGCTCCAAGTCCTTGATGTCCTCAGTTTCCTTTGCAATCCTAGAGAGCATTTCATCCAAGCGACTCTCAAGTTGTTTGTAATGTTTGTTCATTACATCAAACTGTTGTTCTTTACTTGCTTTTTGAGCTTTCATGTGAGCCTGTAAATTAACAGTTGGAAAGGTAAGAGCAGGACAGTGTCAAGACAGATTTAAAAAGTCAAAGCAGTATTTTTAGCTCAGTTCTGCAGCACCTTACTACAAGTATGTTGAGTTGTTGCAGTGCCTGGGGGTTTCTGGGTCTTTTTTTTTCCATGTTACTGCCCCACAAAGAATCCCAGATAGGGAAACAATCTGTGTGACTGGCAGCATTGTTAGTAGTCTCCCCCTTGCCCAGGCATGCTGAATAAGGCCTGCATTTATAGACTATTACTCACGCCTACTACCTTTCTTTCTGCCTTTACTTTTTGTTATACAATTTCCTCTTGCAGTCAAGAGCAAGCATGATTTTCTCCAGAAGCTTTAATCCTGTCACCCTGCATTGCCTTCACAGCAGAGGATGCTTTAGAAAGTCAGGTCACCACCCGAAGGAAAATACTCCAACCAACCAGTGAAAGGCCAACTTTATAGCAAAGAGTTACTTAAAGCAGATTAATATTTTTTTAAAAAAAAACTAATAATGGGAAACACACTGTACCTGCACCTCACACAGATTTTGGTAAGAACTTCACACATTCAGAATGAATTTATCTGAGTGCTTCAGCTGTATACAAAACTAAGTTATCAACACAATGTAGCACGATCTGTTTCTCACTTGGATGAAATTACTCACAAGTAACTCAAATGCCAGAAAACTTAGAAAAGCACAGAATCAGACTATCACAATAAGCAGCAGCTTTTTCTTACTACTCACAAGAATCGAGCAAGCAGTAGAAATTTTAAATACTAGTTCACAGAAAAATAACTTTGGAAGTTGCTTCTGTAACAAAAGTAATGGGTGAAAGAGGAGCTTTCTGCGTTCTTGATGTATTAAGCTTGCAGTTTTTAGCGTTCCCACATGAGTACGATCCAACTTGTCACCTTGTTACAGACAAACTCCCATTCAGCGTTGGAAAAGTGAAATTTCAACAAGTCAAAGCCAGGCAGAGACGCTGCCGCTGAGTCATTTTCGCTGCAGCTGCCGAATGTCACAAGGGGGCTGTTTAAAATCAACCGAACACTTACAGCTTTGCCTTTGTCTTCTCTTCCTCCGGTACCGTATGCAAAACGCCCCACCCCCGATCTAGAAGTCATTCCACTTAAAAGAACCGGGATCTCCAAGTCAGACAGCAGTTAAGCGGAGTCTCCCATCCTCTGCGGCCGCCTCCGCCCCGGCAGCAGCCGGTGCCCCCCGCCCCGACCCCGGGGCGGTTCCCGGGGCCGTTCCCGTTCGCCTTCCCGGGGCCGTTGGCCGCGGCCGGCGCTTCCTGTGTTGTGATTTGAAGCGGGATGGGCCGGGCTCGCTCCCGGCGAGGGGCCGGGCCCCGAATTGAGGGATCCTGCCCCAAAAGCGCACAGCCCCGCTCTTACTCAACTCCTCGGGGGGGAGAACAAACCAAAAAAACAAAAACAAAACCCCAAAATTAAAAATTTGCACTTTCAAAAACGGTCTCCAGGCCTCGGCTGAAAACCTGAGCCAAGCATTAAAAGTCTTTCTTTGCATGCTTAAAAGCATCCAGCTGGCCTGAAAAGCTCTCATTTAAAACGGTTTCTTTAAAAACAATATTAAAAGAGTAACTCCATTTCATTTTAGCTGTAATTTTCTAGGAATGTTTGCTGTACTCAAAACACAGCTGATAACTCAAAAAAAAATTTAAAAAGTAAAATAATCAAAGGTCTTGCTTCCTTGGAGATTAAAAAAAAATAATTAAAAAAAAAAAAAATAGAAGAGAGTTTCAAGCTCGAGCCTCCCTTGGTGAACCCAACCCTGTAAGGTGGAACCTCAAAGACCCTGTGGCATCAATCAGTAACGACAGGACTGTGACAGCAGGTAAAGGGAGTTAGCCACACCAAAAAGGTGGTATTCTGAACAGATTTATGAAAAAGTGATTCCATTTTTAGGATGCTGGACTACCATGGAAAACTAAAGCTGCTGCCTTCAGCTGTCTGCAGTTCAGAGGCTGGAATATATTAATATAAATTGTCACCACTTGTGCCAGGTCAGCCACATCTGCTGCTCCTGACAGCTCTTCTAGGCTGCCCCCCCACAAACAGACTTCTGCGCCAACGCGAGAGCTCTCTGGCACAGCAGGACTGCAGCTACAGGCCCGCAG
>VZRU01018093.1:47237-83582 GCA_013398155.1 Pedionomus torquatus | reverse complement strand
TTTTTTTTTTTTTTTTTTTTTTTGTGGGAGGGGGCAATAACGTTTTAGTAAAACAGGATCTGCAATTAATTATTAACTATGAGTGAAATTGTTGGTATTTCTGTTCATCTACAGCAGAAGCCAAGCACAGTTTAATCCAGAATCATAGCACCTATGGCTTGTTCTTTGTTGTCATAGACGCTATGATGATTTTAATATATTTTTTTGTTTTGCTATTTTCTGGAACAACTTTTAGCCAAGAGAAAACGTAAGTAAAGCAAATACAAAAATTTATAGGAAATGTTACGTGATTGTTCTACATAGTTTTTGGGCAATAGACACAGAATTTAGGTAGAGCCAGTACAAAAGGCACTATCCAAATTGATGTGTTTTCACATGCAGAATATTCACTAGTTTTTGTGGGAACAGAAGGCTAGAAAAAGGACTGATGGTTCTGGAATTACTGTATTTGCTGCCAAAGGAAGAGGTAGAGTCATTTCATCATAGACTGCAAGGTAAACATGCAAAAAAAGTGAAGAAATAAAGTTGGTGCACATTAGCTTATTTTATAGTGCCTCAAGACAGACAATTCATTACAGGTTTCCTGAAAGCTCGCTCTCAAATGTGTGTTTTACAATTGTACTTAGTGGTTTTTGTTTTTTTGTATTGTTTTGTTTTTTTATTATTGTATTTGTTAATAGTGTATAGAAAGCAGCCAACCTAAGTGCCTTTGGTGTTTCAGAAAAAGAAGATGCACATATCTCAAATGTTCTGTTCAATGACACTTTATAGTATTTTAGATACTTTATGTGATCGGGTACTAAAGCCTGACTTGTGCTTTGGTGGCAGGATGCAAACTTCAGTTCCTAAAAGACTGAAGAAATTAGAGTAATCCTGCAAGAGTTTGTTCCTGTTTGCCTCTACTGTAAATTGCACCATTTATTTCAGTAAAAGCATTACTGGTGTGACAACTACACAAGTACGTGATTTGAAAGACTAGTATTTCAGGGTTTAATTTGGCAAAAGGAATAATTATTTCCGTGTAAATACCCTGTTTCAGTAGATGTGTTTTTGTGTGTCTACAAATCAAATCCATACACTGTTTCTGTTTAATCCTAAACTGTTATTTGGTAATGTTATCTTACAGTTTTCTTAAAGATTATTGTGATTGGGGCTCTACTGTGTTTAACTGGTGTCTTAGAATAACAGCCTGATAAGCTTGTTTGCTTTAAAGGTGTGTACTTAAGTGAATTACAAACAGAAGTAAGAATTCTAAAAGAAATGAGAGTTCTATTACTCTTTTATTGTTTTATATTCCGGATACAGCTATGTCCTTACAGCACCAAAGATCTTCCGAGTTGGGGCATCTGAGAGAGTGGTAGTGCAAGCTTTTGGTTATGAGAAGGAATTTCCAGTCAACATTGCCATAAGAAGCTTTCCAGATAAGCTTGCTGTTTATTCTTCTGGCCATGTTTCTTTGACTCCAGCCAACAAATTCCAAGGTGCTGTGACTTTAATGGTAAGGAATTCAGACTTTTCTTGCAGTGTTTTTATTGTGACATTTAGTTATAAGTGTTAAAAAAAGATTATGGTAAGTTTATCAGTTATTTAAACTGAGAAAGGAGGCTTATTGTCTCCATTTCTGAGTTTGCCACATGCAGTTTATTTCATTTTCATTTGTCCAAAACCAGAATTACGTTGCATGAAATTAGTGTAAAGGAGTGGCACCAAAGTTAAATGTGCAATCAAACCATTTTAGAAACATCATAATCCCATAACTTTAAAATATAAAAAGGGAGAGAAGTGTTGAACATGAACAGAATGTGTCGACTGAGTGTTCAGAGTAAGCCAAAATGCTAACTGAACTGAGGTTCAAAAGTTGGTGTTACTTATCAGTAGCAAGTTCCAAAGGCACCCAGATTTCACCATAAAGCTTTTTTAACTAATTAGCTTGAAGCACAGACTGCCAGAAGCTAAACAGATTTTTACTGAAAGCTAGTGACTGAAAGGTTTTACTTGGGGGTATGCATCCCAGGAGATGCTTCTTACCCACTTTCCCTTTCCAGCCAAAATAGCTGTTTCACCAAAGTACCAACCACAACAGCAACAAGAGGATCGTCATTGCTATTCAGATCTTCTTATCAAAAACAGCCAACCAACACACAACAAACAAATGAATCCCCCAAACCTGTAGGAAAATATACTTGAAAAATATTTTAATATTCTTTAAAAATCTTTATTTCATCTCCCCCAGGTTCAGCCAACGGATTTACCAAGAACAGATAATTCAGACAAGTATGTGTATTTGGAAGCCGTTTCTCCACATTTTACAAGACTAAAAAAAATGCTTGTTTCCTACGAGAATGGGTTTCTCTTTATTCATACAGACAAACCAGTTTATACTCCTCATCAGTCAGGTAAATAATGCTTATTTCTCGTGGCTAATTTGTAAAATTACCTAATTTGTAAAGTCTGTTGCCTTTGCCAAGGAATTGAGAGGTTTTGTTTTCTTGTTTGTTTTATAAATCTCTATAATGGTATGTCTTTAAGATTTATTGGAATAATTCTTACAGTGAAAGTCAGGGTTTACTCCTTGAATGAAGAACTGCAGCCAGCTCGGCGAGAAACTGTCCTAACGTTTGTGGTAAGTTGTAATTGAATTTAATATAACCATTCTGTAGATCGCAGAACCAATAAATACAGTTAGAGGGTAGATACATTTTTGCCTATAATAGGAACTTTGTTATTACAGTAACATTTTAGCAATTTTAAGCATTGTGTAGTTACAGCTTTTAATTGCTGGAACCACAATAAAATGTATTATCAGGATTTCAGTTCGAGTTGTTTCTAAAATATGCATGTGTGGTGTGAACGTGGGAAAACTCTCAGAAAAATACGTTCCCACTGAAATCACAACATGAAGATTCTCCACTTGACAAGAGTGATCTATAACTGCTGATTCTTTCCTTTTATAACTTAAAGGATCCCGAAGGAGTAAAAGTGGATATTGAAGAAGAAGAAGATTTTACTGGAATAGTTTCTTTTCCTGATTTCAAGATTCCTCCTAATCCTAAGTAGATTTATTTAATCCTTTTTGAAAACTGTTAACATAATATTGACTTTTCTTGATTGCTGTGAGAGTGTCTTTTGCTTGATACACAGAGTGTGCGTGACTTGAAACTGACCAAAAAAGTGATTGAAAACTGATTGAAAAAGACAGCCTTCTTCACTTACATTCAGCAAATTTAACTACAGTAGAAAACTGGCAAAGATGAAATGGATGTAGTATGTAAATTAAAGCAAACTGGATCAAATTTCTTTGAACAGTAAGACAGGAAGATATACACATTTAGCCATGCTATGCATGTAGATGTTCTGTGGGTTTAAGTAAAACAATTTGAAGTGGGGCAAATGCCTTTTGAGTGCATCTAGTGGCAAAGAAAAGTCATCCAAATTCTGGTAAATCAGGTAGGTACTACATATTCATCCTGCTGACTCCACTGAAACAGATTTGTAGCCTCCAACAGGCATCTGTGTAACCTCCGGGTAGTAACTGGCAAGTGAAAGGAGGTAGAAAATAACTTCTTAATGACCCTAATTACATTTGTAGTCTTCAAAGTGTCTCTCTGTTAACTATAAAACAAAAAATTCTGATGATAGTAATAATCTGAATAATGGCATATTCTTCTGCAGTTTATTGCAATGCTTGAATTGCATTTGAAATGCTTGAATTTGAAAATAAGTTTCAAATAATTATTAAAATAGCAAAGCAGAATGTTTTCAGAGTAGGTGCTGCACATGTGGAAAAACAGTGCAGAATTTTTCCCTTTATTCACATTAAATATTATTAAGTAGTAATATTAATTTTTGTCTGTGACATTAATTTTCATCTTAAAAAGTGATCATTGCTGTCTCGTAGGTATGGCATTTGGAAGATTGAAGCCAAGTATAAGAAGAATTTTGTAACCTCAGCTGTTGCAAAATTTGAAGTTAAGGAATATGGTAAGGTGTGCTCATACTGCAGACCCTCATTTTTGTATGTTTTTTCCTGAGAAATTTATAGAGGACATATAACACAGAGTATAACAGGGGAGGAAGTACAGAAATACCTGAGGTGACCTTGGCCTGCTTAGACACTGCAATGGGGTGCAGTGGAATGCCACTATAATCAGTCACATCAGTATAAGACTTTATAAATACAACTTGCCTCTAAATCGAGTTGTTATTTAGTGTGCTGGGTCATCGTGACATAGTTGCCCTGATGCAAAATGTAGAGCCAGGGTACCTGCAGATCACTTAGGGCTTTATAAGTTGTACTTCACTGTGGACAAGCTGACAGCTGTGTTTTTGGGCTATAACCTAATAAAAATCACATGAAAACAACATGATTTGTTGATGGCTATAGAGGTGTCTTTCTGAGTACCTGTGGCTTAATATATAAAAGCACATCTAAGTGGCTTTCTTTTCTACTCCATTTTCAGCATTGCCAAGCTTTTCCATCGTCATAGAGCCAGAAAGCAACTATATTAGCTCTGATAAATTTGAGAACTTCAGGATTGTTGTGAAAGCTAAGTAAGGAAATTTGGCTTTGTTTTCTAAATATGTGTATTCAAATATTCTTTTACCTGAAGAATGATTCTCTCGTGTCCAGAAGTTTCCTTTTTTATTTCCTCAAGAAACTCTCATCACAATCCTTTCTGCTCTGTAAGAGAATTGTGACCTCTTTAAAAATTCTGTCAAAGAGATTACTTTTCAACAGAGGTGTTTAAAGCTACACAGACATTTCTTTTCTATCTCTTGCCTATGAAAGTACTTTGTCAAAAACAAATTCTTTGTTGCAGCCATTAAAGTACTCTTAAAAGCATTTGTATTGTTTTGTTCTCAGCTATTTTTATAATAAAAAGGTTATAAGTGCTGATGTTTTTCTTCGTTTTGGAATAATTGAAGAAGATGAAAAAAGAATGATGCCTCGTGCCATGCATGTAACTAGGGTAAGAAGAAGCAAGCCAATCTGGTTTGTGTAGATGTTATATCTTTAGTTCAGGTTTGATCCAGCTCCACCCAAGTTTTCCCACTAAATTTGATAAGAGTGAGTTTCAACTCCTTGTTTGCATCGACAGCGATTCAGTGTCAGCTTTTCCCATGCAATGCTATCATTGGAGTCTTAGAAATGCACCTTAAAATGAAATTCTGAGACAGAATGTAATTTCAGTCTGGTTCACTTACTCACTTGAGCAAACTGTGTGGTTGAAATGTCTATAGAATAACTTTTATGCTGTCTATTACAGAATAAACAAAAAGGTGTAAAATACAGGATTGGTGTAGTAATACCAAATCCTGATGCGAGACAAATAGATCGAAATCACATTGATGTGTCTGTTCTCCACCAATTATTCCTCCCTTATGTAGTCTGCCCTTTTTGATTTAGTCATTGAGAAATGGCAAAAGGCATTATCTTTCCTCATTTAGTGAAGACACCTCTATGTTATTGCCACATCTTCTAGGCCTGCATGCAGACTTTGCCATATGTGCCACTGGTTGATTAATTATCAATAATTTTAAAGAGTAAATAATTGTTCATTAAAATGTCTTCACCTTTGATTTCCTCTGAAAATAGGCAAGGAACAGAAACGTGTTGAAATTAAAATTTGCATATAGTGTATCTAGAGATTATTTCTAAACTATTGACTATTAAGTAATGATTTATATTTTGTTTCCAGATTGAAAATGGAGTTGCTGAGATCAATTTTAACTGTAAGCAAGCAGTGAGTTTTATAGGGTTTCAAAGTCTAGAAGAACTGGATGGGTCATATTTGTATATTGTGGCATCAGTGTTAGAGTCTACAGGTAAGCTATTTTTTTTTTGGCTATTTTCACACTAGTGCTAGGAGTTGACTCTTCAGATACAAGGGCTTCACAATAACAGACAGATTGTGCTGCCCTTTGAAGGCAAGTGGAGAAAACACAGGCTCTAGGATGTGATTATTTAAAAGAGGCTTAATATTTTTTTAGGTGGCCTCAGTAGTGAAGCAGAATTTGCTGGAGTCAGATTTGCGGTATCTCCTTACAAACTGAGTTTGATTGCTACCCCTCTCTTTGTGAAGCCTGGGCTTCCGTTCTTCATTAAGGTTAGTTAAGATAAATAGTGCAGTACAACATAAACCCCATAATGCAGAAGCCTTATCTAGGTTTTAACATGCTTTTAATTTCTGTTGACCTTTTACATTTTTTAACTTGCTATTGTAGGAGTTGTTTAGCAGCTTAAAAGTCTTCTCTTTGAAAAGTGTCACCATTCATATAAGATGCTCTGGTAAACAGGTGCAGGTGAAAGATACAGTAGATGGCGTTGTTGGAAATGTCCCTGTAACTGTCACTGCAAAATCAATCAGTGAGCAAATGCATGAGACGGAGCTGATATCAGAGGGTTCGGAATCTGGGAGAAGGAAAACAAGCATGAATGATGGAACTGCTGTCTTTGTTGCAAATATCCCATCTGATAGCAAAGTGCTGGAGTTTCAAGTGAGTTAAATAATTCCATTGGTTTATTTCTTCAAGGGTTTAAGTCTGTACTTTTGCAAATGTGTAACACTAATTTTGCACTCTAAAACTGAAGAGTTTATAAAACATAGGGGTGTTTACAAATAGTCATAAAATGCAAGTGCTATAATGAAACATTATTTCTCTCTTCATTCTTTATTAAATTGTAATGAAACAAAATATCCTAACTTGTCACACATTTATTTCATAATAATTATTAAACAAAAGTTCTAAATTAGTGGTGTTGAAACAAATCTCTGAGTGTGTGTCCCTCGCTGTGTAGGGAGGGATATCATTATAATTTTCGGCTCCATTTATGTATGTGCTTCTACACCACAATTTTGTATTTGACTTGATATTTATAGATCTTTTTATTAAGGAAACCATGAAAAATCTTTAGTTGGTTTTTGATTTATTAATACCGCTAAATAATATGGTGCTGAATGCTTTATTAAGTATAGTTGTGTACTTAAACTATTCAGAAGTCAAAACATACAGGTGTTAGGTCCTGTAGCAAGCAAGCTTTGAGACATCCTGGTTTTTTGTTGGGTTCTCACAACAGCTTTTGTTCCCTGCTTTACTAAGAAATTTTTCAGACATTTTATTATCTTTTCAGGTAAAAACTGCAGATCCAAATCTTTCAGATGAAAACCAAGCAAGTAAAACCTATGAAGCAAGAGCTTATTCATCATTAAGTCAGAGTTATCTATATATTGACTGGGCTTCAAACCACAAAATACTAGAAGTAGGGGATTTCATAAATATTAACATATATCCACAGAGTCCGTATATTCATAAAATACATCACTACAGCTATTTGGTAAGTAACAGGTGTTTCCACATAAAAATACTGAATTGTGATTCAAAACATGGTCCTAGGTGAAAAATCTCAACACTCAAGAATTGACCTTAGCATAGAACATGTGCAGCTCAGACAACTGCTTCTTCTTATACAATCTGTCTCCTTATAGAAAAAATTAACAACAGTCTCATGTTTCAATTAGATATTAAATTCCCATCATTTTGAATTGTCATCTGTCAGAGTCTGGGGTTATGACCAAGTGCTTGTCAGGAGCTGACCTAGAGAGAGGAAGCAAGATGCACAGAGACCACACTTCTTTTTAGGGATGATGGAGAGCACTGCCCTCCCTTGAGTTAGACCCACTGCTCCCAGCTGCATTTTTATCTCTGTTGGATTATATTTAAATGCAAGTAATTATTACATATAAGAAACGTATTAAATATAAAATGTTAATATTTTGTTCTCCATCATTTTTCTCTTGTAGATCACATCAAAAGGGAAGATAGTAGGCTTTGGAACTCAGAAGAGAATTAAGGATTTGGAATATGAACATCTAACTTTTCAGATAACCCAAGAAATGGTTCCTTCAGCGCGTGTTGTTGTTTACTACATAGTCATGGGAGAAGAAACTGCTGAGTTAGTAGCTGATTCAGTTTGGCTGAATGTGGAACAGAAATGTGGGAATAGTCTTGCTGTGAGTAGGAAAATAAGCACTAAAATTTGCGAGTGTGTGCTCATTTTATGGTCAGATTTTAACTTGGAGTAACACAAGTGCTTTAACGCTTCCTGGACTAATTAAGGCGTCTGCCTTCAGATGCATTTATTTTGGAACATTGTGCTTTTAAAATTAGCAATGTTTGTTTTCAATTTATAGATCAAGCTACAATCAAGCAAAGAAATACTGAATCCAGCACAAGTTGTATCCCTTAACATGAAAACACAAGATGATTCCTTTGTGGCTTTGTCATCTGTTGACAAGGCGGTGTATGGAGTCTCAGAAAGAGGAAAGAGAGCGATGGAAAAAGTTAAGTAGTAGCCACAAGAGAGACAAGTTGCTATTTGTTTCATGTCTGTTTTCAGCTAGCTATTATGTGTCCTGTATTCGGTAAAGCAGAATTCAGACAGATGAGCAATTCAGGTTGGGGTAGACGTTGCTGGTTTAAGCCTGACAGTTCAAAGTTGTGGTTTTAAAGGCAGATCTGAATGATCTTATTGGAACCCTTCAGACTTGGCCAAAAATAGGTTGCAGAGTTAGAGAGCTCTTGGGTTAGAGGAGACTTACTGTAATTCTTTCAAGTTATATTTTTAAGGCATACTGGTAGAATAGTATGGCAAATGCTCTTACATTCAGTGGGTTACGGAGCTTTTCAGTTCTTGTAGACCTTTAGATACACGTAAAACCTACGTATCATCAGTGACTGAAAGAATTCCGTTCCTATAACAAAACATGGTGCTTTTTTAATACCTCAAAACAGATATAAAACACCAACCTTGAATCATTTGAGTCATTTCACTTTGATTTGTCTGCATAATTCTAGTTCTGACATGGGCTACAAGAAGGTGACTGTATTGGTGCTGATGCTTCTATTAGCTCAAACATGGGATTCTTCAGCGCATTGTGAAGACACGTCCAGACTAAAGTGGCCTTTCTACAAGTCTAACTCCAATTCATCGTATGATATGTTTCACATTTTAGTTAGCTGCTGATGTGTTTTTTCCTTAGGTAATGCTACATTTGGAAAAGAGTGACCTTGGGTGTGGTGCTGGAGGGGGACGGAACAACGTTGATGTGTTCCGAATGGCTGGGCTTACATTTTTAACCAATGCAAACGCTGATGATTCAAACGAAGCAGGTATATTCCTTTGTTTTAAGCATGACATTGTGGGGTTTCTTTTATGAAATACTTTATTGTGACTTTCAGTCATTAGGAATGCATATACTAAGGATTTTTGAGGGAGTAAAACATTATGACTTGTGGATCAGTTATTGTAACTGAGATGAAAATACCTTTATGCAATTAAAACAGTAACCAGAAAAAGCCTCGCAAATTTTGAATGCTATTTTAGGGGTTATTTTTAAGTGGACTGTGCTATTACAGAAAAGGTCATATCTTTTGGTTTTTGAACAGATAAAACTTGCAATGAAGTTTTAAGAACCAAACGGTCCAACTTCAAGGAGCGGATATTCAAAGAAGGTATTAAAAAAAATCTTTTGAAGTATATGACCATGAAAAAAAAAAAATCACATCCATTAGATGTCAAGAATCTCAGTGTTTGCTTACTGTTTTTAATCATTGTTGTTAATTTAATGTAGTGGAGCAAGACTGAAAAATATGGAAAATTACTTTAGAGAGGACCCCATTTATAAATCTCCTTAGTCACACGCTGAATTGGAAGTCAGCAAGATTTAAGTACGCTTTGAAAGTACAGCATATGTTTAAGATCTTTTCTTTTATTTGAAGAGATGTAGCCTAAAAACTCACAGTGCTACCATATGGCAATCTCTTCCAGTGACCACTTGCCAGGGACCAAGCCTGTCTGTAATTTAACATTTAACTGTTTAACTGCTAAGTGTTAAAATGTAATACAGCTATTCTTATCTGATTTGTATTTTTAATTCAGAATAGCATTGATTATGTGCATGTTACTAGCTTTTTAACATGATTATGCGCATGTTACTAGCTTTTGAAAAATGATGATTTTAAAATCTGCAAATTTTAAAAATACATTCAGTATAAAGAGTTAAGATGTGTTTGGAAACCAAAACTTAATCTCCAGGAAGGGTATTATTTTATTACTATTTCAGCATCCAGATATACAGATCTAGAAACTCGGAGGTGCTGTATGGCTGGAGTGAGGGCATATCCAGTCACTGAGACTTGCGATAGTAGAGCTCAGCGAATTCGGAAAGATAAAGACTGCGTTTCTGCCTTCAGAGATTGCTGTGAATTTGCAAACAAACTGCGGGAGGAAGAGCCTAATAAACTTCTGATACTGGCAAGAATGTGTAAGTAGGAGAGCTTTAACTCTCCTGTGGATGTGTGGTGAAACAATTCCACCAGAATATGGGAATTACACAGGTGATAGCTTTGTTAATCTGTTCACCCTTCCCTAGCAGCTGTCAGGCTTATTCCAGAAAGAATTCTACCAGTCTCAAAAGGCGTTAGTTGTACACCCCCCTAAAGAAGAGTAGAAGAGCAATTCTTCACTCTGTTAAGAGCTCTGTTCTATTCACCCCTCCTTAGAACAAGCAGGACTTCAAGAAGAGAGCATGGTTTGCCTGCGAAGGCGATGCTGAACGTGAATGCTAAATTTGAATTCCTTTACCCAGGCCCAAAGCACAGTCAATGGGTAACGTCCCAGGAAAGACCAGTGTTTCCCACTCCCTCCCTAGGACTGCTTGTTAACAAGTTAATCTGGATATTGGACAGGTATGCACATGTGTAGCTGGAGGAGGTGCCATTAACCACAGGCTTTTGATTGAGGTTATTGAGATGCCTCAAGGTAGTCCCAATACAAGAAGAAAGGTAAGGAAGCGGAATACTGTATCACAAAAGAAAAAGATAATGATTTTGCAGCCTTCAGTGGAAGGCCACTGGCAGGTGGTTTGTTGTTAAGATTTTTTTAATTTATTTTTTACCTGCTTTATGTTCTTCAGATTTTGATGCTATCTTGGACCTGGATGATGCAGAAGTTCGTAGCTACTTCCCTGAAAGCTGGTTATGGGAAGTTCACCAAGTTTCTGCAAGGTACTACATTTCTCAAATCAGTTACCAACATTTGATTTATCATCAGCTTTATAGAAAGTAAATGCTAAATGTGAGGTGAGGCGGGTGGCCTTAGTTTGTACCTAAGATATGTGCTAAAACAGTCCTGTACAAACTCTTCCTGCCACGTTTCCCGTCATGCAGGATAAGCTGTCAGGTGTCCGGATTGTTGAGTCACCTTTCCTTTCACTTTCAACCTTGCAGGACACCAGCTTTTGTAAAGTCAGCTAAAACGTAGTTTATTCGAAAAAAAAGACTTGTTCTGTAAATATAGTCTGTTATTTTCTCTTACTCTCAGACAGAGGAGGTGCAGCTGGGCACACATGATCTTTGTGTTGATTAGCTGTTGGTGTTAACAGATGGCTATTGATAATGTATAAATGTACTAAGACTTCTAAACACAGGTCAAAGACTCTGTCTATCACCTTGCCTGACTCGTTGACTACCTGGGAAATACAAGGTGTTGGCATTTCTAATAAAGGTAGGTACTGCAACCTAATAGATTGTAGCTAAAGAATTAGGGAGCTTTTCTGTTTGGATTTTGCAGATTCCCTCATTGCAGTTGACACGTGTTCTAAAACATTCATTTTCTAGTTGATAAGCAGGGAAAAAAAAAACATCAAAATATATATTGCAGGAAAAGGAAATTACATTCATAAAAAGAAATGATGTGGCTGGGAAAACAAAGGACTGTCTGGCCTGTCTTGTGTTTGACAGAGACCTATATTAAAGGGCCAAGAGGAATATAAGAACAAATAGTGACTTTTCCCTCGCGTACCTTTGCATTGTCCTGTTACCAATAGCTCAGGGGCTTGAGGAGAGGAAGAAACAAATTTGCTGATAGATATGGTAGCAAAAAGTGTTTCTTGCTTTGGAAAGAAGAAGCTCAAAGGACTGATACGGTAGCGAGTGTGCGTGGAGAGCAGGAGACAGTAACCAGGAACAGGAAGCAAGAGCCTGCTCACTTTTAAGAAAGCTTGGACAATTTCAAAATACATGTTGAAAAACAATTCGTCAGTAGAAGTGACATGAAGACTTTTTTCAAACTTATTTATCAGAAGGGTGGATAAGATAATCTACTTCTATGGTTTTAATTTCCTTAGGTATCTGTGTTGCTGCGCCATTGGAAGTGCAAGTTGTGAAAGATATCTTCCTAAGCATTCATGTTCCTTACTCTGTGGTGCGAGGAGAACAAATTCAGTTAAAAGGATCAGTTTATAACTACAGAACTTCTCCAATTAAGGTAATTTATGGTCTTAGTCACACTAGCTTATTGTAACTAAAAAGTACTATTCCAATAATAAAATTGCTCATTAGGGTATTTCAGTGGCTTTAATATTTCTCTGGTGTTGTACCTGTCATGGAAGTGAAACATTTAAAATCTTTCTACATTTCAGTTCTGTGTTAAAATAGCAGCTGGAAATGGAATCTGTACTTTTGGAAATTCTGCAACTTCTGGCTCGAGGACATATAATTGTAATCTTAAGAACCTAGACGGGGGCTCTTTGTCACCAGTGACATTCAGAATACTTCCTCTGGAATTAGGTCTTCACACTATCAACTTTACATTGCTGACAGCCGGGAACAGTGAAGTTGTAGTTAAAACATTACGTGTCATGGTAAGAAACATTAAAATGTTCGTTGTGGTTTTGAATTTCATATTTACTCAGTCAATAAAAATATGTTAAATCAGTATATAAACATTTCTTTATTTTTATACTATCAGAATCCAAAATATCACATGGTATCACTGAATTCACTGGGATGTATTGGGGTGGAAAAATGCACAACGGAGTACTTGGGTGTGCGCATTTTTAAACCTTGTACATAAGAATTGTCAGAAAGATTAGATTGACAGAAGGATTATAACTTAATAAGCAAAGAGAGTACTGCGTTCTAAGTTACTTGACTTGGATTTTCAACCACTTAAGCACGCTTCATTGAAAGACACTTTTTTGTAATTTTATACTTTCCTAAGCTTTTATTTAAATACTTTGTTAAATTTTCTCGAGAATAAAGATAAAACACTAGCTTAAATGTATGTTGAATAGAATATAGAACAGTTAAATAAAGCTCCACTGCAGAGAAGGCTGTAGAAGGCAAAAATGCTATGGTTTTAAACTGTTGTTTCAGCTAATACATTGATCTAAGAAAAAATGTTTTCCATTTCTGCTTCTTTCCTTTTAATGATTTCAGCCAGAAGGCATTACGAAAGAAATTCATAACGGTTTCACTTTGGATCCACAGGGTGTTTATGGTAAGAGAAATTATCACTGTGTCTTAATTTATATTTTTATGTTCTTAATTTATGATGATCAAATTTTCAGTATTGTGAAAAAACTGGCATTGCTCCTTCCTGAAATATTCTTCGTATGTCCTTGCATTGACTACTAAATCCTCCTCAAAATAGCCAGTCTTTCAAAAAAATACTTGGATTAATTTCTTAAAGGAGCTTTTCTGTGTATATTTTACTATGATATAATACTAAACTTTTTTCACTGTGCTTGAGAACGCATTGGTAAGAGTTTTCTTAATGAAAATAAATAAATTTTCATTTAACCAGAGGTGAATCCACAAAGCTTAGATCCAGTTCAGACTTTTTCCTAACAAAAAAAGGCAAAAGAAAGATTTAAGTGTTTGCATCTTTGAAGTTCTTTTTCAAAGGCTGATGCTTGTATTTGTATTTGGGCATGTTTCTAGTTTTCATATCGTCATAAGTGTTATTCTTGCTGAATTCTCAGATAGTTGTGACCTGTTGCTTTAGATTGTGAAGTGTGAGATATATAAATATATATAAATACTTATATATTTTCAATTACAGGTTCAATCAAGAGACGACAAGAATTCCGATACACAGTCCCACTAAATCTGGTCCCTAAAACAAAAATTGAGAGAAGTGTCAGTGTAAAAGGTAAACTGAATTGAAACTTTTAGCCTACTGCATGTATACTTCCTATACGTATGAGGTTTTTTTTCTCATATCTCTTATTCCTTTGATTAAATTTGCCTGAATTTATTCCTAGGTTCTCCTGCTTTTGAGAAAAGGCTCTATAGATCACCTTTTTGTGTAGAATTTTGAATACTTCCTCTAGAATGATTGCTTATAAGAATCAGTTAGATTCTGCCCTTGGATTCACTTTCATGATCTCTTATTTAAATAATTTTGGGGTTTTCATTTCTACAGGGCATCTTATGGGTGAAACGATCAGCACAGTCCTCAGTCCTAGCGGTGTCAGTGCCCTTACTAACCTGCCGAAGGGAAGTGCGGAGGCAGAGCTTATGAGTATTGCCCCAGTATTTTATGTGTTTCGCTACTTGGAAGAGTCAGATAACTGGCATTTACTGGGTCCTGAAACCTTAACTGCAAGAACTCAAATGAGGAGGAAGATGAAACAAGGTAGAAAAATATAGCTGCTTCTCTTGCTTCAGAGCTGTAGAAGTGCATAAACTGCTGAACGAGAAAGACGACGTATCTGAGTGAGCAAATGCAATTTTAATGTAAATATAATTTCTTTTTGCCTACTATATCCCTTAGGAATTGTAAGCATCTTGTCATTCAGAAATTCTGACTTCTCATATAGCATGTGGAAGGATGGGCAAGCGAGTACCTGGTGAGTTAAGAAGGTCTTTCAACTAATAGAATGTGCTTGTTTCACTCCTTTAATATTATAACTGATTTTTAAAGGGTAATGCTTTCTAGTAAGCAAAAGAGGTAAACTTGATGGTAGATTTTAAGTTGGTGCTTACAATTTTGTATAATATCTTTTGATTCCTTGTTTTCACTTGTTAAACCTTTTATTTGTGTCTGTAGTTCACACCGTTGCAACCCAGTTAGGTTAGGAGCAGACATACCTGAGATAATTTGAATTATTTTGCTGAAACATGGAACTTGATCCTAGTTTAAAATGGGCAATCATTGCATATTTGTTAAGTTCAAAATTAATCTGCACTATTTCTTGGAACTGTGGAGGTAACACATCAAAATCATTAATAGTGCAGATTTCTGTCCAGCATCTAGCAATGTGGTAATATCTGGTAATTGAAACAAATATGGTCCGTTTGATTTCCTTGGCAGGTTGACAGCTTTTGCTTTAAGGATTCTTGGACAAGTTAATGAATACATAAACCTTAATGAACTTTCTATTTGTAATTCACTTCTGTGGCTGATTGATAACTGTCAAATGCCAGATGGGTCATTCAGTGAATCTGCAAATTACCAACCAGTGAAACTACAGGTATGAAAACCAAACACTTTTTGTGAGATTACAGTAAAAGCTGAAGTCTCCTAAAGGTAACGTGTTTTAGGAATGTCAGGTGTTTTGGGCTGCATTTCACCAAAACACCTATTCAAGACAATTTTGCTAAATTTGCATTTCTCTAAATTCATTTAAACAACAGCACAAGCTTGCAAACCTTTCTGTTTTCCCACTGAAAGTAGCTGCTTGGCATTTCTTAATATTTAGAAAAAAAAACATGTAGGTTGATTTTTGCAGTATAATAGTCCTGTCTTGCCAATGACTTTGTATAATTTTGTTTCTTTTTTACAAATACACTATTTGCCTTTGAAAGAGTCAACATATTTTGAGGTTAAAACAAACTGATATTTCATACAGGAATTTCTGTTTGTTTCCTCACCTAAAGTGTAAAAAGTTCTATTTATTTCAATTAACTGTTGTTTCTATTTAGTTACTTTTTATGTATTTGATTTTGTAGGGTACATTACCCAGAGAAGCTAAAGAAAAATCTTTGTATCTCACAGCATTTTCTGTTATTGGAATTAAGAAGTCAATTAAAATATGTCCTACTGAGGTAAATAGTATTTTTATTTATGGGATTCTGATGTCTTTCATTTACTTTAACATATGTTCAAAGAAGTCAAGAGGCTTTTTCAATTTCAAAGTTTAAGACTTATTTACTTTGTTAGTCTTTGTCTTTCAAAACCAATAAAGAACAGTAATGAAATTCTGGATCACTTTATAATAAGATATATTGTAGAAGATACTATATATACTTATGTTGTCTTGGTAGATGCCTTTCTTAAAAAAATGAATCTAATGGATGTAAGCTATAGCCTCTTCATCTTTTCAGAAAATCCATGTTGCTCAAAATAAAGCAGGAGATTATTTAATGAAGAATGCACACTTTGCTCAAAGCCCCTTTACTATGGCGATAACTTCATATGCTTTGGCCCTTGTGGATTTGAACCATCCCTCTGCACGGTTGGTGTTCTCTTCGCTGAAGAAGGAAGCGTCTGTCATAGGTATTATTAAATTCTCTCAGAGTCTGTGCTCTAGCTGGCTCTCAGGCTGTTCTTTTGGTATTTTTAAATTCTCTAATGTGACAGCACTACTTGGAGAGTGAATTTCAGTGATGCTTGTTTTGGTGTAAGTGAATTTTTAGTCGTGTGGCCTAGGATTTTTGCTAGATTGAATCCTGCTTTTAGCTTTTCAGCAGTACCATTTCATTAGCAGCACGTGAGTCAGCCAGGCCTCTGTCATGGCCTGTTGGGTCGTGTTTGTTCTGTCTGTATGCTTCCCTTTTATGCAGGTGTCTGTATGAATTACTTTTGTCTGCCTCCTCATCCTTATGATGTATCCGCTCTCTTCCTTGACCCAGAGTGGAATTTTTTCACAATATCTGTCACTGCCCTCGCTTTTGTTGTGTTGTGTTCTCTTCTTAATTTCTCACTGGTTGATGAGGGACTTTGTAGTCTCTTGTGAATGCTGTTCCTTTTTAGTGGATTTCTGTCATAGTTAAGGGACTCAGACTGTTCTCTGCCAGGTAACGATTTCTATTGGAATAGAAAATCTTTGTTCTGTCAGTTGAAAGTGGCTTAAAAAAATAATCTAAAATCTGTATTTGTTTGGCTTCTCTATCACTGTTCAGGACCAGCAGTATTCAGATACCCATGGGATGCTTTGCATCATGTTTGTTTATCAACAGTTTCTAGCACAAGCATCAGACTTACATCAAAAAAGTGTATCTTCATCACCTGCTCAATGCAGAGTGATCTCTTCCTTTTCTCCTTGACCAGAACTGGCAGTAGTTCACTTTGTGTATTCTGGAGAGAGCTGTCGCTATGTTTCAATCTGAAGCTTTCCTTTTATACTTTTTGAAGGTGACCCTACTATTTATCGGTTTTGGAAAGATACTTTCAAAACGCTAGACCATCACGCTCCCAGCTCTGTTACCGCACGAATGGTTGAAACCACAGCATACGCCTTGCTTACCACTTTGCTGAGAGGGGACAAAAACTATGCTAATCCAATCATCAAGTGGTTGTCTGAAGAACAAAGATATGGAGGAGGGTTTTATTCAACTCAGGTGAGCCTTTAAATATTTTGTTCTCATCCTTCAAGTACCAAAATCTGAGATGTCTTAAGAGGGTCGTATCATTAGATGATCACATTGACAACTGTGTGGGATTGGTATGAAATGACTTTGTTGCCAAGCAATTCTTTGTCTCTGGGAAATACAACTTGGAAGATTATTCCACTGACTTCAGACCTGCTGAATGAAAAGAGCCGTAGGAGAAAAACTGTTTTCCCAAGTTTGTTATAAAACAGAATATTGTCATTTCATGACATGATTTTTGTCCCTTTTTTCCACAAAAATGAGCAGTATGCATGCTGTCATTGTGAAAACTATGTTAGTGTGCATGAATAGACCAAAAGTGAAGTGGAAGTTGCCAGATTTCTAATACAATATCCATTAGTTATACTACATAGAACATTGCAATTCATGCAACCTCCCTTTTTATAAATTATTAAAAATCCATAAAGAAACTGATGAATGCTGTGGTTTTTTTATTGCTATTTGTTGCTTCCTTTTTAGCACTTGGACTTCTTTAAGTTGCACAGATATTTCTATGAGTATAGATTAGCGTGAAATATGTTACTGCCATGTTAAATGTACTGCTGAGACAATACTAAGCTGTTTAGCTAATGTTGGTTGCCCTTATTTGTAATCATGTTTAAGTGGCAGAAAATAAACTGCTTTGTAATACATTTTCACTTCTTGTTAAATTCCCTGCAATTGATTTCTGGCAGGACACAGTTAATGCCCTTGAGGCCTTGACTGAATATTCCCTTCTTGTCAAACGGCTTGACTTGGACATGAATATTAAGGTGGCATACAAAAACTATGGAAATCTGAATCTATTTAAACTGACAGAAGATAATTTCGTGGGAAGAACCATGGAAGTGAGTGAATGTTATTGCTTTTGAAAAGTGAAAGCAGAATTCTTAGCAACTTGTTAAATAATTATTTGAACTTTGAAATTGCTACTAAAGCTTTTTCTTTTAATAAATTTGTAGTAATTTGATGTAGCAAATGTTTAAGAACTTTGCTCATCTGCTAAATTTAATGCATTTGAATATTCATTTAAATTAATATCTCTGCGTGTTACTATGAAGTTGTTTCGTTTTTTTTTCAGAATCTGTTTGTAGCATCAGGCCTTAAAACATATGTGAAATATAGAGAAGACAAGTAGATCATCTGATCTGAATTGTTCTTTATAGGATTGTCTCTATTTTTAACTTAAAACTTCTTGTTTAACACCAATCCTTTAGGTACCGTTGGATGATGACATATACATAAGCACTGGCAGCAGCACTGGCATAGCCACAGTAAATGTAAGCATGCAACCAGGTGTTTGAAATGGAATCTCTGGTTTGTTAACGTCAATATTGAAAAAGAAACTGAAATTTCTTCATCTTCATTGGAAGTTTTATGTTTTATGTTTATGGAAGTTTAAAGTTTTATGTTTCAGAAATCCAAATGGATTATCAACCTAGTTTTAATGCTCATCAATTGTTGTCTCTGGTTAGACAACCAAACAGGAAAAAACTCCAACTTAGTGATCATTCTGAGAAATAGCTCAATTCTTTGTTATTCTGATGTTTTCTGTGCAATATTTAAAGGAATAATTTTTGTGTGCCTAAATATGACTGGCAAGAGTAGTGTAGTTTCGCTCAGGAATTTCCTATTTCTTTCTGTGCTGATCTTACTCTATTTGGTGTCCATCAGAACTGATGATGCTGTACAGACTTGGTTTTGCCAGGATTATATTGTCCATATTATGAGTTTTTATGATTTTATCCCAGTTTTGAGGATTGTTTACTGCTTCTGTTTTTTCTCGTCTATTTGTACATGTGCAGGTGAAAACAGTGTATAACGTAATGGGTACTTCTGAGGAGTCCTGTAACTTCGAATTGAAGATTGTTCCAAAGACATTTGCTGGTAAAGGCTTAATATGGTTTTAAGTATCACTACTCAAGTCACTGCAAGGGAAGAAGGAAAGAAACCCTGACTTTGTTTAACAGACTGTTTCTTATTGAGAATGAAACTACAATAAATCCTGCCACTTTCTGAATGCAAAATTGGAAAAGAAATTGCTAGAAGCCTTTCTTAGCCCTTCTTCAAAGTACTGCCTTTTTGTGATGTGCTTCTGCATTTTTACTCATTTATGGCAGAGATTTTGCAGTTAAGGGAGTGAAGAATACAAACTTCTGCAGAATAAATATATATGATGGGGGGATAGGGGTGGTTTATAGTGAGATCTGCAAGGTACTGGGGAGCCCTAGTCCGGTTACAGCAGTGTATAGCAACATTCTAAACTTTTGCCATGAGGTAGTTTTAATAACATGTATACAAAAAAGCACATAAAACGTTAAAGCTGTCATTTCACCTGAATTACAAAAGGAAGTGTAGTGTTACTTGTTTGTGTCTGGACAAAAGTAGTCACCAAAACAATTTAAAGAATTCTCTTTCAATTATGAAAAATCTTTCTAGAGTTTCGGATTATTCTTCTGAAAAGTTATAAAATTACTTATTTGACTCTACTTGATATAAAAAGGTTACAGAAGAGGAGATGGGGAGCCCCTTGGGCGCTTAGAGGCTTGTGCAAAGTAAGTACCGCTGGTGGGGTTTTATGTTGGTTGGTTATTCCTTTTCTTTCTCCGGTGATTGAGCCAATATTTTGCATGTAAAGATTTCATTTAAGTAAATGCTGGTTCTAAATGCCCCGAATTTCCTAAAATTCAGCACTCCAAAGGTGGAATTCTCAACTGACCTGTTAAGAAATTGGAGCAGAGCAAAGCAAATGTCCTGTGGGTCTATATTATGAAATTAATCTAAAAAGGCTTTCTTGCCTTTTGGATTTTTTAGTTATTTTTTATTATTACATTTGCTGACATATTTATATTAAGTTTATTATATTTTTAAGAGATTAAAATATTTTCGTTTGTTAATAATTATACCTGGTCTTCTGATGTGCTTTTCTGTCTGTTTCTTCCCTTTTATGTATGTGTGTAAACAGATATAGAGCAAAAGGTCGTGATCTCTTTGGGAAGGAGTTTCCCTTTAATTTATATGTGGGTTCTCCTGGAACATAACCATTAAGAACAGCTTATTTACGCATGATATTGGCATAAATCTGAAATAGGTTACTTCATCCAGACTATTTTGCTTCATTGTAGGTTTACTGTGGTCTAAATATTGATAGAATTTTCCTTTGGTTTTTCTGGGATCACGCTTGATGATTTCTTTTTAATTTCAGTTATGCTTAACCAATAGTTTTAATCTATTTTAGGTACAGGCCCAGTGCGAGAGAGCCACAGTCAGGGTCTGCTCATGCTGTGATGGACATAGGTTTGGTTAGTGGATTGGAAGCAAATACAGAAGATTTATCTACTGTAAGTCTTAGTGAACTTTTTCACTGATATTTTCTTAACATAACTACAATATTTACATCTTTTTCTATTAGAGTAGTAGTACAGATTCATTTCATTCTATCCTCGTTGCTTCTAAACATTTAATTATGCTGAAGCTACCAATTACAAACGCTTCAAGATCATCAAAAAATGCTTAACTTGAATAAAAGACTTCTTTTTTTTTTTCTTTTTTTTTCTCCCCTACAGCTCGCAAGTGGAGTTGATCAGCTGGTAGCAGATTATGAGATTAAAGATGGGCATGTTATTCTGCAGATAGACTCCGTACGTTACTCTTTTCATAACTGTAAGCAGTACTTTGACTCTTTGGAACAACCCTGTTTCCACCAGAGCTCCTTAATTCACGTGCCTTTCTAATAGGTGCCAGCTGACAGTTTTCTCTGCATTGAGTTCCGAATAGGTGAGCTTTTCCAGGTTGGAATGATAAATCCTGCCACATTCTCTGTATACGAGTATCATGCACCAGGTATGTCTTCCGTGTCTTATGTTCTCTTTGGGGAGAGTCAATTTTCTTTCTTCAACAGCTTTTTAATCCTTGTTATTTTAAGTTAAGTAACTTTTGACTCATAAAGTTTCAGTGCTGATTCCTTGGATTTTGATTTTCTGCATGTGTTTGTTATTTCTTTTTGGGTCTTCCAGACAAAAGGTGTACTGTATATTACAACCCCTATGGAAATGAAAAACTTGTGAGATTGTGTGAAGGAGAGGAATGCAAATGCATGGAAGGTAAACTTTTATTTTTAAGATATTTTCCCATTTCACTTGGTGGAACAATGCACTGTAGGGCTTTGTGCGAAGCCACGCTAAGCGCAAGTTAAAAATCCACATAAGAACACAGCTGTTGTCCTTTCAAAATGTTACATTTTAAAAAATGTATGCAATATGATGGTGGCTGTCTGACGGGTGACTGAGGTTGTTATTTTGCATTTTAAATATTCGTTATTCCAGCATGCAATCCCATAATTACGTTGTTTCTCAATTACAACAGATAATACCCCAAACACGTAGAGGTCCATGATGTTTTATTTGAGGACATGTGATGCCATTGTCTTAACACTGATTGTTTTTTCTTTCTTTCTCAATGTAGCTGAGTGTAGTAAGGTACAGGAGAGGCTAGATCCATCCATAACAGCAGATGCCAGGAGAGAAGCTGCATGCCAGAATGATATTGCATATGGTAATATTTGAATCATTATTACCTATTTCACGTGCTTTGATAGAAATGTTTAATTGTTTACAACTGCTGCAAAACATTTTCTTCCAATTAGATCTTCAGTGATTAAAATTCAGCAGGCTTGGCAATGGCATACAGTGATAACGGTGACCTATTGGAGCAGAGAAAAATAAGTGCTGCTCCGTGAGACTGATCTGACAGGTTCCGCTAACAAGTGCCGTGTTTCTCTTGTTTGGTGCCATTCTAAGATGATCATGTGGCTTTGGGGTCAGAGGAAGTTGTGGGGCATCAGATGAAAGCATGGATAGAGGTTCCATCAGATGAGAGCATGGGTAGGACTTGTTAATGTTTCTTAGCCATCATTTTCCCAGATGTGAGTCTTGGAAAAGGACATTATGTTCTCCACGTGAGCATCTGTAAGACATTTAGCACCCGATGCAGGAACAAGGAATAATGAAACGTTTGGTTTGTGTTGTTTTGCAGTTTATAAAGTGAACATCTTATCTCGCAGTGAAGAAGGTTATTTTGTAAAGTATTCTGCAGCTCTTCTGGACCTCTATAAAAGAGGTGAGTGCCCTGTTATTTAGTCATTTACTTAGAGTAAAAGCTGTCTGGTTGAGACTACTGAAGCAGCTGACAAAAATCAGCAGTCAAGCCTAGTCGTTTCATGAGAGTAGAAAACTGTAGTCTCAAATACAGCCTTTGAGAATTCTTTTGTGTTTTGAGAAGGAAGGACAGCCTTTGTTTGTTTGTAATCCAGTCTTTTCTGGATTACAGCTGTTGCTAACAAACCTGAACTGTAAGCAGTTAAATGGTTTTATGTGACAAAAGAAGGCGAACGTATTCCATAATCAGCTAATACAGTTGTGAGCTGCTGTTTAAATGTCTGTTATTCCACAGAGTGTCCTCCCTTACCTGCAATAACTGAAGTGGGGCACTGTGCAAGAATATGCCTTAACTTTGCTCTGATTTTTGAAAGTTTGGCATGTTCCTGCTTCAGGGAGAAAGAACTCTAGAGTGTTCTTGGGTACTCACTGACTTATTGTTGGGAGAGGTGGCTGCTTGCAGGTCCTGAGGAAGCGGAGCTGATATTTACTCATTTTTCCTCTTAGTTTAAGCACCTCGTATGTCCTTATAATTACTAGAATATAAAATCATTTAATGTGCATGAGGCTTACGTACCATCCAGATTTAATTTAAAAAATCTTTGATGAGAAATAAGGTTTACATCACCCTTTTTTCCTGTTTCAGAACTAGTGGCATATAAATCCCTTGGCTGTGCTGCACTGCAGAATATTTTAGTGTTTTCTGTCTAACATATGAGTGACTGGAAATTCTCTTTGTGAATTTTCCAATTCTTGACGTTCTACTTCAGGGCAGGCTTTCGCTCAAAAAAATGACGAAGTAACCTTTGTTAAAAAGAAGACCTGTGCAGATGTTGAACTGAGCCCGGGAGAGCAGTACTTGATCATGGGAAAAGAAGCCTTAAAAATAAGAGTTGGTTACAGTTTCAAGTAAGTAACTTACCATTAGAAAGCACAGAGATTTAATCTTAACCTATGCTGTGAATTGCAAGTGTTTCTCTATAATAAATTTCATGTAATACATAAGTGATTTAATTTTGTAAGTATTAGTTCAGCCAGTAGTTACACAATATTTTTCAGATAAACAATAGTTTTCAGATGTGTACATTTAAAACAGGATTATGAACACATTTTTTTGTTTGTTTGACATTTTCCTCCCCAACTCTTAGTAGCAAACGATCGTTTTCTGTTGTCTTCTTAGATTCCAGTACCCTTTGGACTCCAGCACTTGGATTGAGTGGTGGCCTTCAAATACTGCGTGTACGTTTTGTCAGGAGTTTTTAAATACAATGGAAGATTTTGCTGAAGATCTCATAATCAGTGGCTGTTAATTGGAACTGGGGACTTTTTAAAGTCTTGGAGACTTGGAGAATATTTAAATTAAAAATACAGATCAAATCTCATATATGGAAAAAAAAAAAATAAATCCTCACCTGTTTAGTAATTCTTTCCCAAACTAAGCATTCATTAATAGTTCATCTTGAAAAATGGTCTTTGCTTGTATTTCATAGCCACGTACTTATAACATAATAATGTTCCAATTTTTAATGTTCTTGGATGGGAGAATAATGCAGAATACTGCAAGGATGTTTGAAGTCCAGATGAAGTGAATTGACTGTAAAAACAAAGGCATAAAGTACTGTCTTGTGCAGGAATAACACTTAGAAGCGTTATTGAAACTTAACCCTTTCTTCAAAAAGAAAATGGTGTTAAAAACCAGTCAGGAAGACCTTAGCTACATTTGGTGAAATGTCAGTGATGAAGTAATGCTAATATGTGTTGAAGATACTCTTGTTGGCAGAGCATTTTGGCATGGAAAGTTCTCCAGATAAGTAAAACACTCAGTTCATTTTTGCAAAGTCTGCTGTGTATATAAAAACAAGTCGAGCAGTCTGCTGCCTTTCTTCCTGGCTTCTGTTAGAGTGAAGAGAGCGAACTCTCTCCCTTATGTGTCATGTTCAAATCAGGTCTGTTGTGATGAAAAAAAAAATATTAATGTGCTTCTGCTTTATAAAAGGTATTTTTAAATTAATATTCATAATGCATTAAGTATTTTGTAATTTGCATGTTCACAAAGGTGGAACTGCCTGTGAGATATTTTCTCTGCAAAACCATTATCAAGAAAATGTCCTCTTTTCTTGATTTTTAGATTTGAAAAGTAAAAATTATGCCTTCTTGCAGCCGATTCAGTCTCTAACTACTGATATGAGGAAAGTCTCATCACACCAATGTAAATGTTGTTAGTCCAAGGTTAAAAGAAGGCAATGTTAGGCCAAGTATTAAGAAGAAAATAGTCGTGCTACTGCAGTGTAAAACCAAGCATGTGCTACGGGGGAACCCCACTGTGAGAGAGAGTAAACCTAGTGTTTCCCCTTGCTGATGATGTGCTAAGAATTTCAGTCATTAACCAGTTTGGTAAGTCCTCTTCTCAGGCATTGTTAATTATTATTTCTTATATGAGATAATTCAACCAATTTTTAATACTCCTGATGTTCTTGTGTTTGCTGTTTGTTCTGATAGATCATGTTGGTGTGTCATCCATCTGTGTAGAGAAAATAGACTATTATAAGACTGGCAGTATGTTTCTCACTGCTTGTATTTTAGGAAGACCATATTTTGGCTATTAACCCTCCAGTCTTGGTAAAAATTGTTTGAACAATTGCGATAGTAAATAAGTAACAATTGTATAAGTTAAATGATAATAATAATCAGAACTCATGTGGAATAATATTTTGGTAGTAATCTTGATGGAACCAATTTTAACGTTAAAGAAAGCCCAGATATGGCCATGGCATTGTATCACATACAAAAGCTTGCATTCCAGATAGATAATGCTGCTTATCCTTAAATTTTACTCCTCAATCTTTATTTTTGAAAAGTCTTTTGCTAGAAGAAATAACTCCCTTTTTATTTAGGCATGAATATGTCTTACTGTCTCTGAAGGAATATACGCAGCTCTTGAAACTCCTCCAGTTCTGTACTCTGACAGAAACAGCAGAGGGAGCACAAGGACATCATTTTTCATAAAGGTCCTATAAATATTAGCACTCTGCTTGCCCTCCCCTGCCCAGAGTCTTTTAAAAGACATTTTTCAAGAGTTCAGCTATTGAAACCAATGCAGTCATCTCCTAGTGGATAGAAAAAAAGTATCTATGTATTTTCAGTGATGCCATAATAGTAATTTTATGTCTGCTGGCAAAATTTTTTTCTTCAGGTCTCCCAAATTATTTGTCAAAGAAATTTGCCTGTGAGAGATTAACCACCCCACAACCTCTGAGATTCTCAGACAAAGTTTAGGTTCACCAGAGAAGGTGCCAGTGTCAGGGCTGTGTGATCAAGAGTGCCCAGAGGATGCAGAGTCCCTTCTGGTCGGTCTGGAGTCCTGCGAGGGGCTGCAAACAGCACAGCAACCTAGAGGTCAGGGGGCAGTAGGCCTTTAAGAATCGCATGATTACCCCATTTTTGCCCATGGAGAAATGTGATATTTGAGAACTCGGAACGGGAAATGCATCTCAGTGCTGCTTCCTGCTTTTTATATAGATAATTTAGTCTAAATGTGGCTTAAAACCACAAATAGGGAAATTCAACCTAATAAAGACCTCCTTTTCTTGAATTAACCTGGCTGTTTTCTAGCAAGTGCAGCATGTACCTGGTAGCGTGAAGAGAGCGACAAGCTACAAGGTAAAACATATGAAACAGGAAGTGTTTTAATTTTAGGATTTCCTGAAGTTTGTGATTTTTAGCGTGGAGGGTATTTCAGCAGATGAAGTTATTGTGGGATTTAATTTTATACTGTTGGCTCATTTCAAAAACTTCTTATCTGTGTGTACGTTGTGCTGATAATTACATTGCAAGTTTCTGAAAATTGCTGTGTTGCAGTAAAAGAGGTTGATCTAGAAGGTGAGCAGGGGTGCTTGATGTGATTCATTTGCATGAAAAATATCTTGTGAAGCTAAAAAGCATTGTTAGTAAAATATAGAATCATAGAATGGTTAGAGTTGAAAGGGACCTTGAAGATCTTCGAGTTCCACCCCCCTGCCATGGCCAGGGACACCTCCCACTAGAGCCCCATCCAGCCTGATGAGTGGTAGCAGCCCACAGAAACAACATGTAAACTAACAAAACCTGTACGAAATAGATATGAGGAACAGAAATCAGGGAAATGAAAACCAATAAAATAAAATCTAGAACCATAGAAGGGCAACTTGTTTCTAAATTCAGAAGAGCTGACACCAGAGTAGGCTTCGGTTTGCAATGCTGTCTTCTCACTTTTACGCTTCTTCAGCCTGACTCCTCTCTTGAAGCCTTTGTTCCTGTAAACCTGCAGCCCTGGAGCACTTACCAGAACCAGAGTTGTGAGCCAGCTCCCCAGAGGTTCTATTTTTAGGTAACATATGGAATGTTGACTATTCGAGAATACCAATTAGTGCTTTTTTTTTTTTTTCATCTTCCCTCTTAATTCAGTTCATGTCTTCACAATTTAAATTAGTGTTCTTGGGGAATGAAACAAATAATTATTTTTTCCAGCTTTCTCACGGGTTTGGTTAGGTAAATCCTCCCTGCAGTCCTTCAAATTCTTGATCTGCATTTAAGTATGCTGTTAGTGTGCTATTTTTATGCTCTGCTTTCTTGTTTAAAAAGCAAAAAATCCTAAATATTATGTGTGCCATTCGGTATTTGTATTTTAAGAAAGAGTGGACTGAATCAGTGTCTACTATAATAAATGTTACTTTGGCAGTTGATGACTGAAATCAACAGTTAAAACGCTTGCCTTCCCTCCAGGAAAGTGGCCGATGAAGGGCCAAACTTCCTTCTCTCTCAGCTCCTGGCACAAATCCGTTTGGTTCCCAGTAAGCTGAGAAGAGAGTTTGATAGAAAGAGTTGCACACATTTTTATTTTGATTGTATTGCAGCCCAAAAGCATCACATCCAAGAACTTCAAAATTGCTGTTTTCCCTCTCTCTTAGGAATATCCTTAATCCAGAGTGTTTAATACCTGGAAAGAAGATAGTCACAGATGATGCAATTTTTAATTTTGGCGCTGTGAATTGTTTAGGGTTTTTTAATCCTCCAACCTTTTCTAAGAGGCATAAGAAGATAACGCTGTGTCCAATAATGACAGGATATAAACTCAAACTGCAGCAAAAAGTACATTTCATGCTCAGAGCAGTGGTCTGGCTGTCCACCTTTAACCATTTCTGCTTCTGAACTGTACAATATTGTTCTAAGGGTAACTTCATTATGAGACCTAATTATCTCTCAAGGGTGATAAGTCTTCTCCTAAACCCCTGTTTCTCACCTCTAATTATAACCACAAAGATATTGAATCAACTGTCCCTGGTAAGGTGGAACCTGAAGATTTGTTTAACAGTACAATGATATTATTGTATGAAAAAGATCAAATTATATTTAGATGTCAAAACCATGGGTCACACTTCTAGATACCAGTCAGTTAAAATGATTCCCATTCATATTGCATGGAGTAGCTAAGATGGCCTTTAAGAGCTTTAAATGTAACTGTCTATATCATTAATATGCCTGTGCTTTGGCTTGTGGTTACTACTGCTTACAAGATTTGTGTCACTGTATTTACCAATTTTGTATCTGCACTATGCGCTAGGTAAAACCAGATGAAATCAGGAGCAAAGAGTTTGAACAAATTATAGCCAAGGGTATGAACGAGAATTTTCTTCATATATCTACAGGTCAATATAAGGTAAGCCCTGTTTAACATCTAGAAGAACAATGTAGGAAATAATATTTCATATAAACAGGTTACAAAGAAATAACCTCCAGGGAAATAACTGTTACAGCTGTATCCCTTAACCTTAATCAATGTATGTATAGCAGGGCCAAATACATTTGTCTATGAACTGCTAACGGCAAAACAGAGGTATCTGAAAGAATGCTGACTTTATCAAGCAGTCTTAAGGCAGATGAAATCACGAAAACAAATATGGTCTTCATGGCTTGTGCAAAATAAACCTTGGGTCCCTGGACCTACTACAGTTCAATAAGCGAATTTGGTCATTATACTTTCATTCCTTATTCATATATTTCCCAGATCGTAGACTCATAAAATGGTTTGGGTTGGAAGGGATCTTAAAAATCATCACATTCCACCCCCCTGCCCTGGGCAGGTATACTTCCCACCACACCAGGTTGCTCCAAGCCCCATCCAGCCTGGCCTTGAACCCCTCCAGGGATGGGGCAGCCACAGCTTCTCTGGGCAACCTGGGCCGGTGTCTCACCACCATCACGGCAAAGAATTTCCTTCTAATATCTAATCTAAATCTGCCCTCTTTCAAGTTAAAACCATTACCCCTCACCCTATCCTATGCTCCCTGACTAAGAGTCCCTCTGCAGCTCTCCTGGAGCTCCCTTCAGATCCTGGAAGGCTGCTCTAAGGTCTCCCCGGAGCCTTCTCAGCTCTCTCAGCCTGTCCTCACAGCAGAGGTGCTCCATCCCTCTGAGCATCTTGGTGGCCCTCTGCTGGACCCATTCCAACAGTTCTATGTCCTTTCTCTGTTGAGGACTCCAGAGCTGGACACAGGACTCCAGCCTTTGAATAAGAATTCACCAGATGCCATTCTCCCTGAATACTCTTGGCAGATGTATAAGACTTGAATTGGTTGGATTCCTGAGATAACAATGATTTGAAGGGTTAATGCTGTGAAAGTCTTATTTTTAAAAATATTAATTTCTGTAAGTTTCCAGTTCTAATTTACTGATTCTTAGAAAGCTAAGTGTCACAAAGTGAACTGATTTCTCTCTTCGCTTCATTGCAACCAGAAATTAATTTATTGATCCAAGTTAGTAAGGGACTTGAATAGACCAAATTCCACCCTGTTATGGCGTAGTAACGCATGAAACCCACGGTCCTTTGGTCTGGTCGCGAAAGCTGGGGTGCTGGGTCTGCCTACTGTGTCTAATTCAGGAAGAGAGTCAAGTTATCTGCCCATTGATTTGCCAGCAGCGCAGAAATGAGTTTGTGTATGTGTAATCTTTCAGGATATGCCACGAGCTCGAAGGAGCCTCAGCCAGACAAGTGCTCCATCAATTTTTATTTTTTTTTTAATTAGGAATACCCTCCAATTTTGGAAGAGGAATGTTAAATCCCTATAGCAGATTAGAATTTTTGCCTTTTAATACATCCATACCTTTAAGTCACTGTCATAATTCTGTCTTGGCTGACCTGAAAATGTATCATCATAAACTCCAGGTGAAAGAGAAAATTGCCTACATGAGCTGGTGGGATGCAAATAAGGTCCCAGTTATCACATAATTTTTCTTCTGTTATGATGGTGCCCGCAGAATCTGAAATCATCTGGAAAAGAAATACATACTTCATCCCACTGAGTTGTTTGTTTAGTATATTTGGGAAATTTAACCCCAGAATATCACACCAAAATTATTTTTTATCCTCGTATAGCGAGGATAAAATGTTCAATGCAGGCACAGCCACTTTGGAGTCAGCAGGTATGACCCTGCATTGGGTGGAGCAACATAAAATCCTGGAATTGAATCCTTTGTAAGATTTCTTTCAAGTTCAAAAATCTTTTTTTCATAAATCTCAGACTCTCATTTCCACAAACAAAGAGTTGTGGAATCTATTGGCGGGGCTCAGTAGATTCCTTTATAGTAATGCTGTGGGAGAGACCAGTGAAAACATACAAAGGAAATCCATGTTTTCTTTTGAGTGAATATTATTTTGTAATTTCAAAAAATCCCTCTCTGTCTGAGAGCTGCCAGTTTGGTGTTCATCCATCAGGAGTTGTCTCACTTGACCTTACCTACAGAGACTTATTTTCAGTCTATGTAAATGCTAATGTTTATGCACGTCTCTAAGCAAAATGTGCTCTTAATCTCCTGCTGAATTCTTACATCAGAACACACTGACATTTGGCACAGCCATCAATTATTTTCCAGCAAAAACCCACCTTGTAGGAGTTACATATGCTTTCAATTTTTGAGATATTTAATAATGTTTTCACCTCTAATTAGGAGAAATATCTGGGTTTGGCTCTTTCATTCTCCTGGGAACTAAGAGTTTGGGTTCACCAATTGCTAGGTCATTACAAAATTCCATTCTTTGTGTTAAATTTTGCTTTTCAAGTTCTGAATGAACTTGGAATTTGGATATGGATTTAAGCAGCAACTGATTTCCTGGAAAATACTATAGTGAGCTAAATGCCACAACTATCTTAAAGAGAACATTAAAAAAAAAAAAAAAGCAGAGAAATCTTGTGTAAAGATATCTATATTCAACTCTTTCTTTTCTGACCTGATAAATGTTTGTTACATGCAGGTGGTTGTTTATAAAATAAGTATATTACTGTGTTCATTGCCAGAAGTCATGAAATGTAGGTTATTCTTAAGATGCCGCAGTTCACGCTGTATTTCCTTTACTTATTTGCTACTTGACAACTAAAATGGCAATTCCTTTTGCAAGTAAAGCAAACAAAATTATATTTGATGCACTTTGAATCAGCTGAGATACTAAACCAAGAAAATTGGGCTATACAATGGAAAATAAGGTTTTTTTCCTTAATGAGAGCAGACCCAGTGGCGCCGGGTAGAAGTACTCCAAAAGAAACAGTGAGAGGTTCCGAGTCTGGGTTTCGTACACTGTGGGCTGGTTTCAAGGAGCCTTGTCATGGACTTGCATTGTCTAATTTGGCTTTGCAAGGGTAACCTCAACTGTGCATTCTTTCCACGGGATTTTATATGTTCTCTGCAGTTTATACTGGGAGGCCACGGAGCACATCCTCAGCTAATGCAAATGGGTGTTGTTGCAATTAAAGTGGAGGAGCTACACCTTTTATATTTGATACCCAGATCTGGAGATACAGCATTTCTTTAACCGAATCACAAAAAGTAAACATCAAAATTTCTTTCCAAAGAGAAAATATTTTATAAACATCTCACACATCCATGCACAAGGAGATTCACATCTCGCTGTGCCAGTTTATACCTGCTGAAATGTGATTTACAATCTATAGACACAAATACTCATGTTGGTGGCAGGCTGGGCATAAACTGCAGCTGCAACTGCGGACTTGCACGCAGTACGTGCCTGCATTGTCTGTCTCTGCCAGAGTCTGATTAGCCAGTGTTCTTTCGTTATTTATAAAAAGCTCTATGCCATAAAAATGTCATTTTCGCTGCCCAAATAATAAAATTTTCCATAAAAGCCTACTGCTCTAAGATCCCTGGGAATATTCAGCCCCAGGCTCTGACAGCAAGGTACAAATAGGTACAAGTTTCCACCATTAGTGTAATTTCAAAAATTTGGAGTCACCAGCCTACGCAATATTAAAAGGTGTTTTGTTTCTAGTCCCAGTCAGTTGGGATGTATCCAAATAGTATGTATTGAATAATTTTCTTAAATAATGTTTGCAGTTGCTTTTGGTGCAAAGGGAATGATCCAGAGAGAGAGTTATAAAACAGAACTGGAAATCAGGAAATTCTGTTTTGGTCATGTGTGGGGTGAGTCCTGGCAGAGGGCAGTAGCCCAGAAACACTCCCTGGGGCCCTGCCTGCCAGTCCTGGGTTGTGAAGCCAAATATTCTTGATAAGGGAAAGCATTAGATGTGATTTTTAGATAACCAGATTAAAAAATGCTGAATTTCCTTTCTGTGTGCATCTTGCCACAGAGAAAATTCAGCCTTAGCTTGTGAAACCTTGCCACAATTCTGAACTGTTGCACTAGGAAGCTGATCTGTATTTTTATTTCCTCCAGGATGACCCATCATTACTGAACCTGGACAGACGGGAGCATTCATTTCCCGAGCTCTTTGTGCCCCATTCTCTTGCTTTGGGCTTTTGACATCCAATTTGTGATGCAGATGTTCGACATGCAATTACAAGGTTTGTTTTCTTGGCTGAATTCCAAGGATGCTGCTGGGAATTTGTATGTGATGATGTGCTTTTGGAGTCCCATCATTGGCAAAGCTGCCAAGATACTTGGCCTCACGAGAAGACTTTCTATCCAGGAACTTTACACAAAGTCTGCTTGCCTCTATTCAGAACACAGACCTGGCTTTCTCTATGCCTGCTTTCTCCCACATCCTTTTCATATGGGCTTCTCCTATGTTTAAAATACATTTTCCTTTCTCCTTCAGATTTCTCCTTAAAACCATCTTGGTTTGTCAACACTTAGGAGTTCTCTTTCTGTGGCAGTGTTTTGATGGGGGCTTTGGTTATCTTCACAGTATCATTTTCCTTCCATGAAACCTTGGATAATGCTTGGAATTTCTGTTTTTTTCTGAGTCCGTTTCCCATAGCAGACAGGTACAAATAGACATTGTTGGTGTTGTTGTGGGAATTACTCAGGTTTATGAACCACACTGAAAAATACTACTGGAAGGGTAAGACCAATGCTATTATTGCTCTTCAGTAGCAAAGTGAGTGATGGTCTTGGTGGGAGAGAGATCAAGTTAGTGCATAGTCAGTCTCTTTCTGCTTCTATCACATGTAAAAGAACATCTGAGCATCTCTTTTTTTGTTGTTTTTTTTTTTTTTGTTTGTTTGTTTTGTTTTTATTAGTAAAATGAGTAACTTCAGAAAGGTTAGTGGAAATTTACTATAGCTTTCACTTTTCCCTCAATTCATGTCATTAATGAGAAGTAATGAAGATAGCATTAAAGAAACCTGTTGTTCCCTTTTCCTGTTCCCATTAATTAGTCCTACTTCAATATGCTGAGTTTCTTGATAACTGTGTAGGTTTCTATAGATAATGTATAGGCTTCTGTAGCAGACTGTACGAGTGACCTGAGCAATTGATAGAATATTCATATTTTGCCAGCCGTTTTATAGTCTAAAGATGTTAAATCTGAGCTTGTTTTTTTCATGTTACATCCAGAGCTTTGGAAGAGTTTTGGCGGGTTTCCCACTGGGCACAACTCCCGTTCCCAGAGTTCTCTCCAAAGTATTAAGAATGGAAATAAGCAGCAAAGAATTTTCCAGTTTAGATCAGGCTCTGCGTACGTACATTAAGAGAAACAGAAGCATAACCACAAGTCCCAGCGTAAGCCCTTAATGGAGACAGGCTGCAACAGAAAGAACTTAATCTGGTGAAACTGTCACAAACTGGTCCGTGTTGGCTTTACACGTCTGTACCCCGTGTTTGTCCTGACGTGGAGGGACCGAGACAGGTATGTCACCAGGAAGCTGCTTAATGGAAAGATGGTCTGCCTGGTTCGGCTGCCTAAAATCAGAGGCAGGCTCACTAATCTCTTAATGATGTTTTACTCTGGAGTAGAATTGCTTATAGGAAACCATCAAGGCCACTACGACGGAGAGAAACGCTTCAGTTTTCCGTAGCCTCTTCTCTCCAGGGTGATTCCTTGGCTTGTACTGTGGAAACTGCTTTAGTGAGTGACTGAAATAAAGTAAATAATATATTGTGTCCATTTTATAGGTGCTTTTTTTCCTGACAAATGCTGAAGAGGTGCTTCAGAACATCTATTATTTGGAAAATAAATAAATAAATCACTAGGAAGCTGAAGATAAAACTATGTCACAGAGAACGTGATCTGGAAAAAATCTTGAGGCAGAGCTGGGGTGAAGAGAAAAAAAAAAATAAAAAATTGATTCCTGATGTCTCTTTGAGGATTACAGTCCAATTCTTAGGAAATTTAGTGGGAAACTTTCCATCTCCTGTAATATGAGTTGGGCTGGATCCTCGGGATACCACCATACCCAACCAGAGCCACGATGGGTAGTAGGCAAAGGCAGATATAATAAAACCATTTTAAAAGGTTTCATTGTAGATGAGAGATTTAATTGTGGCAAAGCACTCGAGTTTGCTGAGGATAACAATATATCAAATTTCATGATTCTTCATGTTGGTTTTTCTTTTTAATCTTGAAGATGAATTGATGAACTATCTCAGCCGCTCTGTTGTATTCCTTTTTCCTGCGGAGCTTCAGTCAGACAAGAAGTTATAGCCTAGAGGTTAACGAGCTGCTTAGCAGCAGACCTAGGACCAGCCGTGAATCTTGACTTGGAGCACTCAGCTCCAGTTCCTAGAAGCACTGCATCTCCTGGGGACTGGATCTTTTCTGACAAGTTTTCATTCCAGTGTTTTACCAATTTTTCAGGGTTTCCTAGAACATGTGCACATTTCCAGGTAACTTATACTAACTGAAAGTTACGTTTTCAGGGATGTCTCATTCTATATCTCTAGCATCTCCCTGAAATGAGATTTTCAGCCCTGGAAATACTACTTGCACTTTGACTACAATCTTTAAAACGCTTAGCATCTGAATCTATATTCCATATTTAAATGTACTAAGAAATCTGTTTCATTAAAAGTCTCAAGACCCTGAATTATTTTTTAAAAGATAATACTTACACCAAATGTATTCCCTTATGAGCTTTTTTTTTTTTTTTGGCTTGGATGTAAGAATGATTCTTCACCTTAAACAGTGACAGAGTGCACCGCAATGCTCGGCGCTGGGGCAATGGCTCTACAATAAAGTTAAGCTTCGAGTTTTCATCTCTTTCTGAGCCACATCCTGTTTTCAGTTAGCTGATCTCATAAGGGGGAAATTTACCAGAGGAAATATCTCTAGTTTGGAAAGTACCAAAAACTTATCTTTAGTTTCTTTGTGTAATTCAGCACCTTTTAAGACAGAGGTGTAATACTTTTGAGAAGTCTCAAAGCAAAAGGAAAGGAGCAAGAGAGCAGCAGAGAAAGGAGGAGACATAGAGGTGCAGCACAGGAACAGACCCAATGGTGTAACATTCATCTTTCTGAAATTGCAATTTACTAATCTTTATATTCTGAAAGCTTTTAAAAAGCCGTATCCAGAAGTATTTAAAACACTTTTTCAGAAACTAGCTGGCATCCTGGCAGAAATGCTTGTGCCAGATTCACTTGCCACCAATTTTAACCACCCTGATGGTAAAACACTGAGAGCAAATGTTTCAGGCTGTCAGGACTGCTAAGACTGTCACAGTTTCCCTGCAGACTTTTAACTGTAGTTAATACATGGCCCTGATGGCTCTGCACTTAGAGCATCTGCAAATACATTTACAGTAGAGAGAAGGACGTGGAAACAAAGAGATGTTACATGTGATTCTGCGAGTATTCGTAGGGAAAGTCTTCCCACTCAGAGATGTATGTTGGCATTTACACCGAGAGCTTTAAAAATAACTTTAATAATCACAGAATAGTTTGGGTTGGAAGGGACCTTTAAAGGCCACCGAGTCCAACCCCCTGCCGTGGGCAGGGACATCTTCCACTACATGAGGGTGCTGGGAGACACGATGGGAGACAGGTTGATGGGAGACATTCCTGGCCTGGAATCTTTCCAGGGGTGGGGCATCCGCCACCGCTCCGAGTAACCTGGACCAGGGTTTCATCCCCCTTAGTGAGGAATAAAATAATAACTTTTAAATAAATTTAATAGAAGTGTCATCCTTTTCCTCTTCCACAGTTTCATCGCCAGATCTTTCACACAGTCACAAGGTGCCTGGATGTGAACTTTTGTAAATGCAGCAGGGCGACAGGCCAAGGCAAGCGTCGAGGGAACCACTTCTGCTTTTTATTTTTAATTTTTGGCTAGGACTCCCCACCCCCCCAACCCCCAGTCGTATTCCCCAATTTTCTTTCGTTGAGGAAGAGCTAACAGATTTGCATCTGCAACTTTCTCTCTTCTGAGCAAATCCTAGCAGACAGGGTTGGTAGCGTGTGATTTCATAGTGGACTTCTCAGGGGGAAAACAGGACCTCCTTCTGATAGCGAAACTTGCCTTTGTAGCAA
>VZRU01018093.1:24956-46576 GCA_013398155.1 Pedionomus torquatus | reverse complement strand
CACGTTAGATTTTAATTGATGGCTCTCGGCAGGACGAGCGGCCCCTTGCATTCGTTGCCAAGCTCCCCGTCGAATGCCTGGAGAAACCGAGGGAATTACCCGCGTCGAGCAGCAGAAAAGGCTGTTTGTTTGAAGAAGAGTGTTGGAAATGCAGGGGATGCCCCGTGTCCCAAGGGCTGTCACTCTGCTGTCCCCCGTGCCCAGCCTGCCTTCAATTTTTTAGAGACTAGTTAGTGTTATTTTTGATAATACCAAGATAGGTTACTGTGTGTCAATACATTTATATTGGAAAAAAAAAATATAAATTCCAAATATATTGGAAAAATATACATTAACAAAGGCATTCTTATGCTCAAACCGTGCCAGGTCCCTGGATGAAAACTTTTCTTGAACCTTCCAAGCGGCTGTGGAGACAGCAGAAGCCGTTTGGGTTGTATTTCCAAAAATACAATCTGTACAGCTCTTGTTAGCCAAACCCAACGTGTGCGACACCTTGGTGTGTGTGGCTCAAGGTGTATCTGGATAGAGCACAAAGCGTTAAGCTTTTTGTGGACTTGAGTTTTCCTTTTTCATTCCGCCACCCGTTTTATGACTTCAGGAAAGCCAGTGTAAACCTCTCGGTTGTTCAGTTTCTGTGTCTATGAAGTGTAATCGCGAATTTGGGCTGCTGGGAATTGGAGGTGGTTGGGGATTTACTCTACAGGAAACAGTTCTGGTGGTGTGGGCCGCTGGGATTGTAGCTGTTAGATGATGGCAATATTTACTTCATCTTTCTACAAGTTAAAAAACTCTGGAAAGAAAACCCCGGCCCTTCATTATAATATAATGTCCATTTTTGTGTTGTGTTGGAGGGAAATTTTAAATCGGTACAGTAATTTCCTGCTGGTACCTAGTCAAACCCCACTGTGACATTTAGTCAGGCATGTCAGCTACAGACTCAAACAGATCGCTAGATTACTGCTCAGGTTTGGAGCTGCTTGTGGCCTTTGATGCCCGATATATTCTCTCACATCAAAGTCAGCGTGTGCTTGCTTATTTGAACGCCTTATTTTTATTTTTATTTTTTTCCACCCTTATCTCTGACAGTCGTTTACTTCAGATGGCTGAGAAAACGACCAGAGACCTGCAGAATGTTCCCGGCTCTTCTCCTGATGAAAACGAATTTCCTTTCGGATATCCCACTAACATCTGTGAGGATGCGCCTGATCAGAAGTACCTGTGCAGCAACTGCAATAACATTCTGAAGAAGGCCCTGCAGACGCTCTGTGGGCACAGGTACTGCTCCGCCTGCCTCTCCTGGATTGTACGGTAGGTCCTTGCTACAGCGGGTCGTACCGCCGTGGTGTGTTCTGTGGTTGCGCTGTGCCACTGTGCTCCACGCATGAGTCTGTGGCCACCTGGCCACTGGAGCACTGTCACTTTACTAGCAGTAGTACTTGAGGCAGACTCTGGGCTGCTCTCCACCTCCTTCTTGTTACTAGGCTTGACAGATACCAGTTTTTCTATGTGTACATTAATGATGCTGATTTGCCCTCGAAGAACTAGTGCAAGGCAGACTTAATACTTCCATAGGAATTTGCGATCCTTTGATGAGTAATGTTATAGGATTTTAATGAACGTTATCTTAGAATCATAGAATGGATAGGGTTGGAAAGGACCTTAAAGATCATCGAGTTCCAACCCCCCTGCCATGGGCAGGGACACTTCCCACTTGAGCAGGTGGCTCAAATCCCCATCCAGACTTCAGGGATGGGAGAGTTTAGAGTTCTTAGAGATCTTAGAGTTTTGTTTAATAACTCAGCTGGGTCACTACATGTTAAGGTGCTGCTGCCGTTAGTGACAATGGCAGCCATTGCACTGGAGAGCCTGAAAACCAAGGGCTAGGTGGGAATTTGCTCTGATTGATGAGCTGCTTCTATCTGCCTTTTCTTTCAACAATTACGCCTTTTGGAAAAGGCTATGTCTGCCCTGCAGGTCAGAGCTGAAATTGCAGTACAGTGCCATGAATATGAGCTGACTTAGCTCTGATGTTTTGGAAAACTGCAGCTGTCAAGACCCAGTGACTGGGCGTTAGTACTGTTAAGAGTTACTTTAGAGTAAGTCTAAAGCCCGTTACTGCGCTTTCTCGTGGGTGTTGTCAGTAAGGTACTTTGTGTGTGCTGGTTCATGCCAGCTCTGGTCAGTGTGAGGCACCCACCCAAAACGCTGATGCACTGGCCACTTGTGATTTGAATATCAATGTATAATAATGTAAAAATCTATTCAAATTAATGTATTTATCCAACTTACGTAAATCCATTACTGTAAATCGAGAAAAAAGCCCCTTAATGGGGAAGAATAAACCATAAATTTAGAAAACTGTCAGCAGAACATAATCAGAATTGTTACATCTTCCCACTGGAGTCTAATAACACAAATGAGAAACTGACTTAAACAAGCTAATTAGGACAGTTTGAAACCAGTTGTGCTCTGGTCAGATGGATGCTTTTCTGATGAGCTTCCCAGTCTGTGTCAGTGCATTGTTTGCCTGGATGCTAAACAGCTCTGGGAATGAAGTAACACCTCTAGTAAAGTTCTATTTTTCACTTCTCCTATATAAAGCTCTATGCTAAATGTTTTGAGAGTAGATTATGACTTTTTTAGATGCAGTAGGATGTTAAGTCTTTGAAACTCAATTCTGCACTGGTTCTACTAGATCTTTGTAATTGTAAGTGTATGCATCTGTCCTGAGAAAATAGGCATTTCCCTGTTTTACAAGACTTTAGTGTTCATGTTACCTTTCCTACATGGTGTTTTGCGCATAATTCATGAGATAAATAGGTTCCCAGCTTTATTCTTTTTTATGATCCAGGCTGCTCTTTGCTGCGGTACAGGTAAAATTTATGGGCCTAATTCTAGTCTTGAGGAACAGAACAGCAGGAGTTTTTTGGCATCAGTGTGTTCAAGAATTGGCCCTTTAATGAACAAAGACTATGGATTCTGAGTAAAAATGGCAATTTCCACGTTTTTCTTTGTGTTGGTGTCTATATGAAGAGCTCCTAAACTACAGTACACCAACTGATTGTCATTTTGTTCTTCTTTCTTTTTGTCAGAACCAATAAAAATGCTATTTGCCAGAAATGTAAGGAGGAAGATCCCAGCACTTCAAGTGAGGGAAGCCTATTGGCAGAAGAAAGAGTAAGTTGTAGTTTACAGTTCATAAATTTATCATTAATCATTCTCCAGGCAACTCAGTAGTCATCACTGGACTGCAGTTTGGGCGGGAATAATACAAAATGTGATGGCAAGTGCTAGTTGCGGATTCTAATTTATGCTTTAGTCATTTGGATTTCTTGCAGCTTTTGATTTAAAAAATTATAATGGCAGCCTTAGGACTTTATAAGACCCTCAGGTTCTGCAACATCAAATCCCACGCTCTTCTTTATAATGATCTTTTTATTGTCTCAAAGTAACCGGTGCTTTCCTACTTGTAATAATTTGTCTTAGCTGTTACTTACTATCCTCAGTAAGTATCCTAATGGATTTGCAAATGTCATGGTTCTCTGTACCCTTCAAAATGTTACCAAACTTACAGGTGGAGCATCCCTAAGAAGAAATGCTTAAAGAAAAAAAAAAAAAAAAGTGTTGGCCAGCTGGCCAGCAGAATGGCCTACAAAGGATTTTGACAGCCAGGATTATCTGGGGGAAATAATGGAAAACATGGAGCTGAACATAATAATTGATAGAAACTATGCACTGTCAAATATTTCATCTGTAATTTAACAATTCAGATCTCTTTTGCTGTTGTGTGATTTTCCAGGCAGAGCACTGCACTGTTCTGTATCCTGAATACAAGCTGGACCGTAGAGCTCAGTCCCAGTTTGTCTTTTTCCCTCCTTTCTGGCTACATGCAGGAATACCGAGGGACATGCATTCTCTCTAAATTTGTTGGGGAAAATTGAAATCCAGCAGGCATCTGGCAGGGAGGAAAAAGGTGAAGTTTAGATAGTGCCTGCAGCAAAATAATGAAGCGGCAGTTGATGCTGAACTTGGTAATATCTCAGAAAAAATCCTCAATTCTGCAAAAGTTTCCCATTAACAAAATTTCACGTATCATGCAACCACAAATAGCTACGACTAAAGTCTTATGAACTTCTTTTTCTATGTTGACTGTCAATTCTCTTCTAACTTTGGGGTTTCTCTGCTGTGGGATTTTCACTAAGTCTGATGGGACTTTCTGCAAAATCTGTGGGTGGGTGGTTGCAAACAGGGCCCCGCTTTTGCCAGCTTATCTGCCTGGGCGGGTTCTTGTGCCTGATGAGAGTCCAGATGAAGTCAGTCACCTCGAAGGTGTGAGGATCTGCCTGTATAGATCAACTTACAACAAACCGTTGGGGTTTGTAAACAACATGAATAATGAAGATCATTTAGCGGGTTTATTCTTTATATCTATTCCTGATAATCTCTGCTTTATGTTTGCTGTGGTTTTGCTTAATGTTTATTTCCTATGCTACCAGTTTATGTGTTTATATTTTAAATAGGATGCCTACTCAAGGAAAAGCAAGGCCCTATCAGGATGTGTATTTGCCTTAGCTTATGCCAAGATCTGTTTCTGTGGTAACTCACATCCCTTCTCTATTACACTTTCAATTTATGATCTCTTCCTACACAACATACACCTCAAGTCTTACCGTGGTGCTGTTGATCAGTATCAGTTACTGGGCATCTACATCTGTCACTGAAATCAATCGGAGGAGTTGGGGCATCCTCCTGAGCCTCTGCTCACACCCCATCACTGTCACTGCTGGGACTGGCTCAGGGGAAAATGCTCTGATCTGAACAGGGATCACTTGGGGCTCTCCCCTCACTGGCCAACCTTAGCCAGAGGGCAAACGACCACTAGATTTATCCTGGAAAGCTTGTGGTCAGATAGATCAGTTTGTTAAACTTGTTGCTCTCAGCTGATATTCCCAAACCACATGAGCTGTAGACTGGAGTCCTCCCTTAGCCAGAGGCCGTAAGATACACATTGTGTGGGTCAGTGCTGAGGAGGGGGGCATCTGGCAGCAATTCTTGGATGGGACATGGCAGGAGACCTCCACTGTGTCACAGGCAGCTCTGGGACAGGCAGGACTGGGCAGGTATGTGTGCCATGACAGCCACTTGTGATCAACAGCAGCAGCCCCTCCACCAACATCTTCTGTTGAAATAGCTAAAATGAGAGAGGGGAGATGTGCTGCTACAATATACCGAGTTAGAGAGAAGTATTTTCTGTTTCCTTCTGTTTCACCCAGAGCACTTTTACGCCCATGAGAGTTACCCCATTTACTGTATGAGGGTATGACTCGGGTCCCGAATGAAGTTCTGTGCAAACTTGGGGTCCCAGATAAGAGGGCAGAGGCTCAGGTGAGTGTTTGGAAGCAGTGACCTGTGCGGATAAAAGAAGAGATGAGGATTTCCTGCCTTGTCTTTTACTGACTAGTGTCCATATGATTTAGCAACTACAAGCGTGAAACAAAAAGCACAGGGAATGCACACAGCAGTAAGAAACCCATGTGCTGCTGGGACTGTCCCTGTGGTTAGATGTATTTTAAATGATCTGTTTTGTAATGTCAGGAAATTCCTGGAGTTTCTCTCTTATGACACAAGGGGGAAAAGCCACCAAGTGCCTGATAACTTGAATTTCTTTCCTTTGATTATGCTCATGAATTAGACTAGAATGTTATAGAGGATGGGGCTGGTGTGCTTTCACTAACTACGTTGATTGCAAGCTTATTACATACACTCTTCCATATACATACATAGACATGTTCCATATAAATTACATACACTCTTCCGTTACGTGCACTCAGCCATAAATGCAGATGGAGCCATACATGGCTTTGTTCAGCCTACATGATTATTTTTAAATTCCTTGTTTGTGGAGTTGTTTGCAATTTGTGGGCAAAGTTCTGGACTTTGCTTGGAGGTTGAGATGAGGAAGCCAATTTCTGTGGGGCTCTGCATATAGAACCATATCTCACTGTTCCCATTCGTGGAACTGACTGCTCTTCTCTTGTGTGATTTAATATGACAAATGTAGGTAAGTACAAACATCTTGTGTCTAGATTAAAAAAAAAAACAACAAAGTGAGGAATGTTGATTCTGATTATTTTTTTTGCTTATTTCTTTAGCTTGTCATGTAGAATTTCAGTAACTTTATTGAAATTTGGGCATCATTGGTACATACTTTCCTCTCTTTGTAAAGCTTCCACCCCCAAAGCTCTTGCCTTGCTCTGTGTTGTTACAGGGGAGATCTGCACCCCTCTGTGGTGGGTCCTTGCCAACAGAGTAGCTAAAACCGTGCCATTACCTTTCGTAGGGCTTGTTCTTGTGTCGTGGTACCGATTTTGATCACGCAAGATGTAATCTTAAAAGCGTGTAGTGCTTCAGAATTTACATAATAATTGTGCAGTTTTTCATGGTCAACATAATAAAAAAAAAAGAATCTATGTACTGCAAAATAAAACCCCAACCCTCACATATGGTTTACATTTCTTTAGCACACAGTGCCCTACTAAATGGAAACAGCCACGGTCCGAGAAATGTACGCTCACTGCAGAACAGTCTGGAGTCCTCTCTGCAGCATGTTTAGGAGGTGTTAATGACCCCAATAATGCAATGCATTCATTATGAGTGGCACATGGCAGCACCCTATAGTTAGGGTCCTGTCAGCACATATTTCAGGCTTCTGTGAAAAGAATCTTAAAATAATAGCTGTAGTTGGCTGGGCATATTTTCAGAGAATTTATGTCACATCACGTAGTTTATTTTTGAGCCATAAGAAAGAAATGATTTACTAATTATTTGGGCTTCTACTATGCTAGGATTAACTTGCTGGGTTAGAGAGTCCTATGGAAGTACAGTAAATTTTTAAAAAAATAAGGGATTTGTCAAGATTTGACAGAGTCAAAATGCTGGAGTGCTTTCTGACTGGTGTCTTTGTCCTTTCTGTGTTTACTTTCCAGGCTTTTGGTGATGCTGCCATTAATAAAGAGATTTCTGAACTCAAAGTACAGTGCGTGACCCCCGGATGCAGTTGGTCTGGTATCATGAGAAATTTTGAAGTACGTTTAAAGGCAGTTTATTTAAATTAATATGCGCTCTTACTTGAATGGGGCCAGAAAGACAATGAAAGTAGGTTTTCAGCAAACATAAATCAATACATTATTAGAATCGGCAGAGGTATTGCGATTTATACCAAGGGAGTGTCTGAAAACATGCCATTACCTTTAGTAGGGCTCTGACCAAATCCAGAACATCCTGAATGACTGTGAAATTTATGTTGCATAAATTTACATCAACTGTGATTATTTTATTTTTTTCCCCAGTGGGTTTACTCATTATTTAAATGCAAGTAGGTTTTGTCAGACCAGAATAGTTCAGTCTCCAGGACTTCGTTATGGGCAATATCCTTAGTATGTTTTTATAGGAGAAATACTTTTCTCCCATGGAAGTTCCTGCTATTGATTGAATGTGTTCATCATCGTTACAAGCGGATGTGAAGTGTCCCAGGTCAAATATTTCAATAAGTGAGATCCGTGCATCTGCCACGCAAATAGGAATAATGACAAAATGCAGGTAGTTCTGATGTTAAAGCAGCTCTACTTTGGTCCCTGGTGTAGGAACAGAGGCTCTTTCTGCATTTATAACAGGGACTCTGCTGTGTGCCTTGTGTGACTGTATCCAATAAGCATCTGAGGAGCTGCTGCCTTTTCTAATTTTGCACAAATTTTCTATTTGAGTGCGTTTCTCTTAAAGGAAAAAATCTACCCAGTTTGCAGTTTTGAGAACTGGAGCCCTTCTCAGCATGAATTCGTGGCAAAATTGATTTGAGAGTTGGGCGTGTGATTCAAATTGGCATTTCTGAGCCTGTTCTGTAGGAGACAGTCATCTCCCTTTAAAGACAAAATCAGTTGTGACACAGGGCCTACAGAAGCTGTGGTAAAAGAGGTCAGTGTAAATAGCTTTTACTGAAATACCCTGGTTTTAAGTATCAGAAAATAAACCGGTTAGATGTAGTTATGAAAGAAGCAATGCTGGTATTTTTGCTTGTTGAGGGGATGCAAATAACGAAAAGGAAACATTTTACAAGTTATTTCTTAATATGGGTAAGGGTTGTGTCCTAATTGTTGCACAGAAGGTCTCAGATGTCCATTCTTTTATGCTCTGGCAGCAGACGAACCACATTCATCTTACCAGCCAGAGCAGGATGGTCTCAAGGCTCAAAAAAATCAACCCAGAACCCCACAAAAAAAAAGACAAAACCAAAAAAGCTACCCAAAAAAACCCCACCCCAGGCTAAAAGGATCCTCTAAGACAAGGAAAAAAGCTGGGAGCAGAATCATGTTATTTTCAAACAAAAGCTTTAGAGAGAAACAGTTCAAGGGAGACCTCACATTTAAATGTATCAAAAGTTGTTTGTTGTTGGTTTGGTGGTTTTTTTTTTAAGTTAAGAATTAACAAAAAAGCCCCAGTGAAGCTGGTGAATTTTTCACCAGTAATCTGGGTAACACCATGGAGTGGGACTTCACCGAAGCTTAGGAGAAATGCAGAGCAAAGATCTAGGCTGGCAGAATGGAGAACACGTATAGGTAAGTGTGTATCTGCACTTTACATGGCGGTTTATGTTTTTTTTTTTCACTTCCAGGAGCATCAGAGTTTGTGTGAATATGCTTTAATCCCCTGTCACACTGGCTGTGGACACATGGTGATGAGAAAGAAACTCGCAGATCATTTGGAAAATGGATGTGTTAATAACGTGACAATGTGTCAGAAGTGTAAGCGGAGCTTCTCCAGCAGTGAATACCAAGTAAGAACATTTCTCGGTTTCAAACGAGGGCTTTATATTAATGGCTTAAGTAATCTATTGTGACATTTTTCATCCTGATTTCACGAAGGCTAGCGCACTTGGAGAATATTTAATTTTCCTGAGTTTGCTAATTTTTCCATGCACGTGTTGGAGGGGAAAATGAGCTGTATTTTGATAGCCTGCTCCTGATGTTACAACAGGGAGGGAAATAACCCACGTGCTCACCCAGGCCCTGAGCAGCCCGTGTTCTAGCTCCTGTCTCAAAGCGTGTGTCCCGCTATGAGGAGGGTAAGAAGCAGAAGAGCACAGACAGTGGCAGGAAAGAGATCTTGAAAGTGGCTGAAGTTTTATTCAAACTAAAACTGCCCACAGATTTGTAAGGCAGGCTTTTGTCAGATAAATACGAGCAGATAGAACTCTCCAGATTAGCAGCAGTGTCCATGTAGTCCAGGAGGAGCGTACTCAATCTGCCAGAAATTTCTCAGGGGCTATTTAAACTTTTTTTTTTTTTTTTATGTTTGTGTTTCCCACTGTTGTGACAAGACTTGCAAAATGTATGTGTACACACTCTGTCTGTGTATCTTTAGAGGGCAACACTCCCCATCATTTGCTCAAGATCCTTTTTAAAACAACTTTTTTTAACACAAGAATAAAGTTGATTGTGAAACTTAAATTTGTGTTACTAAACCTATTGCATTCTTTCTTGAAAGTGATCACTTTCTTAGTTGACGCTCAAAATTATGATAGCGGGGCAACGTTCTGTGTTACTGACTTGCAGATTTTAAGTACCTTTATATATTTAAGTTAACTTAAGAGGTGCTCCTTATTTTTCCCCGATTCTGTAGATGCAGCAGGGTACAGGTTCTGGGAGTGGTCTGAGGGCATGAAGTGAGCTGGTAGAAATTCGTCTGGTGTTGCTGAAGGAGGAAGTGGTGTGGTGGGGCAGATGAGAAACGATAGGTAATTATGTTCTTATATGAAGAGATCGCCAAAGATAGAGCTTCAGTGGCACACTGCTCTGCCTCGCGGTGGAAGCTCATCGTCTGTCGTTTAGGACATTTTGTAATTAAAAACTCCTGGAGCAAAGCAACAGCAGCAAGAATGAGAGCTGCCCCACAGCCACTAACGCTGCTCTGTGTTTGGATTTGAAAAACTTCTCATCCCAAACCCACCTAATTTCTGACCCTGGGGGCTCCGTTATCACAGAAAATGTTGCTGGGGCGACACTCCTTTGGGGTGCAGCCTAATGAATATTGTTCCCTGCAGGTGATTTAAACAGAATAGTTGGCCTCGGAGTTTCATCCTGGAGTAGGCGCATACTGATGCAAGACCTACATGGCAGGAGGGTTGCTAGTATCTCAAAACCGTAGCCTGTATCCACGAGTAGCAGATAGCTTTACATGTCACAACTGTCACGAGTTTATGCCTTTCCAAATACCGAGCTGTAAAATTTACTCAGGATGGGGGACACAGTCCCTCTGGAGTAAGAACAAGGCACTCGTGCTAAAACATGCTTCTTGGGAAGCTTTTGCAAGTGCTCTCCATACCTTACTGACTCTTACACAGAGAGAGAGAGAAGAGTATCTGGACCCAGGCACATTTTAGCTAAATCCAGTGTGTGTTTTCAGAGACACCGTAGGTACCAGAAGGTGGCAACACTTAATCCCTCTCCTCGCCTTGTGTAAGAGCAGCAGCAGCTGGGAGGAGGAAACCTGAGCTGGAGCCTTCCCTGGGCACCTTTCTCTTTTCAGAGGCAGATCCACCTCAGTGGGTTTCATTTTCCTGCAATAAAGAACTGTTTTCCTCCCATGCGTTCCGGCTAGCTATCATCTAATTAATTTGGGCGTTAGGAAACCTTGGCAACCGAGCAGCGGGTTGGCCTTGAGATGTTGATCTTTCTCTGCCTGCCTTAGGATTTGTAAAATTGGACTTTTGCTGGTTACGTGATCTGCTTTATTAAATTTGCAGTTACGTGGCAGAAAAATTTTTGTATATTCCATGTATCCAAAATCCTCTGGGAACAAATAGTAAGTTTTGGGCGCTGCTCTTGCTCTCTTCCTCTGAGCCAGTCAGTTACTGGTTGTGTGATTTTTGCATTTCTGTATTCTAAAGAAACTTCTTACCAACCTCGCTATCCCCTCAAGAAATCCGTGATCTGAAGTACTCAAATAGCAGAAAGGAAGAAAATAAAGGCATACTTTGTGCAACAGCTAAGGTACAGAGTATTAGAAATGAGTCAGAGGGTGAGAAAAACGTGTGGCTGTATTTCTGAGGGTGGAAAGAGAAACCTTAGGACTCTTTGCAGGGGAGACTCGAGGGTTGCTGTGTTGGCTTTATCAAACAATTTCTAGACTGCTGTAGGAAATGCATTGGCATGCAAAAGTGTTTATAAAGATTAAAGACAGCTCCCCTGAATGGTATGAATTGAAAGCTGACAGTTGTTGTGCTGAATACGTGTATTACAGCTGCGTGAACTGATGGCAGGAGGACTGCTTTACCCTTTCTGGAGCCAGAAATGGCAGGAAGTCCTGTGTTAGCTGTAATGCGTTTTGCATTAGCACATTGGGATGGAAACTTTGGATTCCAGCCTTCGAAATGTTAATAAGCAGGATGCTAGAAGGGTCTGTACATTAAGGAAGTTATATGAAGTCAAGGCAAGATGAGTTTACATTTGGGTTTCCTGTGTACTTGCTTTCTGTTCTGTAATCCACCTGTGTGTCACTGCGTATGTAGATGCGTGTGTGAACTTACACGTGTGCACATAACTACGGTTTGAACCGGGCAAGACTTGTACATTGCCAGTCTTGTATCACATTCCCCCGAGTGACCTCACGAACCATCTGTAAGTAGTTTCCAAGAGCTTTGGGCTCCATAGGCCAGAGATCACACTTTGGACTTTCACTTAACAGGTATCTGGAGAGCCGTCAGTGAACACCCCTACTAGGCTGAGGAGAGCAGTAATCAGCTTAGAGGCTTAGCCTGAGAAACCTCAGAGCCTGCAGATTGTTGTGGAGGGGACAGCAGCACCCGCTTTTAGCAGATGTGCTTCAGTCCCAAATTTCCAAACGTAATTTCCTCTAAAAAGAAGTCAGAGAACTCTGCAGCCCGTTGTGTGTGAGGCCCAGGGCAGGCACTGTCTGGTCAGGGCACAGGATTTGTTGTGGAGCTGGTAATGCTCCTGAGCAGGTTACCCTTCCTTCCTCTACTCTTCCTTAAATCCACACCTTCCAGGAAGAAAGCAGGATACTTACTGTAAAGTTTTTCTTCAGTAACACAGAATTTCTTGTAGAAAAGCTTCCCAAATCCCTGTTTCTCTAAAATGGGACTAGCATTCTCAAACACAAATGTTCTTTCAAAGAGTCCCAAATAAAGATGCTTAATGATTTTAAGATTGTACTGAATTCTTTTCTTCTTGTTTTAATGACAGGAACATTCATGTGAAGGCAATTTATGCAAGGAACAAAAATGTCTGCAAACAGAAACACTATCAGAGGAAAAGGTAGGTTAGAGACGAGCGAATGCAGTATGGCTTTATTTCAGTTCATAAAAGTAGCACTTGTTCATTTAGATTAGATGAACATTTGAGATCATCTTCAGATATCTGGGCCCTTTTTACATCCCAGCATAGCTCTGCTGGCTACCTTCTCTTCCCACAATTAACTTTATTAAATTATCTTCTCAATGGAATCTTACAAAAACAGGGAAACATGTGGGGTTCTTTTATTCAGATATTCTTGGAGCCCCACACGAGCGAAAGAAGAAGATGCTGTAGAGCAGTACATTTGAAGAGACTTGCTTTTGGTTGTGAAGGTGACTAAAGGGGATGGCACTCAGAGCATTTGCTGTGACAGATCCGTCCGTTCCCAGGGCGTGATGTACAACCCGGCTCCTCTGTGGGCTCTCTAAGAGCAGGAAGAGGGTCAGGGTGGATGTGTGCATGGTGGTAGCCACTGCGGTGGCCCATTTTCCTTCTTGGCATCTTATTTTTGGGAGGTTGTTAATAGGGGATCACTGTGGTTTGTCAAATCATTGTGAAGTCTCTTTGGTGGACACTTAACTGTCAGGCTGCACACAAGAAACTTGCGATCGACCACGCTCTTGATTGATTTACTAATGAATTTTCAAAGCTGGTTGGACACTGTAAGCTGTGGTGATGCTTTGACTTGAATTAACCTGATTTATAGCTCCTGGGATTGGGAGCTAGTTGCTTGTAGGTAAACAAAATAACCCATTTCAACTGGGATTTGATTATTTTCTTTCTTTTTTTTTTTTTTTTTTTCCCCAACAGAACCACTCTACGCCCTTAACCAACAAGGATGGATGTCGTTTCTCTGAAGTGGGCTGTTCATTTACGGTGAGTGCAACAGCTGCCTTCAGGAAGGTCTCAGGTGGTGTACGACTCCATGCGCTGCCTTTGGTGTAGCCAGCCTTTGTCTGCAAGGTAGTGGGCCTTGATTTAAATATAGCTTTGAGAGAAGAGAGAAGGTCTGCCCACTTCTAGTAGATCAGCAGAGGTGATGTTGAAACTGCCATGGTTACACAGCGCCTGTAAGGTGCAGTTCAGCCTGTGATACTCTTTATCTCACACTGTGCATTCACTTCAGATAAAAACAGTTGTTTATTACAATTCTGCTGGTTTACCAGATGTGCTGTTCTGCTGTGTTTTGGTTATTCCCTTCAGGGTAACGCCGCTTGAAACAGTAACAGGGCTTCTTTGCATTTTAGTTGGCTGCTGTTGCCTTGTCTCTTCTTTTGTGCATAGTATATATATGAAATATTGGCATATTTGAGAATCTTGCTGGACTCTGCCTGGAAACCTGTTTAATATGGAAACAGTAGACAATTGTTTTATGTAGTGGGTGTAGACATGTGGACAGACAGCCTAAACCGATTGTTGGAGGGCTTGTTGGCTTTCCTCTCTCCATATCTCCTCTGGGAGTCAGCTGCTGGAGCCAGACCTGTATCTCACGGTTCTTCTCCCAAGAAGTCAAAGGGAACGTGGCTTGATTGGGCCCATAACGTAGTTGTATGGAGAGTGTATTGACACTGTCTTCTTCTTCCAGGGAAGCAAAGAGAAGATAAAGGAGCATGAAAAAACTGCGGTTGGGGCCCACATGCTGCTTCTGCTGCAGCACATCAAGCAGCTGAAGGCCAGCGTGTGCGCTGCTGCCAAATCTGCAAACGGCTTCATCCCACGGTCAGAGCTGAACATGAATGGGGCAGGAAAAACCATCTCTGATCTGCAGATCCCAGGGGGGCTGGAAATCAACGGGGATCTGGAAGTAGACTGTTTTCCTGGATCTTCTGTTTCTGAAGATGAATCCGTTCTGCAACAACTTGTGAAGGAGAAAGTGATTTCTGAGCTAGAAAATAAGCTGCACGTGTTTGAGAATATCGTGGCAGTGCTCAATAAAGAGGTGGAGACCTCTAATTTGGAAATCATGGCCTTTCGGAGACAGAGTGAACTCGATCAAAATATAATACGAGGCCTTGAACTGAAGGTAAATAGTTTTGATAAGCATTGTCTGTGTGCTTGTTTTATAAGTAAATATTTACACATGTCAGAGGGAGGTGGTGGAGAGATCAGGACAAGGATGGGCACAGGAACTTGAGCTGTGAAGTGCTAATTTCTGGACACATCCACAGGATCCTTTTATTGTTTTGGATAAATGGGGATCTCTAATATTTCTTATCTAAATCCGAGTTTAAATACCTAGATATTCCTGAGAGTTTTGCACATTGGGAATTTGCCATGATCAGACTGAGCTGGAGACAGTTGTTTAATTGATAGGTCCCGTTAAAGCAGCATTATCCCTGGAGGAGCAACCAACCTTCTGTCCAGTTGTTTGCCTTACGTGTTGATACATACCTGTCACTTCAAAAGAAATCAAAGGAGATTCTTCAGAAAGCTTCTGCTATTTCTGCAGTGTAACAGCCTGTAGAGGGGTTTTGACTGAAAACTGCTTTGTATTTTCTAGATTGCAGAGTTGCACCGGTGCCTGACGCAGAAGGATGCGGGCCTGAGCAGTCTTCACAAGACTCTTCTGTTCTCTGAGCAAGCTTCCTATGACGGGGTCTTTCTGTGGAAAATAACAGACGTGGGCAGGAAGTTACAAGACTCTGTGACTGGAAGAACAGTCAGTTTGTATTCACCAGGTAAAACAAGACATACATGTGTGTTAGCGAAACCCAGACCTTTAGAAAACCTACTGATTTCTCTAGAACGGTGCTCATGTGACGAGAGACCATTTAAAATAGCTCCTTAAATTAAGATGCTGCTTATGCAAAGACCTGGTGCTCTCCTTCTCTCTTCAGGGCAGCGATGGTGTGCTCTTCCACAGACTTGCCTTCTCTTCTGGGCTTTCCTTTTGCAATTTGCCCTATGCCACAGCTACTTGCAGTGACATCTGCTGGATCTGCCTCGTCTAACCCACTCCTTGGTGCCTGTGGTACCAAATGGCTTTTTGCCGCAGTTATCTCCCATATTGAGAAGTAATTTGATTAAGTAAAATACTCTTGCGTGGCTAATAATGGGTAATTATCACCAAGGTGTGAGGCACTAAAAATATTCCAGTCCCTGGATTTTCATTGCTTGTAGTCTCCAGGGTGTACTGGTTTGTCTGTTCTCGTCTCTCTGATAGCAAAACACGTCATACACTTATCTTTTCCCATATGTCAGAACACTCATTATGTCTTTTCTTCAAAGGAAGCTTTACTAATGAGGAGTTCTGGTTTTCAGCTTTCTACACCGCGAAGTACGGCTACAAGGTCTGTCTGAGGGTTTATCTGAATGGCGATGGGTCAGGAAAAGGAACCCACGTGTCCCTCTTCTTTGTTGTCATGAAAGGAGACTACGATGCTCTGCTCCCGTGGCCTTTCAGAAACAAGGTAAGAAGGACAACCTTTCATACCTGATCCCGGCACAAACCCACTGCTTCTCCCACTGAACACACAGGGGCTTTTTCTCTGGAATTTAGTGGGAGGTTGGAACGTTTTCACATTTTCCTCTCTTGCTGGCTAGGAGCCGTTTTGGGTAATAATTTGCCTCTGATTTACACCCAGGAAAAGCTGCTCTTAACCAGATTCCATGCTTTACCTGGTAGGATTTTCAAGCACCAGAATATTCCTGTTTGATGCCTCCCAACCTGTGTCCACCTGGTCTAAAGCCAGAGACATGTTTTTTTTTTCCTGGCTCTTGCTATACACAAATACATAAATAATATCAGTTTATGAGGGAATTATGATTTGCTGTCTGAATCACGGGGGTCAGAAATGTGAGGCTGGAGTTCTGCTTGCATCTAGACATCTAAGACATCTGCTGTAGAAATCTTACGTGATCCTGACCTTACTTTTTCTCATGCTAGAAGTGTAATCTGATAATGGCAACCATGGTTAGAAAAGCAGGGAAAGTATGCACAGGGTTCTCGTCTCTGTTCTAGCACTTGCCTGCGCCTGGTAATAATTCCCTAAGCCTTTCATATAAATAGCCTTACTGCCATTTTGCAGCCAAAAAAAACCACCAGACATCAAAGTCCCCAGTCCTCACTGTATTAAAAATTACTACATACATTTCACATTTAAAGCTAAAGAACAGTGAGTTAATAAAAGTGGTGATGAGATGGGGAGATCCTGTACTGATATTTGGGTTGTGCCTTTGCCCGGTACAGGCGACAGGGCTGTTTCTTTTGATTCCAAACCACAATAACAAGATGAATGTAATGACTGTAACCCAACTCGGGGTTTGTTTAAGTTGTCAGGAAAGAGAGGAAAAAACGACTTTGTACCGTGCAGTTCTTGACCAAGAAATAATTCCTTGCTTTATTTTATTTCATTTTATTTTACGGGTGGCAAAGCTTAAAATACTTCATCTGGGAACTGTTACAATCTCCCTTGTTCACGTGAACTGAACTTGCAGGTTGTGGAACAATCGTTATAATTTGTACTTGATTATCCATAGAGCGTCCAGCCGCTTTTGCTGGATATTTGTGCTCCTGTCTCCGATACTTTCTGGTTTATTTTGCAGTTCAATAACTCATCATTGCCTCATTCTGTTTTTCAGGTGACGTTTATGTTGCTTGACCAAAATAACAGGGAACACATCATTGATGCATTTCGCCCGGACTTGACTTCTGCTTCGTTTCAGAGACCAGTGAACGATATGAATATTGCAAGTGGCTGCCCCATGTTCCTCCCTTTGTCCAAACTACAGTCGCCTAAATATGCCTATGTGAAGGAAGACACGCTTTTCCTTAAATGCATTATAGAAACAAATTAGTACGTCTTGAAAGAGGAGCGTCTGGTAAATCACCCACTGAATTTCATTGGTTTACAAGGAAAAAAACCCATCAGTTTGAGACCTTGTATTAGTTTTTTTGTGCACACAAAATGCAGAGGGCCTGAGCCTGTGCTCCCTGAATCAATTCCCATCAGCTGAGATCTTCCTGCTGGAACTGGCTGCTGTTGAGCGTGCTCTGCCCAGTGCCCCACCAGTGTGCTAGTGCAAAAGGGAACTGTGATTATTTCATCAAAACAGCCAATATTCCAGGTTAAGATGCGGGTTACGTTCACGCACACCCCCCGCAGAGGCTGCTCTTCCTCACACCCAGCCCAGGCACAGATGCTCTCCTGCCAAGGAGAGGAACAATCCTCTGGGAGCAATCTGGGGAACAATTGGTCTGGGGGAACAATCCTTTCAGCACCCTTGGGCCTGTGTCTTTTTGGGGTGCGAGGGGTGAAGCCCAGCTTTCCCCAGCCTCCAGCAGTGCTCATTCCTGGGAGGTGCGGAGCGATGCCCGCTCAGATGGTGCTGGCTGACAGCCCTGACAGGGATTTTGGCTGTTCATTCGCTGGGGACACGGGCAGATTCCTTCCCTGGAGGCACCAATCGGGTGTCTGTGCTTATTGATGACCTTGAGAGCAGTGAGTTGTGAGGACCATTTAGAGCTTGAATTCCTTATACCAGGTGTTTTATTTCTTGCTATTTATTTTATGTCTATATTTATGTGCTCTGTAAAGAGATGTGCTGTTGCATCTGCAGTCGGTGACCAACATTACACTGTGCCTTTGGGAAATCACCTCTTGTATTTCCAAAGGAGTCATTGGACCTTCCCATTTCAGACCTGGAGCTCTGAGAGTTGTTACCCCAGGGAACCCCGATGCAAACAGCGGGGGAAGGACCCCTTGGTACCTTTGTTTTAAACTGTTTGTTCACTCCCTGAACCTTCAAGGCAAGTGACTTACTAGAAAGTATTGATTTTTTCTTTTTTTTTTTTTTTGGTCTTGCTTAGTTCTTTTTATGTGCTCTGATGTTTGAGTCTTTTCACACACTAAAATGGAAGTAACAGCCTCCATTTTACCAAAGCAAATGTTTTTGCCTTTTCTTTTATTTTCAGTGAGGGGTAAGGAATGATTTTATCTTTTTTTTTTTTTGATAAACAAGTCAAGCTTAGAGATGTCTGGATGTGTGCAAAGTGCAAATACCCCACCTTTCCCCCCAACAAGCAGTGAGCCTTCCCCTCTTCATTCCCGGCCTGGCGGCTGTTTGGCAGAGTGGCTGGGGCTGAGCTGGGGTTTGGTGCAGCGCTTTCTGAATTTCCAGCAAACCCACCGCAGAACAGGCTGTGTGTCCCGGGCTGCTCTGCGTGCAAACCCACAGCCTCATCTTGCGGAGAGAGGCAGATGTGTATATTCAAAGACCTTTATGGAATGGCTTTATTCATTTTTTTCCTCCGCAGTATTTCCCATGGCTCGACTGACGGCTGACACAGTACTGTGCCCGCTGTGCGAGAAGGGAGAGGAGAAACTGTTTGCCCACTTATATTTTGCAAACCATGGAAACGGCCGCCGTCCAGCAGAGCTGGTGAAATGTCATGTGCTGTGAGTAGCCTCTAGCCCGGCTGCAGGAGATGCTGCAGATCTCTCCTTTCTATCTTGACAGCAGCCTTTAAAAATAATTACTTGTGATCGAGTATCACATTTCAGAAAAACCCATCCCTGTAAACAAACATCTACCAAAGCTTGTTTGGGAGAGAACTGGATATTCTTTGCCATCGCACACAAACAGTCTCTCTCTCTCTCTCTCTCTGTCTTTTTCTCTCTTCCATGGTTAAATTGTTCTTTCAGGGGCAGAAATTTATTTTTCCAGTAATGTGCCTGTCCCTGTAACCACACTGGAGTAACACGCCTAAAAATATTGTGCTTTTCATGGCTGTGTAATTTTGATGAGTGCTGTATTTATTACAATCATTCATATTTTCTTACAATTTTATTTATTTCCTAAATAAAGCTCACTAACTTAGGAAAGAAAAAAAAGTTTGTGTGTTACTTTCATTGTAAAATAGACTTGGGCAGTGGTTTGCTGTAGGAGCAGCTGAGCTGGACTGTTTTTCTGCCATAGGAGCAGCCGGCAGCTCACCAGGACAGGGCCTGGCCATTTTAGCCCCCCCGCCCCCCAGACAACCACCCTGCCCCGAGGGGGTGACGGTGCCACACTTGGCTGGGGAACTCAGGGTGACATCTCGCCTGGGTCCCGCAGCAAATCCATGGGAAGTTTGGGAAGGAGCCCTGAAGCATCTCTCATATGGGTGCCGTAACGATAGGCTCATGGCCTCGGGAACCTGGTGTTTGGAAGCCACAGCACCCGATTTACGAGGGTTTGACCTGGAAAATGGAATGAAGGGTGGGACAGCCCCAACCCCAGCACGGTAGATGATGGTCTGGCACCATGAGCTTCTTTCCAGAGCTGCTGCTGGCCGCTGCAGCCAGAGCGGGAGGGAGGGAGGGAGGTGATGGCTGATTTTAAGAGAATTATTGCAGATTAAGGTAGTGATGGGGGCTCTGCCCGGGTGCCAGAGGGGTGGGAGTTGCTCCAGGCCCGTGTGACCTTTCCTTGCTCCTCCCTGGCCATGGAGCTTTTCGATGTTTATTTAATTGGCTGCTTTTATCCTAATGGGCACCAGCTTCCCAGGGTGGCTTGGCTGCCTCTTTGCTCCGCTCTTACTTTTTTTGTGCAAAATCCTTTCCTGCATAGAGCTGTTATTTCTGCAAAATAATTCGGAGGGTTTTCCTTGTGAGTGAGAGACAGAGAGAGAGAGAGAGGGAACGTGGGAGAAAATGAGTAAAACCACGTGTGGGTGAGAGCTGGGGCAAGAGAGAAAGTGTGTGGGAGAGAAGATGTGAGTGTGTGTGTGCGGGAGAGAGTATTTATGTGTCTGCATGGAGGGAAGCACAAACGTGTGCGTGTACGGGAGGGGTGGGGGGAGAAATGCAGCCAGTGGAGAATGAATGACCTGACACCTCTGTGCTTTTTTCTACAGCGATTCTACCAATTGCTCTGATTTCCTTCCAACCTGGGATTTCAGTGGCGGCAGGAGCCAGGGGTGGCTGCAGGTGGGAGGTCGGATCACGCAGAAGCAGCACAAGCCATGAGGAAGCAGAAGCTTCTACGCTGGCCCAGTAGATCCCCTGGAGAGAGGATGCTGTGTCCATCCTGGTGTGACCGATACCAGCCTGGGCCTGACCTGCCCTTGACGCCAGGATGGTGTGGCCTGGAGACCTCGCTCAGCATCTCCCTTCTGCAGGGGGGAGCCTCCTCGGAGAATGGGGCTGTCGATGGAAGAAGGGACCCACTTGGTGAGACTCAATTACAAAAAATTATTGGAAGCCCATTTTCTTTCTAGCCACTGGGAAATCCCTGAAGGATCCCAGGAGGAAAGCCGCAGGGCTGCAGAGTTGGCAGGATGCTGTGCTCATCATGTGTGGGGCTGGGGCGGTGGTGCCTCTGGCCCTTTCAGTGTGAAATCCCCCGGGGGGAGCATCACATGGAGCCAGCTTTTGGGATGACTCAGAGCCTGAATGGCAAATGCCTGCAAAGGGAGGACATTCGTTACTGGCTGTGCTGGTGGGGCCGACAGATTGTTGCTGTAAAACCATCCCTGGGACAGGACATAGATGAAGCATTGCTCTTTTAGAGCAAGTTGCAGAGGCCAGTGGAACTGCTGTGAGACTTGTGAAAATGGCACGTTGGTTGTGGTTTCTCTGTGTGTGCAACAAATAGAAGAGTCTTAAGATTCCTCCGGGCCCCGTACAGCAGCAAGGCTCTCTGGAGCCACAGGATGGAGCCCTGATGGAGCATCGTGGGCTGGAGGAACAGCTGAAGGAACATCAGGGGCTGGCTCTGGGGCTTGTCCGGGCTCCCTGAGAGCAAAAGCTGTTGCTGGGCTGCAGGCTGGGGTGTGGGTGGGGGGCACCCTAAGGAAAAGGAGAGCAAAACTCCCCAAGGCAAGCTGGGGGCTACCAGAGCCACCTGTGGGGCTATGGCCCAGACTCAGGGATCTGGTGGCACGGGGAGTCTCTCTCTGCACGGCATTGCACAGCGTTGACCCTGCCCAAATTCTTGTTGAACACTGGTAATTCCAGTGGCACCAGCAGCCGTTGCACTTACTGCAGTTTTGCAGCCGGGTCAGTGCAAGCTTCCCCCAGTAAATACAGATCTTCACTCTCCATTTTTCACTTTCCCCCAGGAATAAAACAGAGCTTGCTTGCCCTTCCTTCCCTCCTTCCTTCCCTCCTTTCCTCCTTCCCTTCTCTCTTTCTCTCTTTCCATCTTCCTTTCTTCTTTCCTCTCTCTTCCTTCCTTCCTTCCTTCCTTCCTTCCTTCCTTCCTTCCTTCCTTCCCTCCTTCCTTCCCTCCTTCCCTCCTTTCCTCCTTCCCTTCTCTCTTTCTCTCTTTCCATCTTCCTTTCTTCTTTCCTCTCTCTTCCTTCCTTTCTTCTTTCCTCTCTCTTCCTTC
>VZRU01018093.1:0-20121 GCA_013398155.1 Pedionomus torquatus | reverse complement strand
ACGCGTGTCGCCGTGACCGGGGCCGGGAAGAAGGGAAGAGCTCACTTTTGAAAGTTGTTTTGGTGCTGGTCCTGAAGGAATTGGGGGCTGCGGGGCCGGGGCTGGGGAGGACGGTCTCTCAGCCGCCTGCGCTTCACCCCGAGCGGCACCGAAACTCCTGGGTTCGGGTGGCTGCGGGTCCCGCTCCCGCGGCGGCCCCGTGGCTCCGGAGCCTGCGAAGCTGCCAGGAAGTTGTGAATTAAAAACCACGTTAAAATTTAAAACTGTTATCCCTGGCGTGCCCCTCCCCTGCGCGGGCCCGTGGCGTCTCCCCGCGCCCCACGGCGAGGTGGCTCCGCAGCAAAGATCGCGGCTGCTCCCTTTGATTTCACTTAAATCACACGTGGATGAACCCGGCTCGTCAGCGCTCGTTCTGAGGGTCCTGAGCACCCGCTGGTGGGGCTGAAGTGGCCCCAGGCTCGGTACGGAGCCCCCCCAGGACACCGCGCTCGGCCGACACGGGAGTGTTGTGTCCCGATGTGAGGGCAGGGTGACGAGCAGGGTGACGAGCGGGTGTCCCCCCTCCAGGCTCTGCTGATGGAGACCGCCAAGCTCAACCCCATCATCCGGGACGTCTACGCGGCCGCTGGCCGTGTCCAGCAAGCACCGGGTGCCACCACGGCGCGGAGGGGCAGTGGCTGTCGGGAGCTGATGATCAAGCTGACGGAGGGACAGTACGTGCTGTGCCGCTGGACCGATGGGCTCTATTACCTTGGAAAGATCAAAAGGGTAACGTGGGCACCCAAAGTGTCTCTTGTGATGTTCCCTGGGTCAGCTCACAGCTTGGGGGGGGGATGATGGGCTGCGTCGTGGCGTTGGTCAGCGGGCTGTTTGGGGTTGACATCCTGCCCCCGAGGACGACACCCCAAATCCAACTTTCTGCAGCCCCAAGAGGTAGGGCCGGTCACAGGGGTGGGAGCTGAGGCTCTTCCCGCTCTGACCCTGCAGGTGAGTGGCTCCAAGCAGAGCTGCCTCGTCACGTTTGAGGACAACTCCAAGTACTGGGTCCTCTGGAAGGACATCCAGCATGGTGAGTGCTGCCCCGTCCTCCCTTCCCACTGCCATGCTGGGAGGCCTTCCTGGTGCCACAGAGATGTGGCTGCGCCTTGTGCATCTCTGACTCTGCCATCCCCGTCCTGCAGCCGGCGTCCCTGGGGAGGAGCCCAAGTGCAACGTCTGCCTGGGAAAGACATCGGGTCCCATGAACGAAATCCTCATCTGTGGGAAGTGTGGGCTGGGTGAGTGGGGGCACGTTGCCCCAGGATTTGCTGCATCCCACCCCGGGGATGAGGATCTGGCCAGCCTGGTGGCACTGACCCCGAGCCCTCCTGCAGGTTACCACCAGCAGTGCCACATCCCGGTGGCGAGCGGCAGCGAGGGCCCGCTGGGGACGCCGTGGTTCTGCCGCCGATGCATATTTGCCCTGGCCGTGCGGGTGAGTTGGGCTGGCGGGGGTCACCAGCCCCCTGTGCCACCCCTCCTTGGCAGGACAGTGCTGGACGTGGCCCCCCGGGGGGGTTGTGCTGACACCCATCCCTCTCGGTCCCGCAGAAGGGGGGTGCCCTGAAGAAGGGAGCCATCGCCAAGACGCTTCAAGCCGTCAAGATGGTGCTGTCCTACAACCCCGACCTGCTGGAGTGGGACTCCCCGCACCGCACCAACCAGCAGCAGTGCTACTGCTACTGTGGGGGCCCCGGAGAGTAAGCCCCTTCCTGCCGGGAGGGTTGTCGTGCCTGGTTTTGTGGGGAAAACCATTTGCAAAAGCGGGATGGAATCAGGGTGGGGATTATTTTTCCCTTCCAGGGATTGCCCTGGGGCTGGTNGGGCTGGTGGCTTTCTGCCCGCGCTGCCTCTTGCCATCCAGGTCTCTGCTTCTTGGAGGCACTGTTTCTACCCACCACAATAGCTGTGGAAAATAAACTTAGGGACAGACTTTTTCTCCCTGGTTGCCGGGGGGGTCGGGGTGTCCGTGCCTGGGAGGAGGCCGGGGTGGTGGCTGGTGCGCGCTGCTCTCCCTATCACCCACCTCCTGTCCCCCCCCAGGTGGTACCTGAAGATGCTGCAGTGCTACCGCTGCCGGCAGTGGTTCCATGAAGCCTGCACCCAGTGCCTCAGTGACCCCATGATGTTTGGAGACCGGTATGTCCCTGCTGGGCTGGTGCTGGACATCAGAGATGGCTTCCCAGGGGTGCCTACGCATGGACGCGTCCCCAGTCTGTCTCCCTGATCCAGCTGTGGCCCTGATGCAGATCAGCCACCCTGGGGGGAGGCGGGTGGCCCCGTCCTGCAGAGCCCTGCTCCTCCCAGCCGTGCTGTCACCCAGAGCACTGTCCTCACCCCAACCTGTCCCCAGGCCCTGCAGGGATGGGGTAGGGGGGGATGACCCCCACCCCAAACGCTCTCCCTCCCCGCTGTTTTCCAGGTTCTATGTGTTTTTCTGCTCCGTATGCAACCAGGGACCTGAATACATCAAGCGCCTGCCCTTGAGATGGTAAGAAACATCTCTGGCTCCTTTGGGATGTGCCGTGGGGTGCTGGGGTGGCCGTGGGGCACCGAGCCGGTTGATGCCCAGCGCTGCAAGCCCTTGCCTTGGGGCCGGCCCCAGAGCTGGTTTCAGCGGTGTGAGTTTGTGGAGCATCTCCTGCTCCTCCCACCCGGCCCCGCGGGGCTGTTCCCGGCCGAGCTGTTTCTCAATGAGCCCCAAACCCGCTGCTGGTCCCGGAGCCAAGGTACACCTTTGCCAGAAGAGAACTGCAACCAGCAAGCGGGTGACAAAGTGGTCAAACTCTGTGATTAAATACAAGTTTGCAAGTGGTCCCTTCTCGCGTACCCTGATGGTCTGAAAGCACTTTATAAAGTGTGCTAACAGTGCCAGCAGCCCAGCTTTTCCCTGCTGTTCCCCGTGTGCTCGGCCGTGTCGGACGTGCTACTGGTGCTGGGCTGCGGCTGCCGTGGGGACATCGTACCGAGCAGCCCAGCGGGCTGGAAGAAGAAGAAGAAGGGAAATCCTGCAGGATATATATTTATATATATATTGCTTGGCTTTCATTTTCAGACACACAAGTGTAAAATCCCACAGGATAGATTGGGTTGTTAAAATAGTCAGTGTATTTTTATGTGGATAAGAGCCGTCCCGCTGCTGTACGTAACTGCAGCAGGAGCACACGGCTGGGGCTTATTAAAAAGGTGGAAAACTGGGCATTTGTCGTGGGAGCAGCATGTCCTCCAGCTCCTGGCCTTGGGGGTCTTAGTGCTTAGTGCTCCCCCAGCTGCAGGCAGGGTCCCACCCCTCCCCAGGCTCAGGAGAGACCCTCCTGGCCATGGTGACATCCCCTGGGATGTATGTCTGGGCCAGGGGCTGGGGGAATGGTCCCAGCTTCCAGAGAGAAGGTTTTGGGAGGGTCGTGCTGGGAGCTGAGCTCGAGCGGTGCTGGCTGAGCAGAACATTGTGGTGGGTGCCATCCTGCTGGTCACCCCTTTGCTCCCGCAGGGTGGATGTTGTTCATCTTGCCCTCTACAACCTGGGCGTACAGAGCAAGAAGAAATACTTTGATTTCGAGGAGATCTTGGCCTTTGTGAACCACCACTGGGATCCGCTGCAGCTTGGGAAGGTAAAAACACGCAGCCTGGGCTGGGTGGGAGGGCGGCCATGGGGAGACAGAGGTGCTGCTGGAGACGGGAGTCATGGCCAGCTTGTCCCCAAAGCCTCGGTTGGGAGGGACCAGATCCCTGGGGCAGGTTGGCTGGTGAAGGGTGGTGTTGGGGTGAAATGGTGGGGCAGGGAGCCCTTGGCTGGGCTGGATTTTCCTCCTGGTGGCCACCAACCCCACCGTATGTGTTGCTTTTTTGGAGCTTTGGGGAGTGGCCGCTTGCCGTGGTCCGAGCTGGCTGCTCCTTGGCCAAGTCCCCTGTGGGGAATGAGCTTTAAAACACCTTTGGGTGTTTCTCTGGGTGAGCAGGAGCACCCAGCTTGGGGTGTTGGCATCCACTGAGAACACATGGCAGCTCCCGTGTGGTGTTCACCCAACCCTGGAGTGGCATCAGAGCGGGACACCCCCGATGGGCAGCGTGGAGGATGCTGCTCCCAGAGATGGGAAAGGTGTTGGCCCTGATCAGAGCTGAGGGACCTTTTCTGGGGCTGGGGCAGGTGGAGAGTGAATGGTGGAAAGGGCCAAGGGACGTGCCTGCGGGCTGGCAGTGTCACTGTGCCAGCAGCCCTGCTCCGATGAGCCTCTCAGCAAAACCCCGGGCAGCTCCTCCTCAAAATTAGCTTAATCACCTTCCCCTGGGCTGGGATTTCCCTTTGGTCGGGTGTTGCACCTGACAAGTTTCCCAGCTGGAGCTAGAGCCGGGAGAAGTGCTAAAACCAGGGCGTGTTTGGGAACCTGCCACCGCTTTGGGATGGCTCCGTTGTTCCCCGCAGCCGCCTCCGTCCCCGGGACCGAGAGCGGCCGGTGCCAAACCCGGGTGGCTCCGGGCGTCGGCATCCCTCGCTGCCTGACCCTGGGCAGGAGCCGAAACCCGGAGTTCGGGTTCCCCCCTCTGTTTGGTTTCTGTATAACGGCGCCGAGCCCTGCCTGACCCCCCCGTCTCTCCGCAGCTGACGGGCACCCCCATCGCCGAGCGGGGCCCCCACCTCCTCAATGCACTCAACAGCTATAAAAGCAGGTGAGCCCCGAGGGACGGGATGCGGGATGCTCCTGTGGCCACCCCCCAACCCCGGCCTCGGCTGAGGAGTGTCTCCTCCCCTCTGCTGCCCAGGTTTCTGTGTGGGAAGGAAATCAAAAAGAAGAAATGCATCTTTCGCCTGCGGATCCGCGTCCCCCCGAACCCCCCCANCCGGGTGGGACCCCACAGCCCCCGGGGTTCCCTGTGAGGTTCCCCAGCTCCCGTGGTCAGGTAGAAACCCCCCGTCCCTCCTTGTTCTGTGCCAAGGCTGCTTCCTGGGGGCTGGGGGGCCATGGGAGGGAGGGTGGCGGTGCCAGGGGGGAGGGTGGCAATGCCGGGGCATCGCNGTCCTGCTGGAGGATGCCATTCCCAGCGTGAGTCCTTCGCCCCCTCCTCTGCATTGACTGGTCTGGGCTTTGCCAACCGGGTGGGACCCCACAGCCCCCGGGGTTCCCTGTGAGGTTCCCCAGCTCCCGTGGTCAGGTAGAAACCCCCCGTCCCTCCTTGTTCTGTGCCAAGGCTGCTTCCTGGGGGCTGGGGGGCCATGGGAGGGAGGGTGGCGGTGCCAGGGGGGAGGGTGGCAATGCCGGGGCATCGCTGTGCTTGGCAGTGACGAGGGCCCTTGTTTTCCTGGGNGGGGGCAGTTTAAATGCCCAAGTGCAAAGGCAGGGCTGGGGACGCAGGGGACCGGACACTGCGCGCCATGCACCGGGATGACGCTGTCTCCTGTCCCCAGTGCCAGCTCGGGACAGACTTTCCTATCGGATGTGGACTCCACGGATGCTGCCAGCACCTCGGGCTCGGCCACCACGAGCCTCTCCTATGAATCCAGGTGAGGGCTGTGCCCCTTCCACCCCTTCCAAAGGGGTCGTGGTGGCACGGCTGGAGGGGTGAGAGGCTGCCCCTCTTCCCCCACAGCACCCTCACCTCCTGGCACAGGGATGTCCCACACTGGGGACCCTTTCCTCCCTGCCGCCTAAAAGGAGCTGGTAGTCCCAACGCAGTGCTGCCTTGCTGGGCACGCAGGGGCAGAGCTGTTGGTGCTTGGTGGGCTCACCCGAATTCCTGGCGAGCTCCCTCCCAGCTTGCCGGGCGGTGGGGACAGCACGATGCGGGGGGCACCTCCTGGGTGCTGCCCTCACCCCTCCTCTGTCCCCTCCCTGGCAGCCGGAGGACCGTGGGCAGCCGCAAGCGCAAGTTGGCAGCACCAGCCTACGCCTCGGCGACGGGGGTGAAGAGGAGAGGTGGGGAGGCGGGTGGGCGCCCGGCCGGGGGCACCCCCGAGGGCAGCGAGGCAGCCTGCGGCCCCGACCGCCCAGAAGACGGCATCGACAGCCACACCTTCGAGAGCATCAGCGAGGACGACTCCTCGCTCTCCCACCTCAAGTCCTCCATCAGCAGCTACTTCGGGGCGGCGGGCAGGCTGGTCTGCGGAGAGAAGTACCAGGTGCTGGCGCGGCGGGTGACGCTGGAGGGGAAGGTGCAGTACCTGGTGGAGTGGGAAGGCACGACCCCCTACTGAGCCCCTCCAACCCCCAAACCTCTCCCGGAGCCAAACCAGAGGAAATGGGGATGACGGGGAAACCCTCGCCCGTGAAGCAGAGGAGGGACTCTGGCCGGTGGGGAGGGCTGGGACCCCTCCACACTCAGGCTGGGACCGGCTCCCCGGGGGCTGTCCCGGGTGGAGGCAGTGTCACCGGCGCCGCCAGCGGTGCTGCCCAGGGGTGAAACCCGCAGTCTTTCCATGGTGGGGTTTCTTTTTTTTTAATTTAACAATTGCTATTTTATTGGCCGTGTATATGCAGAGTGTGGCCCAGCCACGCTTTCCTGATGGAGCCCGAGGCACCATCACGGTGGTGGAAAGAGCAGAGACCGAGTCTGGCCTTTCCAGAAGGTTTCCCCCGCCGCCCCCGGCGTGGCTGGGTGCCCCCTGGGGACAACCCACAACCTGCTGGTGCAGATGGTCGTGCCAGCGCCTGGTGCACCTTGACTCAGCCCCGAGCCCTGCAGAGCCAACCCGAGGGGGTCCCGCTGATAAAGCAGCTCCCTCACCCGAGCTCTCACAGCCCGTCCTTCTGCCCTTGGGCAACCAGAGGGCAACTCTTGACAGAGCTGGTGTACGGGGTTCTCCATCTCCTAAATCCATCCATTAAAGGAATGTGGTTTGTTTTAAATGAGGGGAAGATGCCCCCTAGGAAGCCCACGTGTGGCTGGCTTTTTGTGGCCGTGGGGCAGATGTTGTCGTCCCATCGACCTGGATGGTGTGTGATGATGCACCAGCTCCCTTTCCCTGTTCTTCTGACAATCGTGGTCTTGGAAGAGATCAGCCAAAAGATAACGCCTTTGCCTTAAAACCACCGCGGGCATTTCACAGACTGGAGCCTGAGGCCTTTATTCCCGCAGGAATCTTCATCCTGAACGTGCCAAACAAGCAGAGAAACCAAAAAAAACCAACCAAAAAAAAGGCTGAAGAGGCCAGTAGGGGTGTGGGGAGGGGGTTGTACCAGGATCCCTGCGGCCATCCCCGTGGCCTCGTGGCCGTGCCTCGCCGGAGGGCAGCCGCGCTTCCTGGCATTGGGGTAATGCCCATGTCTGTGAGCGCGTGGGGTTGGTTTGCCTGCAGAGGAGGAGGAGGAGGAGGAAGAGCAGCCTCTTTCTTTACCTAAAGCAATACTTTGCTGTAGCCAGGTTGTTCAGGAGCAAAGCAGCTCTCTTTTTAAAAAGAATTCTAGTATCATCAGACAAGTTTCTTAGTTTGTGTTTGTGGTTTTTTTTGTTTTGTTTTGTTTTTTTTTTGGTTGGTTGTTGTTTTTTTTTCCTGAGATCTCTCTATGTTTTTAATGTTGTCTTTCTCCCCCATCACCACCGTGGCCGTCCCATGGGGATGGAGTCGGGGGGTGACGCTGTGGGTCCTGCTCTATCCTCACTCCCCGCCACTCCCTGCGGTTCGTCCGTGCGGTTGTAGGATCTGCCGACCAGAGGGTGAATCGAAAAAGTTTGTTTTACTGAAAAAGTACTTCAGCAAATGCCTTGGTGTGATTGGCACAAGGGAGCGGGTGATGTTTGCAAACCAGAAGCCGAAGTATGGTCCTTAAAACCAAACTCCTGCTTCGGTTACTGCTGAAATAACGTGATGAGACGCCCAGGAAGGGGCCGTTTATCTGTTTGAATTAATCCAGCAGACACCAGGCCCTTGCTGAGAGCTGCTTTGGTGCCCACACTAGGAGTGGGAATATTGGCCTCCTCGGGTAAAAGCCTCTGTTCTGAGGAGCTGCCCGGTGCGGTGCAGCTGGTGGTGCCTGCGGTGGAGAAGCCGCTGGCTGCGTGTGGCACGAGGTCTGGGAGAGGACCCTCTGTCCAACTCCAGCCATGAGATGGTTTGAGCCAAGCTGGGCAAGACGTGCCTTGGGGAGAGGTTCTTTGCACCTTTGGGGGCTGTGTTTTGGCTGGGGGGTGAGGGGGGGGAATTCTCCTTGTGGGAGATTGTGCTGCCAGGACCCCCCCATCCTGCATCCAGTGGGGTCACTCCCCGTCCTGCCTTGGCTTGTCACCAAAGGATCGCTTAAAGTATTTCACCAGTGCCTGTGAAGTCCGTGATATTGTCTCAGTTGCTGCCTGGGGGTGGAAAGGGGGGGCTGCCAAGAGCCGTGCCAGGGCTGAGCAGGGTTATTCCTGTATATCCCATATCCTATATGGGATGTGCCAACGGCCACTGCACTCGTGGGAGCAGCCGCACTGCGTGGCCCCAGTTCTCTCTCTTTTCTCTCTTTCCCTGGCCTCTTGCAGAGAACTGAATGTGGAGCCTTTACAAATATTTTTGTTGCAGAGTATATTTTGCATTAGCTGTAAGAGATGTTAGGATGACTCTGTGCACCTTCTAAAGACCCGTGAGATCAGGTTGCTGCTTGTAATAACCAACTCTTGTTATACCCGAGTTGTAATTAATATCTGATGTACAATTAAAAGGTCTTTTTTTTTTTTTTTTTGGTTGGGTTTTTTTTTTTTTTTTTTTTTAACATCACTGGTTCTTTGCAGTGTCAGGATTGAGTTTGGGCACTGGGGATCGGCGTGTTGGGTCACACTCGGTGGCAGGGCTTGTGTGCCCTCAGCCAGAGAGATGCTGCCCCCAAGCACAAGAAGAGCAGAAGGATGCCAAGGGGCCAGTGTGGGCACAGCCTGGGGACAGCGGGGGACAAGGACACCCCTTGCAGGGATGGGTTTTGTAGAGAGGTGGTGCCTCTTTTCTGCCCTTGGAGCTCAGAAGGGCCACGATGGGCTCTTCCTCCTGCCCAGCTCACTGCGGACACCGCGCCTGCAAACTGTGACAACACGTGAGCCTGCCCAGGTAAGAAACACTCCTGTTTATTCCCTCCCTGGTCACATAAATAACTCGATATTGTTCCGTAAGTTGTAGCCCGTTACTATTAACATGAGCATCTTTTTACGAGGCTGAACTTAGTCCGTGTCGAAAGTCACCACTCAGGTGTGGGTCGGTTGTACGGGGCCAGGGCAACGCCATGGAGCCAGGTGATGCCCTGGGTCCTGCTGGCACTGGATTGCCCTGAATTGGCAGTGGATGTTGCCCAGTTCAGACCAGCTCTTCCCAGTTCTGCAGATGGGGCAAGGTCAGTGATTGCACTGCTTATGCCTCCTGATAAAACGCTCGTAGTGCCTGGGTCTGCTGTTTCCTTGGATTGTGTAAGACTCGGATCAGCGTGTTGGATGATGGCAGGAGAGGACGTGAGCTGGCGCATCGTGGGGTGCCTAGCCACATCCTGCTGCCTCCGAGCTGGGGGAGCGGGAGCAGAGGGGGGCAGGATGCTGCGACAGCCGCTGCAGGGGGGGCCAGGCAGGGTTTCAGATGCTGGCTGTGGGGACACATGGCAGTACTGGAGGGGTTCCCTGGGGCTGTCAGGCCATGGCCACCACCTGGCACTTCCTGCTGGGGGCCTGAAACAGCCCCCAGATGCTGCAGTGTCCTGACATGAGCATCCATGTACATCTTAGTTAGAAGAGGGCCAGCAAAAAAATAAAATTGTAAAACAGAAAATTGGCTTATTTTACCTCCAACGAGGACAGTATCCTCATCTGCAACAGCCCTTGGTGCACGGAGCCCTCCCCCACTTCAGCTTTCACCACCTCTGGGCTGCTCGGTGCTCCCTGAAGCACAAGGTCAGGCTGAGGAAGGGACGCTTTGGGTGTCAACGGTGTTTCCAATCCCAGGCTTCTGTGTTACAGCAAATCCGTGAAGACTATAGCTGCCTCCCTGTGTGTGCATAGCTCTCCCCAAAAGCAAGGTACTCTCTTGCACTTCCCTGTTAGTCCTGTGGGACGCTTTCCTCGATCCATTTGAGGTAGAGTGGGTTTCCTTGGTCAATAGGCAGGCTGATGATTTCAGGGATTTCAAAGGGATGGATGGATCTAAAGTGGAAACAGACGCAGATGAACAGTGTCACCAACAGCCCTGCGGCAGAACAGCCCCGCTCCCGCTGGCAGGCTCAGGAAGCAGAGGTCTCCGCTCCCAGCCGCGCGCCCCAGCCCTGCCCCATGCTCTCCTCTGACTTCAAAGCACCCGCATCTTCTTTTTGCCATGTGAGAATTTTGCTCTGAGTTTGGGGTTTACCACAGCCAGCAGCTGACAGCCAGGGGCCCTGCCCCAAAGCTGGCTGCGCTTACCACACAGGGCTTGGGAAATGCAGGAAATCCTGCCGGGAGGCAGCCAGGGAATAACCTGTGTTAGGAGAAGGAGAAACCCTCCTTGTACCCAGTAGGGAAGGGTTGGGTGAAGCCCAAGAGATGATATTCCCACCAACCTTTGTGGGCTTTTTTTGTAATGCCATCTCTGTTTTTTATGGCTCACAAGGTACATCAGGAGGACTTAAATCCTCCCTGGATGGGAAGTGGCTCAAGGACTCCCACACCCTGAGCAGGAGGTGGCAGCGTATCTGGCACAGGAAACCCAGGGCTCCCACCCAGGCAGAGCCTCACCTGACATAGTTTGACAATTCGCCTATTTTGGATGTCCTTGTTTTCACTATCTGTGGAGAGTAGAAACAAACCAAATCACATGGAAGAAGTAAAGGGAATGGAGCAACCCTGCATGCACAGTTCCCCCTGCACCCAGCCAGCACAGCCAGCACCCAGGGGTACAACAGGAGCCTTTCCTGGGCTCTTCCCCAGGGGCTGTCCCCTGTGGTGGGAGGATGAAGGGCTGAGCCAGGCTGTCACACCCAGCCACCACTGCCATGTCTGCAGGCAGATGCTCGGGGTCCCTGGGCACTCCCAATCTTGGGCAGGTTCTCCTGCCCAAACCACCTTGGGATGGGGATTGTCACTTACCAGCAGTATTTCAGTGGATTCTTCCATTTCCCCTTTCCAGAAATACCTAGATTTAAAATACAAGAAGCATCAGCAAATGCAGCTCTGGGAGCAGCCCCGCTGCTTTCCCTGCTTGGTGCTTTCTTCACACAGCCGTTCCTTTACAAAATGGTGCTCAAGAAGCATCACCATCCCTAAAAGTCTGCTGTGGAGGTGATTGAGCACCCTGGATCTACAGCCCAGAGCCTCCCTGGCTGTGCCAGCCTCAAGAGAGCTGCCTGGGGGAATAGCAGGGCAAAGAAGCTGGGGATGGGGTGGCCCCACTCCGAGCAGTGGCCAAGGGAGAGTGTCTGCAGGGAACCACAGCGTGGCTGCAGCTGGGAGGCTGAGCATCATGATTTTCTCCTCCTCTTTTTCCCTGCAGGAGAGGAGATGTATTTCTCATGAGTCAGATATGACCTTTCAAAACATTTGTTGACAGAGGGCCATCACGACTTCATCTGCGCGCTGGGTTCCTGTGCCAGGAGGCATGTGAAAGCATCTTGGTGTCGCCTGAGAGGGGCATGGAGGGGAAGCCAGGCAAAGCGGGCAGGGCTGTGCCTGAGCAGCTCTGCTGTGGCTGTTGTGGCTCACAGGGGAGCAAGCGTAAGGAAAAGACAAGTGTTACTGGGTTTGATCTCCCTCAGCAGCCTCAGCTGGGCTATAGGAGAGCCTGGGGAGGGGGTGGGGGTGTGCACTGGGAGGAGCCCCTCCTATGGGGAGGCTGTGATGTGGGGCCAGGACAGGGTGCTTTTGTGAGCAAATGGCTGGTTTGGGGTTTTATTTTTTACCCTCTCTAAAAAGATAGCTGAGGATACCTGCAGATCATGGCTCATCGTATTTCAAGGTCAAAGATACTGTTCTTACTTCCTGAAAGTGCTGCTTAATATTGTAAAGGCTTTTCTGGTCCCTGTCTTAGCTTCTTTTTAGATCCTCTAATAACAGGCATCGTGCCCTCAGACCCATAAATCACCTTGCTCTTTGCTCGATCTCCCCGTAGCTAAGTAACCAATAAATAAATGGTCCCCACTGGCAGTTGGAGCATCTGCACTCCTTAATGAGCTTAGCGCACTTTGCGTTGGTGATGATCACCTCTCCCATCTGCAAAACAAACAGACCCAGCAGCCTTCTGGAAACTGCCTCCTCTCCCCGGGGCTGTGGGGTGTCCGTCTCCTCCTTCCCTGCTCTGGGAGCCCAGGTTTGCCTCCTCCACTGGGGAATATTCAGCCCAACTTACAAGGCCGAGCTCTTCGGCAGGATGTTCACGTAGGCAGCCAGCTTCTTATCCATGATGGCCCTGGGTGAGACAGGAGGGAGAGTTAGTGCCCATCCCCAGCTCGCTGTGGCTCAGTGCTTGCCCTCAGCCACAGGACATTCCCTCACGCTGCCCCTGACTGCCAGCGCCAGCTTTGACATTGGAGATGAAGAAGTCTGAGTTAATTATTACCCTGGGAAAGCAGAGGCAAAGGTGACCTCCAGGTGCTTCAGCTCAGGTCCTCCTGGGACAACTCTAGGACTATCCTCACTGTCTCCACGACCAAGGAGGAAGGTTTGGTGCTGCTCCTGTTCCAGAGCAGCACATGGGACCTGTGCCTCACACGGCAGGGACATCAGGGCAGGATCTGAGTCACAAGGCCATGAAAAACAAGGCTGGAACAGATACCAAGGGCTTTTTTCCCACTCCAGTATTTCCTTATTTATGCTGTCAAAAATGTGCCTATTCCTTGCACAGCAGACCAAATGTGGATCTTGTTAAATTAACAACATCAAGGTTTTTCTACCCAAAATGTCCTAGAAATCTGAAGCCCAAATAAATTCCTTCCCTCCGGCTGACTCCTTTAGTTGTGGTCCGATTTGTTATTGTAGATAACAAATTGTAGATTTGTTATTGTAGATAACCCTGCAGCTTGGGTCTGCCTGCAGAAGTGATATTTAAGTGATTAAAGAGTATTGAAGCAATCTCAGGGTGGATTTTAGGAGAACTAGGTCAAATGTTGTGTTTTCTGACCACAGCAATGTCTGGGCCCTTCTCATGGAGATGGCAGCCCTGACCCTCTTGCAGGCAGCTGCACTGGTGATTTTACCTTGGGTTTTCTTTACCACCTGGCACTATTTTGCACTGAGTGCTTTGACAATGCAAATGTTTAACTTCTCACTGACCTTGAATTGCAGAGAACGTAGGAGTTATTAGAGGCTGGAAAGGTTGATTCAACAACTCAGAACTTAACTCTTAGTGAGCTAAAGAATTAAAACCATTCTGATTAACTACCACTCTACTCTGAAATGCTTTCCAGGACGCTTTTGGATTAGAGCTATTTAAAAATGTATTGTTCTTGCATCCAGGGTGTGGTGTAGACTGGAGGTGATTACAAAACAAGTGGGCCTGTGTGTCCCTGAAGACAAGCAGAAGGAGCAGAAGAGGTGCCTCCCCCGTGGCAGCAACCTGAAGATACCCTGGCCAAGGTGCCAACATGCAACTGCATCGTGCCTTGCCTCTCACCTGTAAGGAAAGCTGGGCTCTTGTTTCAATGTGCATAAGGCCCTTTGCACATCTTCATTATCAGCCCTGCTTCCTCTGTCTGCTTGTAGAGGTTTATACTTTGCAACTATGAGTGCAAGGCAAAGGTGTCCTGCGTGGCAGGGAGGAATTGGGAGCAGCCCAGGTGCTGGGAGAAAAGTAGTCCTTTCCTGCTGATCCTATGACGTCTCACCACTCCAGCAGAGCCGTGGAGAACCAGCGCGTGGACCCAGCTAACTCCTGGGATGGGCGTTAATATTTAAGCACAGCCAGGTAGGTGGTGGAGATAGATGTATCTCTCTGCCCATGACTCAGAGGGACCGTGGCCTGAGGGGACAGCCATCCGAGGAGGCTCTGGGTTCTTTGCTCTCACCATGTGTAGCCAGTTTTAGGCATTTAATGCTCATAGAGCATCTTGAGTTAATCTATAGACCAACAAAGTGCAGCAGCATGAGCGGAGATATCCCCGCTGAGTTTATCATGTCAAACACATGGCACAAACCGTTTCAGTTTTTGCTGCCTGCAACTTCCAAGTCGCTCTAGTACAGGAACCTTTTGATTTGGGTGAGTACCTTTTAATTGCTTCTGCTCTGTCCCATTAAACCGCAATGCTAACTGAGATCCTGAACTTTGTTCTAGCAAGCTGAGGGGAAGCAAGCAGCCAGCATGGGAACGGGAAACGTTAGAAGAAGCTGAATGTGATCTGTGGAAAAACGTCTGCGTAATACATGATATCTTGGGGTTGGGTACTTAATGTGTGTTTCTTTGTCCTTGCCTCACAATAGGACTTGAATTGAAACAGATGAAATATTAATAAGCAGAAAAGCAAAGAAAATGATATGCAGGAATCTAAGGCAGAGCTGGAGCCTGACAGTCTGCTTGGGTATTAGTTATGTGAGGGGCACTGGCCACACTGTCCAGCCTAAAGAGGTCAACTTCTCACAGCAGGCACAGGGGAGAGACTAGATCTCTTGTACCGACTCAGGGTTTCTTCTAAGGATTTTAAGTTAATAGTAATCCAGATCAGCTGGGTTAGAACTAATGCAATGAACAAGCCAGATGCTGAATTCTACATGCAGCTAATCTACTTTCACAAACCCTGAACTCCCTTAAAACCAGCAGAAAATTTCCTTTCAGTCTGATTTGTCAAAGCAAGTGCTCCACTGAGCACTGTAAAGGAAGAATAAATACGAGAGCACCAGGAAAACGGTGGGTGGGAAAATAAGTGTAGAGGCCCTGTGTCATCCTCTACAAGCATGGCTTGTTCATCCAAATTCTGAAACAAAGGAATAATTACTCTACCAGCAAATACACAATCAAAGTACATGTATCTCAGCAATGGGGAGTGATTTATTTCCTCTCCCTTTGATGCAAGATAAGGAAGAAGGAGTGGAAAATTTTTTCAAAGCTGTAAAGATGAAGCATTTTCAGGAACTGAGGTGCTTTTGACCAGCCATGTACAGTTACTCCTTTTTTCAGCAGACATCAACTGGTACAGATATTATTCTATTGGAATTTCTTCATACAGTTGCAGCATTTAAGGTGACACAAAATCCCTTTCAGTAGCCTGTCAGTTCTTGAAAGACTGTTTGGGAGCACTCTACAGAGGATGGAGGGGTTTTGGCAAGCAGCAGGGAAAAAGAGTACGAGAGGTGTTGCAGGAAACCTAATGGTCCATCATAAACATTTCCCCAGTCAACAGAGTTCCAGTACATTGAACAAACTGTCTATTGAGTCAGGGGCTGACGGATATGGGAAAAAAACCTCTGCATGCAAAATAGCACACAGAGTATCTCATATATTAAAAGACAGAAGAAAAATCAAGGTAAAGCTCTAGTTCCCTGAAGTTTGTCAGGTGAGCGGAGTGCAGGCTCCCAGCTGTTCTGTTTGCTGTGGACCACTTCTGTCTTTCATTTATTTTCATGGTAGTGTACTGTGCTTTGGCCCTCTCCATTAACACCTCTCCTGGAATTTATCTGTGTTGCTCTAGAGAAGAAGAAAGACTGGGGCAGAGCAGAAAACATGGAGCTGGGGCTTAATCCATCTGAAGACCCAGAGATTTAGGGCCAAGGCTTTAAAATGGCTTAAAAATGAAAGGCGGGGGAATAAATTGAGAATTGGCTCGATGTTACTGTGGCACAGACTTCAGAGGCAATTGCCAGCCTTTTAGAAAGCGCAGCTCTTGCTAAGTGGATGTGTGGTAGAGAGAAAGAGAAAAGGAGGCACTATTGGGACAGAAGCACAAAGTACAGCTCCTCTCGAGGGACAAGGAAAGGCCTTCTTCCACGAGAAGTTGCTTTTGAGTAATTCAAGCAGACAAGCAGGGGAAATGTCTCTATACCTTGCAATATCCTTGGCAATCTGCTCGTTGAGACAGTTGATGAAGGCAATGGAGTGGGTCCCGGAGATGTAGCTGCCAGTGACGGCAGAGTGCAGCTGAAGAGCGAGACTCCTCAGCACCGGGTACATCAGCACAGACAGAGTCACCACCTAAAATGCAAAACAGATGAGTGATGATGTTCGGTGAAATACTGCATTTTGTAATACTAAGCATTTACATTATCTGTGGCTCAAGGGAAGTCTCCAATCTTCTTCATTTCTTTCAATATTACAGTAACTCTATTTGTAACTTCGGTGAAAACAAGTTCAAAGGGAGATTGATTCCCCTCCAACGTGGCTGCTCTAGTCCTGTGCCGAGTGCTCGGGACAGGAAAGGGTCAGCTTTGGAGGCTGTATCAGCTCAGAGGTGCCCAGACCTCTGCTGTGAAAGGTCACAGCCCAGACCGATGGGGGCTACAGACCCCACCGCACCGCCTCAGCAGCCAGGGCTGGTTTTCTGAAGAAGAACAAGGGGGTAAGTTTCTGGCTACCTCTGTTAAAATACATTTTTATTGCAAAAAGGGGTGAGAAGGGAACTGCCAGGCACAGCTCCTACGTTAGGCACGTCATCTTTCCTACTGAGGACACATCCCACAGCCATCCTTTCATCTGCCCAGAGCAAGGCATGTCCAACACTCTGGGAAGTGATGGGAAAGGACCCTCCACCCCCCTGGGATGGGGGAAGGAGAAGAGCAGTAGATCAGGGAAGGGATCCAGCTTTGGGAAACAGATTTGGGTTGGAGTCTGATGCAGGAGCAGAGCCCCAGGAACCTTGGGCTAATACAGCCCGTGCCGGAACCCAGAGAGCTTTCGTGCTGCCCTGCCAGCCCCAGGGGAATTATTCTCTTCAGCTGACAGATGTTTTGCAGCCCCCCCCAGGCTACAACACAGAGTCACAGCAGGCAAGGGGGGGGATAAGAATTAAACGCAGGGTTTAAGTTCACTTCGTCTTAATTATCTGATACTAATAGGCCAGTGAAATTGGATCCTTTTTGGTCACAGAAATCCTAACGGCAGAGCCCAGGTCTGCAGGGCTGTCTCTGTCCTGCTGGGCTCCAGAAAACACAAGCACTGTCTTCGTGGACTGGCAGCGCAGCGGCAACAAGTTGTTTTTGCTGTACATTTTGATGCTATTCCTGGCAAGACCCTCAGCTGCTCTTTGTACTCGTGTGCCACAAACACAGCCACATAAAAATACATAATTATCTCAGCGGGGACACTGCTGGAATAGTGAGGTTAATTTGGCGTGCTGGGGAACAGGGATGGTGCCCGTACCCGGGGCCGCAGCGCTCGCTCTCTCGGCACAGCTGCTCCTCTCTTTGTCTTTTGTCTTCTTTTAGAAATAAACAGCATCTGGCCCTTATTCAACTACAGTGATAAAAAAATGCTTGTAAGGCTAAGAATATATTCCTTTTCTTCCTTCTTTCCATCGTCCTTTATGTTCTGAAAACCCTCCCATTACAGGGCCAATGTCAGAGTTAGTTGTTTGGTTTTTTTTTAAAAAAAAGACTGAATTAAAAATTCTCGTCATCACAAAGACAGCAGCTCCTTTCCGTTTGGAAAACAACTGATGTTCCTCCTCCTGTCTCCTCTTTTCCAATCCATTTGAGGAAATATATTCATTATCACAAGGTTTCCCACAATAATTTTCAGAGCTGCTTTTGTGCTCTTTTTTCCAATAAGCCATTTAGCAAATATTATGCAACAAATCCCAGAAGCTACTCAGATAGTTACAAGCCAAACAGAGATATGCTGGTGTAGCTACTTTTCCAGATTAGAATATAATCATGTTCCCTGCTCAGGGAAAAAAAAAACCAACAACACAACAATCCAACCTGTTCAGCACAGCAATCGTTAATCTTCTTGGAAGATGTATGTGCATGTGATGAGGAAATCCCCCTGAACATTTGTGATTGAATATTAGCAAAAGAGTGACCACTCCCTTGTTTTTCTGGGGTTCTCTTCCTCATGGTTTTTTTGAAAGAAAGATAAAAGCCTTCCCCTTTTTTTTTTTTTTTTTTTTTTGTTTTTAAGAATAATTGTATTTGCCAAGAGATGGTAGAAAAGTGAAGGAATGAAACTTCAGAATTCCTACTGGATAAACAGAATATTCATAACTGCCAAAATGTTAAAGTGAACAAAATTAAAAAATCTGCTGTGAAATTTTAAATATTACACTGAAAAGCACTGACCAGCAAAATGCTAGCTGAGTTTAGAGAGAGACTAAGATTTCTGCAAGACTTGCTTTGTCTTTGGTGAACTAAAAACAGCTCTAGGGTTTAAAATTACCGTGTTAGGACTTTTTGCCTAGTTTGGATGAGATTCTGAACAAAAAACAAAAATCAAAACAACCACCCCCAAACACAACTTGTGGCAATTTTGAGTCGGCTGTCAGCTTCCTCAGCACCAGTGGAAAAAAAAACTCCTAAGAAATTTGCTTCGCTCTGCAGAGACAGAGAATACATTCTTCCTGCATGACCATTTTCTTCACTATTCTTCTATTTTGCAGAGATTCTCTTATGAAGGTATAGACAGAGGTTGCCTGGGTTGGCATCCACCACCCTCCCCAGTGTGTTACCCTTGTTCCCCGCATCCCACCGGCCCTGGTCACGCTGCAGGGCTTCCACTTACCAGCAGCAAGGTGCCCCGGCTGGGCCGGGGGCAGCCCTGGCCAGCGGGCAGCAGCGGGCAACGCTGGCTCAGCCACTCCATCTCCTTGTCCCCTCCGTCCCTCCACCTGCTCTGCCCAGGCTGGGAAGGCTGCCGGGGAAGGCTGCCCACAACGAGTGCTAACTCCTCCTCCTCTTCCTCCCCAGCTGCCTGCGGGCTGGTGTCCGACTGCCTGCCCCAGCCTGGGGCTGAGCACCGGCCCGTGGGCCAGCATGGCATCCCCACGGTGCTCCTGTTGATGAAGAAAGAAAAGGGGAAAGTTTATCAAGAAATTTGGGTTGGGACATCCCAGAAAAATACCTGACGTTGAACCGAATCATAGAATGGTCAGAGTTGGAAGGGACCTCAAAGATCATCGAGTTCCAACCCCCCTGCCATGGGCAGGGACCCCTCCCACTAGAATAGGATGGGAATAAAACAAGGTTCTTTTGCTGTTGCTGATTTAGATATGCGATAACAAAATATATAACTTCCGGATCAAAGTCAAGCCAAAAGTGTATCCCAAACTAACCTGGGGAAATTAATTTATTGTGTATGCTAAAACACAACCCCCTTTACAAGCATGCTAATCAGGTAATCTCCTTACGTGTTTTACACATGAGCTTAGGTGCATCTGTATGGTTAGGAGCGGTGAATGAATCACTATTAAACGATCAGCTGCATTTTCTCATTCTATGCATCGGGGGCTGGAAACATGTGGTGTGCTGGCTGTTGTTCGGTGTCCTGCACCTGAGCCTGCAGAACTGAAATAAAAACAAATACCTTGACTCAGCGCGTTGCTTGGCCCTCACACGGCGGGTGAAGGACCCTTATTTAGGACCATCGTTGTCTCCTCCCAGCCCCTTCCCCACCACCCCCGGGGATGGGCAGACAGCGGGACGTGCCAGATGCTGAGACGTGGCCACGAGCAAGGACAAATTCCCGCAGCGGCGCTCGTGTCCTGACCAACACCCCCCACACCGCTGGCGGCTGGAAAAAGTTCTCTCTCCAGCATAAGCACGGGGAGGAGGAGACATTTCCTGATACCAAATGGCACTGTTGCTTTTCACGTTCCCACCCATAAACTAATTATTTTCTCAGGTTTAATATTGTTGGGGGGTGCTGTGATCCTTGGATCAAAACTCCTAGGAAGCTGCTAAACCCTGTTGTGGCGTTTGGGCCTAAAAATGGCCCTAAAGGGGGCCTACATTCCTTACAAGGAATCCAGCACAGGGGAACGGGCAGCTCCCTTCTGTCCCGGGCTGTAAATTTATTATATTACTGTCAGATCTCATACTCTCTTAGGAAAACACAGAACATTGACCTTTTCAGGTTGAAAAAGACCTTTGAGGCTACGAACTCTACCCGTTGACATTGCGCTAAACCCACGTCCCTACGCACATTTGGCCCTGGAGGGGCCTGTTCTCTCGGACCCCGCAAAGGACCGCTGCCCCGGCTCCCTTGGGGCACACAGGACGGCAGCTGACTCTCCCGGCTGAGGTGCTTTCCAT
>VZRU01018088.1:0-25071 GCA_013398155.1 Pedionomus torquatus | reverse complement strand
CTCACCACCCTCACAGGAAAGAATTTCTTCCAGATACAGCATCTAAATCTACCCTTTTTCAGTGTAAGACTGTCATCCCTTGTCCTATCACTACATTCCCTGATAGAGTCCCTCCCCACCTTCCCTGAAGGCCCTCTTTAAGTACTGAGGCACCTTGCTGCCATTTTCCCATCAGCCCAACGCTGCTGAGGAGCCTGGGGGAGGCTCCCCTCTCATGGGGGGAGACCCGCTGGCCATCGCTGATAGATCACCTCTGGGCGAGCACTCGGCAGCGCTGATGATTGCAGCGGGGAGAAGGCCAAACAACAGGTAGAAGCAAAGCAAACCTACTCTGGTGTGATACCCAGGTGTGTGGTTAGAGGAGCTGAGCTGCCTTTCCGTGGCGGTGTGCGGCCCAGATACTCAACAGTGTGTGAGGTACAGAATTTCTCTGTGTGGGAAATGAGGGAGTTGTAGGAAAACTGTAACTTAGGTGATGGGGGTGGCAGAGCTTTAACGGGTGTGGAGCTGTGTTAGCACATGAGTCTTAGAAACAATTGGTCTGGACATTGGGATATACGCCCAAGAGCATTAATTTCTAGAATATTAGAAATGTTCTAGAATGTAATTTTTTAAAAACTCTCATCTATTGGGAATGGGAGCATGCACAAAAGTTTTGGTTTGGTTTTCTTTTCATTTAAGACTTGCAGTGTTGAACCCAGAACATCACGGAGGTGCTGGGGACGGTGGCCACAACCCTCCCGCCCCGGTGGCGCTAAGCGACCCAGGACTCTGCCCTTCTCCCTTGAGCTGGCAGCTGAGTCTCTCTCCTACGTCCCTCCCTTTTGCTGCTCTCTGCCAAGACCTGATGATGTGTAACATTCCCTCAAAAGCATTCTGTATAGAAAGTCTAACCTCCACGATGCAGTATTTTCAAGATAAAGCTAGGCGTCTTTGTGGCTTTATTTCTGTAAGGCTTAAAAGGTGCTTGTACACATCTGTGAAAATTCAGATAAACGTATTTCTTGTTTTACCAGTTGTCAAGCAGTAGAAAACCAGTAACTTTAAACGGAAACATTTGATCTGGACTATACTATCCTCTGGTATCAACCACATACTGTCTTTTACACCCTCTTTCCTGTTTTCTACTGAGACTCCTTCCTTCATTCCCTTTCTGACACATCTTTTTTGGTTGCTAAATCTCCTTCTGTCTTGCCCACCAAAACAGACACATCAGAAAAGATTTTCTTGGCCTGTCATATTTGTCTTAAGTAGTACACCTGCACTGTGTTCTAGAAAGTTACAAATGTAAAATGAGTTGATCAGAACATAATTAGGCTGCTGGTTTAAACTCAGAAATTAAGCAAAAAAGGCCCTGCTTTTAATGTTTGTCTTCCTTCTCCCTCTCCCCTATTCTGCTTTGCTTTATGTATGCTGATAGTATTGTAATAAATGCCCTATAGGGATGATTTTTAGAAATAGAGAAACCTTACTAATAGGAAGGATGCATAGTCTGTAAATTTGTCAAGCAAAAGATTGCAGATTTTCAGCATGTGCATAAATAATAGAAAATACTTCAGAATTGTCTTTCCATTTTGAAAAAAATTAAATAGAAATTCAAGACATACACGCAAGCCTGCTTTCTTTGTGTTTCAATAAACTTACATAAAAATATGTGCAGTTTTTGCTTAAATTTGTTAACACGCAGACATTATGTTGGTCCATTCCACTGAAAGATATTTTTTAAATTATGTTACTGCAGAAAAATAAAAGCCATGTAGGTTAATAATATTATTGGAAGACTGACTGCTCCAAACCCACTTCTATCAAAATATCTCTTGCTTTAAGTAATGGCTGTTCTCCTACTGAAATTTGATTCATCTGGTTATTTCCCTACAAGAAAATGGCAAAGTAACTTCTTCATCTTTGCTAACTCCAAACTTGAAGTGGTCTGGCAGTTTATAATCCAAAGTACTGTGAATCATCAGGCTTCCTATAGCCTTGCAGGCCATGATAGCTGTCCAGGCGACAGCTGTGAAACAGCTTTTATCATTTGTGTATTTTCTTTTTCTTTTTGAGTACATTGGGAAACATAACTTTAAGTTCAAACTCAGTTGGCTCTCAGCCAGACTTGCTGACCTCACTGGCCCCAAATGTTGCTGAGACAGGGACAGGAGATAATAGCTCTTAAACTTGGGACTTTATAACAGCAGTTGATTTCTAAAGCAGCACTCCCTGCTGAAGTGAGTGGGAATTCTGCACAGACAATATAGTTACCAGACAGTGGCAAACTGAGGATTCACAGATTCAGGAGGGAAAGTCAGTAGGATACAGCATTAAAAATAGGCTGAAGACCAGAGCTCTGTAGGAACCCCGTCAGCATTGCCTAAAGGAACATACATTAAACGATGCAGCCACGAGCAGAGCTGCCTACCATCCCACTTTATGGAGATAGCAGTTCTCTAGAACTCTTTGGTTTTCAAGCCACGTTCTACCATTTCACTCTTTTGTATGGTATTTGGCATGAGACCAATCCCTTCTGGTAGACCAGTGGTGGCCTGCTAGTGACTGTGGGCTCGAGCGCTTCATCAGCCTTTGGCACAGAACTGCATTTCCTGTGGGAAGGACTGATGCATGTTGTGAGGTGTAAGCAAGGAACACCTCGCTAGAGGTGTCACCCCACACTAGATCGTTATGCAGATTGTTAACAGCAACTTTGTTTGTGGAAAGCTGGGGTTCTTCATCTTCCTGTTTCAGTATTGTAGAATATGTTGATTTTTACTTGCAAAATCCTTGTAGGGTCAACATGATGCAGTTTATTTCAACACAATATTATATTATGTGCTCTACAGAGGGCAAATGGGAGTAGCTATGGATGCAAACAGATGTGCTGAGAGATCAGAAAAGCTACTTCTTAAGTACAAATAAAGGTATTTAACCTTTCAACTTCAGCAAAAGCTTCTCATTCTTGATTTCCTGTTGTGTCATTTCTTTAACTGAAATAAATATATTTGCAGTTGGTAGGTAACTAATAAACACCATCCTTTACCCAACCTGATGCTGCATGAACAAGGAAATAAATGCAAAAAATCTGGGTTTGTTGTAATCATGGTAGTAACAGAAAAATCTTATCAGTTTACCAAAGGAAAGCAAAGTTATCTACTTGTAATAAATCACTGATTCACTACGTGAAAACAAAGGGAAACCTTTTTTTCTAGTAAAGGTGTTAAAAATGCTTCATTTAATGATGCATCCTCTCCCTTCAGCTGTATGACTTCTTTTATAATCTAGTAAAGCCTGAATATTTTTTTAAATTACTGTTAGCATTATGCTGCCAACACTACTAGCATTATTAAATGATATGTTAGCATTGTGCTACCTTTACTGTGTTTATTTTTCCTCCTGTGAAGTGCTTTGAATGAAATATGGTATGGGTCAGGAAATGGAATTTGGCTTAAAGACTGCAGTATCCACCTTAATCCCCAGAGCAGAAATACACAGCAACATCCTAGTCATAATGACTTGCAGTTCTGTTCATTGCCTCATTGCCAAACTCTTCGCCATAATTTTAATGTTAAAATACCAAGTCATACAAAGTAGATGTAAAAGAAAATCAGTTTGAAGTTATGGAAATATTATTATACTGATTTCAAGGAGGCATGGAATTAATATAACAAAACGTGTAGAGGTTGCATATGTGTTTTTTTAAAATTTGCTTTCTTCTTAAGAGAAATGAAAATATTTAAGATTTGGGCATGTCTTTACTCAAGTTGCTGTATGTGTATTAGTTCAAAGAGGAAGCTTTTGCAAAACAGGGTGACACAGGGAAGTTCCTGTTTAAGGTATGTGTTGACTGTATCACTTCTTGATAGGCGTAAAGGATGAAGGTATACACCCTCTGTGGGCGAGTGCTTTAAATAAACAAAATTTGCCACTGAAGTCATAGATAAGTTCACTCAATAAAGAACCAAAGTGTTTGACCATCCTATGTGTTTTTAGAAATCTTCACAGTTGTCTGTTTGGCTGTATCACAGATGTAACATGCATGCCTCAATAAGGAATACTACAACACAAAGATCGCTACAGATGAGCATTTGTTGAAGCAATGTGCAATCAGAGTTACTAAAATCAAAAGTTAAGAGACCTTCTTTACCTGTAGGACTTTTTTCTTCTTCCCTAAACAGATAAAAGAAAATAAGGCAATATTTATGGCAATCCAGAGATGGGGGCAACACTCCAATCTTTTAATTTTTCCCTTAGCATCAGTAATGAATGTGTGTAGTGTGGGCTAGTTGGATAAAACATACCTTGCTTAAAAGAAAAATGGTTGTAAAACCAGTCATAAGGCATCCTACTTGAACTGCATAACAGAAAAACTGCAGGTTTACAAAGGCAGTTAATAGATGTAATATAGTGTGATATCCTGCATAGTTCTCCACAGGTGAGAGTATCTAAAACATGCCTTCATTTACAGCTTACTGCACATGGCCCTTTAACTTCTGATATGCAGATAATTTCTTTTATATTTTCTATGATATGGCTTGACCTTTGCTCTGTGGCAAGGGCAAGCAGCTAGGTTGCCTGAAAACCATCATAATGTTTTCTGTCTAGTTTATATTTAAAGCAAGTATCTAAGAAAGAAACCAGTGTGTGTAACTGGTTGGGTAATTTCTGTTTCCAGTTGAAGGTGTGTGTCTTCTGCAGAAGCTTAGAAAATACAGAATTGCTTAATAGTTGAAGAAATGAAAGAAGGCTTTACTGGAAGGAAGTTGTGGTTCTGAGTTCTTCAGCCTCTGTCATCTCTATTTTCACTCTGTGAAACTTGTTCAACTAGATTCAGAAGACAACATTATTCTAGCAATTGCAGCACTGTAAGCTGTCCTGGCTTGAAGTTAATTTCAGAATTTAGTTAGAAGAGGCCCAGCAAAAATGTAAAATTACTGAACAGAAAATTGATTCTGCTTTACCTCAAATCAGGATAGTAAGCACAGTGATATTCTACATTTATAATTGTTGCTGCCTATTTTGAAACAAAATCGCTTCCCCTAGTGTGTGTTTTTGACTGCAAGTGTCATCAAATCCTTTATAAAAAAGCAGTCAAGAATGTTTCAATGGATGCTAAAATATGTTGTGCTGGAAACATGAATAAGCAACACTTATTTTCGCAGAAACAAAGAGCTTGCATGATAGCTTATATTGTTTCCATTAATTAATATAACTTGTTTGAATTACATTTCAGATAGGCACAGCCGCAACTAATTTCCACTCATATAATTTTTTATCGCAGACTTGGAACTTGAGGGAGGAGTTTGAGCGTTGTACTCCATGATTACCTGTATATGCCTTTAAGAAGTATCTTAAGTCCTTCCCAGTAATCGATTAGCAAATGTCTGCTAGGCTTGTGCTTTTCCTTATTGCATCCATCATAAAATTACATCCCTTGTGCTATCCTTAGGAAAAATTAAGAGGTTTTTTTTTTTGTTTTTTTCACTTACAATAAGACATTTTAAAAAATTGCAAGACAACTTACTCTTTTGACATCCAGAAGTGTCTCTCAGTCGGTGCATCTTTTTATTGAAGCTGAGACTAGTGCACCATCTGCTGGTAAACTCGGGAAGGGCCTTGAAGTTTGGGAGTTCAGAGGAGGGGGCACTTGTCCAGACAGTTTTATGTCAGACTGGTTCTTACAGTGGGCTTGGGAAAAGGAACACAGGAAATCTATAAAAAAAAATCAAGAGTAACAGTGCTAGGTTATAATATGTAGCATCATCTTAACTATGAAAATGTTTGTTTATGGTATTCTTCTTAAAAGTTCTATTTGAATTAAAAGGCCGGTTACTAGATTTAAGTAGCTGTTTTTATACATTGACATCTCATCAATTTATTTAGGGGTTTATTAGATAATTTCTCTGCGTGCATTTTGAGAAAAAGAAATGGGAAGAGTACAGGGACTTGGGGGCTCTTAAGGCACCTGAGACAAAAGCAAATTTTTAATTTAGTTGTTATCTGGCCGCTCTTACGTATTCATCAGCTGAATCAAGAATCCCTGTATACAGCAGTACTGAGTTTAACATGAAACACACTCTGGACAGACTGCATTAACTGGTTTTGTGTACCCTGGTGCACTGGCTAATCAGTCCCGGAAAAACAACGTTATCTTTTCACCAGATATAGTAGTAGGGAAATCATAAAGCAATCATCATATTGGTAAAACTATGCTTGTTTATGAAGTGGCTTGTTTTTTTCCACAGACATTGATGCCATAAAAGGTGTAAATGCTTCATAACTGTAATAAAGGCAATTAAGTTATTTTGTCCTGCACATTTAGCACTGGCAGCTTTCAGATTGTATGTTACTGGGGGCTGGGGGTGGGGGGAGAAGAAGCAGAACACAAAGGTGAAAAGGAGAACAGAGATAAAAGAGCAAAAATACTGATTTGGGTATTTTACAGCTGTAAACATAGAAGGCATGTACAAATGCATTCTAAGAGCGGCTTGCTGTGGTAGCTGGATAGCAGTAAATGGACAGGATCAGAATTTATTCTGGCAGCTCCCAAAGTTGTGTCAGGTGTTTTACAGGACGAAAGCGTATGTATGGTCCTTCCCAGAGCACTGAGAAATGGAATGAGGAGAGTAGAACAGAAGGGGATTTGCCAGCTGCAGAGAACACAGTGTTGGTTAGTCCCACCATGAGGTGGGTAATGGGGTGAAGCTGGAAACGGGATTAAAGGTGGGGAAGGCATTTATTGTTTATTTATTTTTATTTTTATTCATATGTGTTTGTTTTACTTATTTTTAATATAGTAAGACAACATAGAGGCTTTCAGAATAGGTCTTCCTTGTGAGTTAGCGACTTGGTAGCTAGAGGATTTTTTTCATCTAGAGATCAAAAAAACAAACTTTGGGCTAGCACAGATTTGAATAGAACAGGCCTTGCAAGTCTTTGGCAGGTGTTTCCCACCCACGTGCTGCAGGAGAAGCTCCTAGGGACCATGTAAGCAGCAGGTGCACAGGGTGCAATCTGGACATTATTAGTGGAGCTGTGGAGCCTGTAGAGTACGGCAAGAAAAGAAAGTGAGAGAAGCAGAGGGCAGTGGCATAACAAAATGCTGATGAAACATGATGCTTGGACTACGTGTGCTCACTCCTGGAACAACAGAATGGGCTCAGAGCAACCAGCAAGAAAAAAAAAGATCTTGGCAATGCCATTTTGGATGGATAGAGGGAAATGAGCTGGCTATTTAAAGTGGATTGTCCCCTCCCCTTGAGATCATAAGAGAACTTCTCTAACGATGGACTAGCTCATTGGAGTCTAAGAAAGCTACTGCAGTACACATCATATCTAATTAACCTATCTTAATTTATTATATTATTTTAGTATCTGTAGAGGAATAACACTTAAGAGCCCTGCTCTATGCAGCGTCAGTGCACTATCCTCATGAGATTCTGCCAAAATACCTGAACAAAAGTCTTGCTACTCATTAGATGGTGGGTGTCTTTTGAGGGTTTTGGTTTGATGTCAGAAAGCTGCTTTTCTATGCCAGCCTGCTGCTTTTCTTAGTCATTCTACCAATTTGGAGTGATTCTGCAAGAAGTAATTGTGTACAGTAATAAAATAATTGAAGACTAGATTCAGGTATGATATTTTAAATGGCAATTCTGCTGGTGTAGAAAGAACTGCTGCCAGTATTGAAAGGACCAAATGCCAACGCGATTTAAAAACCAAAGCAAACAAAAAAAAATCCTCACAAGATTAAGCAAGGGAAACATTCAGAAATAAAACAGATTTCTGTTAATTTTCTCCTTAGGATACGAACTTTTCAGAATATAAGAGTGGGATGTAAGGCTCTGCAGTCTGCTTGATATAAAAACTTTTTTCTTGACTCATATGAGTAGGTTGTTGTCAAAGCTGTATCCCTGGCTCTGAAAAGGATGGGTGACAATCACAGATTAAGAAAGGAAAAAATCTCTTCCCAACATAGACTGTTAGAGCTGGCAGATTTTTCACAGGATTTTCGCTGTATTGCAGTACACCTCCAGAAAGCAGGAACGCTAGTTGTAGAAACTTGCTTGACTCATACGAGTCTCTTGGTGAGAGAGAAATCCCATGAAGTAAATGCATTTTAATTTCAAGCAAAGGATTTTGCGGAAGGAAAAGGTAGTGTCTAAATGAAATAATCTGGATGTGCTGGAGACCTGCTTAGAAAGACATTAGACCTGATTCTTATTTATACTAAGGCCCCTTTCCTCTAAGCTCATAATAAAAATGGCCTTGCAATGTCTGTAAAAATAACTTGTCTTCTTTTACAGGCACTTGCACTTCCTGAGTACTGTTTTTCTGTATCGGGTAATTTCTGGTACTTTATTTGCAAATCAATGTTATTTTCTGCTTATTTCTGTATGATTTTAAGTAAGTATACTAATTATTTCTACTAAGTTATTTCTATAGTTCTGTTGTGTTCATTTATTCCATCCCTAGGAATATTCTAAGTGATAATATACATATTACTTTTGATGTTGATTAATAGCAGATTCAGAATCATACTGGACTCTTACATTAAACATAGCAGTGCCAAGCAACCTGTGCCCTGAATAATTTAAAAAGAATAAGGAAAGGATTAGAGGTAGGCCACACAGATACAAATTTCCAAGTGAGTTCAGTTAGACCTTAAAACAGGGCGTGTAGACTCCAGAGCATCCCTGCGATAGATGCATTGATTCTTCTGTTCTTCATTCTCATTTTCTGTTGCTTTTTCTCTGAACTCCTTCCAGTCTACAGCCCTTGATAACAAGGGCTCCTCAAGGGTGAATGTAGGTTTTCAAGTATATTTTGCCAGTTGTTTTATGACTGCTCCTTCACCATACTTTGTCAGCTTGTATCTTCTAAAGTGCAGCTATTCCATGGGAAATAACAAGACTTTAATTGTTCTGACTAAAGAGGGGGACATATTTCATTCTATATATAGTATCTCCAAACTGAGTTAAGCTTCAGTGTTCAGGCACTTAGAGAGAAAAAAAACTGCTGTAAGAATCAAAGACAATGACAAGAGACAGCAACAGAAATGAATATTTTATAAGACGTGAAGTTTAATAATTGATTTAATAAAACCCACAATAAAGCAACACATTTCTGCTTTTTTCTTCCATTAAACAAATGTGTAGTAAATTATTACAATAAAAAACTCCAAATACAATACATCTACTGTACTTCAACTTCTAATTACAGCAACTGTAAACCCCAATTTAATTAAAACCTATTTGAGTATTACTATGTGCAAAATACCTGTTGGTTTTTTATGGTATTTTTTTTCCAGTATGTTTGTAAGGATGGGATGCACATTTTTCATGAGCTGTGATATGGCTTAATTAATAATAGTCTTTTACTGAAGCATTAACTTGCCAAATACAGTGCTACTCTGCCTCTGAGCCGGATGTGCTCCCATGCTGTACTCAAGCAATTCCACTTCTTGCCAGAGCAGATACAAACATATCCAGTGTTATGTGTGCTTTGTCCAAATTAATACTGTGCTGTCAGTGTTCACCTCTAAAAATTCACCATGTGACCCCTATCCCAAAAAAAGGGAAGAAGCCAAGATGGTTACCACCAACTGTAGGCATAAATCAGCTTGATGAATGTGTGAAACCTTAGGAAGTTTCAAAATAGACAATAGTTTAAGTATTCACAGCTGAGCATCACAATATCCATTACTGGGCAAAAATTTTCCTTTCTGATCCATGTACAGAACTACTTGTGAGTGAAGTTCTGCATAAAGATCAAAGTACAGAATAAGAAAATATATTTAGAGCCAAGTTCTTGCTGTCTTCCGAACTTTGCAGGTCATGTTTTTGTTGCCCTTAGCTTGCAAATGACCTCAGAAGCAGGTGCAACTGAGCTTGGAGGTGTATGAGAGCTGAGTGTCAGCTTTTATTATCCTGTGCACATTCAAAGTACACCGATTCCACCATGAGGCTAAGCAGTTCAGTTTTGTGGACTTTGAAGTTGAATACATAGTCTTTTCAAACTGCCTGATCCCTCTGCAAATAAGAAAAGGCTTTCTACCTCTGTAGGTTGTTACGATAATGTTGTCCAACACCATTACGTTACTGACCTTGCTTGGACTTGCCTTTATTCAGAAAGCTAAGTGGTGAGAATCTGCTACTGTGGTGGCATTCCCATCAGGATACTGCCATACTGTGCTCAAAGCAAAGATAAAAAGGTCAGAGATCTGTGACTGAGGGAACAGTACAGATCTAAAACTTCTGCTCCCCACTTTACTGTAAGAAGATGCATGTATTCTGTATGTTTGTAGATAGTGTCTGATGAGTATCTCAGTCTCAAGCGTAATTTCTATCATTTGACTTTCCCTTTAAAACTAAACAATCATGGGAAAATGATCAATTACAGGACATTTATTAATTATAATTAGAATGCATGCTAGTCAACTGGCCTTTTATTGTGAATCAAATGTTGGTTTAGACATTCAAGATTATTAATAATAAATTCATCTTACAAGTCAAAACTTTGTAAAATAAATAACCTGTTTCTAATGTATAAACCCTATTCTAAAATACACTAAAGATAACTCACTTAAAACACTTTGGGTCCAGTGTTGGGTCTCTAGTTAAATACCAGAAGTCTGGGCAAGGATCTCCCTGTCTAGATCACTAAATGCCCAGATTAAAGCTAACTTTCTGGTCTGGGTACAGTAAATTCTGTATTTTGCAGTGTCTCCAAAGAGACCGTTTCCAGAATAATTCAACTAGCACTGTAAGCATTATAGTTTAAGAACCTGTATGAAAATTACTATTGCAAAAATACTGTACAGTGAACTCAGGGATCATGACATAACATGGAACCCTGGCATGATAAGCATTAGAGACTTTAATTGGAATACTGAATACTTGATGCTCCATTTGGAGCGCAGGTACTTCATGGTACATAGTTATTATTGGACTGTAATTTGTGAGGTATCTGCAAAGTCACATCGCAGTTTGTAAACAATAATCTGAAAACAGATTTGTCTCAAAATTATAATAAATTGAATAAACCAGTACAAGGGAGACAGTGAAATATATGTTCTGTAGGGCAACCACTGCATTTTTTGCAGCACCAGTTCTCCCTGCTGCACGTTACATGGTACAAATCCACATATTAATGGTTTCTATTTTGCCATTTTCATTTTGCATTTATTGCTCTCAGTCTTTGACTGCAAGATAAAGAATAAGGCAGCAGTTCCCAAAACATATTAAATTAGGCACTGGAACTCTGACAACTTGTGCAGGTTTTGCTCATTTCCTGCCTGTAACTCTGAAGCTGGACAGAGCACTTGTACATTCCAAACGTGTTCAGCAGCAGTTGCCGGGCCTTGGACTGAACTTCCTCCCACTTAGATGAACTACCAGGAACTGGAAAATCAAGAAAATAATTAATATAATCCACTCTGCAAGAAATCTGGACAATCCAGCTGTTCTCACATTTATCATACAGAGCCACTGACGAGAATAATCTCTGTTCACGCTCATTAATTTATTAAATTGATATTGTTCTGCAGTGACTATGTACCCTCTACATATCATTTTACAATTTTAGGCCTTCATCGTTTAACGAGAATCACATCTTGATAAAACTGCATGTGTTAGACACCACCCCTTACTGCCCCCCCCAAAAACTAAGCCTTCTTCCTAAGAATTAATAATCATAGTACTGTTAGATGTCTAGATCCACACGTGTTGGCAAAACATATTTATTTTCCATATGTCAGATTGTTCCACAGTAGAACTTCACCCTATCTTCCCCTGGACAAAATAGGGGAATTTCTGACAAGAATTTTTTTTCCTACCCAAAGAGCCAGTACTGGATGTTTCAGTATGAATATATTTTCTTTGCACAGTTTTCACCCAGACTGTGTCTTTCTGGGTTAATAGTTTCTATACTTCCCTGTACAAATTCATAGTTACTAGAGTTTTTTGGATTTTTTTTCCCCCCAGAATGCTATTTCATGCTCGACTTAAGTAACAATATGAAGAAGAGAAATTGCTGGGTTTTTTCTACAGTTAGACGTAATCTAGAATTATGCTGTACAGCAGCTTACCTAGTTGCAAGTGGACTATGGCAGCTGTTTTTCCTGCAGTGAGAGACCAAACATTTAAATCTTCTATAGAATAAACATCTTCAATTTTCATCAAGTCTTCCTTAATGCGATCCACATTTAAATGCCTTGGAACTCCTGTGATACCAAAGATAAGATAAAATTAATTCTGCCTTCCACAAACTCTGTGGCCTTTAAAATGGCACAACAGATTTCAAGGTCAAGGGAGTTTATAATTTGTGCTGTTTGAGGTGACCAGTATCTTCCAAGTTACCAATATGCAAGAATATGCATATTGGCATATTAAGTGCAGTACGAATAGAGAAAACGTACAGGATTTGCAGTGTTGTCTCAAATGTAATTTGAACTGTCCAGAATCCGCTCTCTGGCAATAGCCAGCATTAGATCCTTTAGAGTGATGTACTCCTGCAGACAACTCTACTGCAGCTTCCAACCCCTTGTCACAACTTAGACATGACTCCTAGATCAGAATTTTAAAAAAATACTAGGGCCTGTCCCCTGCTGCCTCCTGAAACTTCTCTCTTCAGGGAACTGGTATCATATTCAAATACTCATAGGCAGTAGTTAACACATAGGACATCTGTCTTACAGCATGGCATTGTTGTAAATCAATGATTTCTCTCCCATCTCCAACATCTTCATCAGGTAGGAGTACTAGATCAAGCATTAACAGTTGGCATGTTTGTTACAATAATGCAAAGAATGTTGAATGTTGTTGGCATCTCTCCCTCCAAGTCACTACATAATACTCTTCCCTTATGTTCAACTTTTCATTTCCTTTTTTTTTTTCCTTTTTACACCATGCTTAACTTGTAACTTCCCCATGGCAAACAGTAGGAGCACACAAACAATACAAAAACACTTGTGGAAAATGGAAAGACATGACAGACACGACTCATCTGTCCAGCAATCTGGCCTAAGCTTGCTTCCTCCATGCACACACATTCACATTCACCTTAACTTTAGAAGTAACTAAAGTGAGAGTGTAGAACTGAGCCTGGGCAAATGTTCAGTTAGTTTAGCTGACAGCCACTGCAGACACGCAAGAAAGTTCTGTAAGTTTCACTGTAGAGGTCAAAGACACACCTAAAGACTGCTGCAACTTAGATGAGCCATTAAGAACCAACAGACTAAAGCTGCCGCAGGATAAACAGGGCTCCAGAGACAATCCACTTTGTTAAAGATGGTGAACATGTCAAACAAGCGTCAAAGCGCACTGGTATTTGAGCTGTAAAATACTGCAGACTGTGCACAGATCTTACCTTCCAGAATAATAACTCCTGTGTCGCATAGAATTCGAACTGTTGTCAAAACCACCAGTATGGAGAATACATATGTACATATAGGATCAGCAATCTTGTATTCTGGCTGCAAGGGAAGTTCCAAAGTGTTAAATGATGCTTGAAAAGAAGTTTACTTACAAAAATATGACTCAGAAAATGCAGTTACATCTGTCTCCAACTTTCATGAATCTTTCTTTTTGTTTGAATAAGTTACAAAATACAGAGTAGTCTTTGCTTATTTTGCATGAATACATGAAGCTTATAATAGAATATCACAAAGTATTTTTTAATAACTTACAAAAACAAGTCCCTTTTTAATTTAATCACCAAAGTTAAAATTAAAACAGTTCCAGGCTGTCTCAAAGACTAGCCATTCCTTACCTTAAAGCGTATGATGTATGCAGCTACGAGCACACCAATACTTTGTACCAGGTCCCCGAGGGCATGTACAAATGCTGCTCTCACGGCAAGGCTGCTGTGACTGTGGCTACCACTGTGGGCTGCGTTAGGAGAGTTCAACTGAGGTACGTGAGAGTGAGGGTGCGAATGGGAGTGGGAGTGAAGGTGGCCAGATTGATTCAGCAAAAAACCCATTCTGAAAGGGAAAGAAGAAAAACACTCCAAGAAACAGGCTTTAGGGTTTGGCGAGTGGGGGTTTTGTTGCTTTTTCCTTTTTCTTTCCTTTCAAACTAAAGGATTCAAAAAGTAATATTCAGTATCATCTCCTGTCATATTTATGAAAATGAATTGGTACAGCAAAATTACATCCCGTGAGAAAGTTACAGGCCCTGAATAAATGAGCAGTTTATTCAGAAATACATTTATGAATGTTAATGGAGAGAAAGGGAGATCTTACATTAAGTTAACCGCAACACCAACGGCTGCTGTAATCAGCATGATATCGCCATTTATTTCATAGTCCATATGGATAGTTCTTTGAACAGCTTCATACAAGAGGAATGCCATAAGGATATAGACCAGCAACACACTAATGATGGCTGACAATACTTCTGCAAAAAGAAAAGAAGCAGCATTAGAAAAGTGAGTCTCAGATCAATTCCTATTTGCAAATTAGTATTTGGACAGAGCTGTAAGTATTTTAACTATATTGCGTGTATTATAACCCTAATGCACAATAAGTCATGCAGTAAATAAACCCCATAAAATAGGATAAACAAAAGGAATTTTATCTATTTCACTACTTCACACCTCTCTGTCAGTACATCCCTCAAATTATGTTTCCTCTGAAAACTTCTGCACAGGCAATGACTGTGACTTCTTCAGACGACCCAGAACTTTTGCCTGAGAAGTCACAAAGGCCCTGTCCAGGGAAGAAGAAGACTGGTGACCTCAAACATCACCAGCCCACCTACAAATAAGAGAAAGCCTGATTTCAGGCGTCCACAGTATTAAGCTTGATTTAGGAATGACTTTTATATATCCTTTTCTATTTAGGGTAGAGAAAAAAAAATAAAAATATTAAGGAACTGAACAGTACAAACTTGTCAGACATACTACTCCTAAGCTTCTTGACATATTTGTACATACATATTATATATTGCAGATTTCAGCTATGAAGGATTGCTTAATGTAGGTTTCTGAATTGCTGTAATATGCTGTTATAACATCATTGAATGTTTACCAAATACTTGTACTTTACAAAAGTAAGTGTGTTATGACCAGTATTTTGGTTTATGAATTTTATTTGATCAGCAGGGATTTTCAAAAGAGCATATACATCTAAATAAAGAGAAAATTAGAAAGTTAATAAAAACAATAATATTTAATTGTCCTGCACCTTCTGCTGCCATTTACATCTGTGGAAAGCAATGACAGCTCTCTACAAGGTTCCTGCTCTGAGGTAAATAGACCTGAATATTTTATGGGCTGGCTCTTAGTGCTGTCTGCCTCAGTACCCATCCATGAAACTGGGCTGGTAACATCCTACACCTGAGGAGGATGAGTCCACACTACAGTTTTATGGTCCTAGTATAAAGAATATAGGCATTTCCAAACAGGGTCACCAGATTCTTTTTAACATAAACATACTGTTACCCTCTAGCTTCATATTCTGAAAATGAATGCCCAGTGTGCAGCTGAAGCTTGAAAAAAATAAGAAAAAAAAAAAAGGCAAGACACCTGACAAAGAAAACACTGTCTCAGTTAAAATACTGTCTCAGTCATAAGCAAATTAATACAGGGCTTTACAAAAAGCACTGGGAAAATCTTAATGCTAGCTCCATTGTATTGCACATAAATCTGCAGCCATGCCTGAGTAATCTGTAATCGTTGTGCGTAATGCTTATTACTGTCACTTGCCAGATGGATCACTGGGATCTCAGCCTTCCCTGTGTGAATTCAAAGATCAGAGTTGAAATTAATTTACTTGGAACTTTAATGGCTGCTCTTCCCTCTTGTTCCACACATGTTGCCCTGATTTATGCCCCAGTAAGGGCAAAATTCTGCTCTTGGCTGTACTGTAACTCTAAGAATACTGATCTGAGAACTGCCTTGCTTCTCCCTCTGCTTTGAATCTGTCAGTGTGTAGTACAAATTTTGTTACTGCAGAAGCTGTCATATCCAACACAGAACTGCCTTAATTTAATTTATTGAATACTAGAGTAAAAATAAATGCATATTGCCAAAATCACTTGATCCATACCCTGAATTTTTAACGTGATTATAGGAGAAGAAACTCACACCAACGCATTCAGCTGTTTGGGAGTGTCTCAATGCAGGGACAAGTACCAGCATTACCAGGCAGTAACAAGGCTCTGAAAGCCAACTGTCACAATCAGATAATTTCAGAGCAACATGAAAACCTTGGAAATATCAAGCAAGTGGTCATTCTTTACAAAGCAGGTAGATTATTGAGGGCAAAAGGCTTTAAAAAACATATAATACATTGCTTAGAAAGTTTTCCAGAATGCTTTCTAAAAAATTTGCAAAGCCACAACACATCAGCCTTTACTAGAGAAGTAATATATGATGGGTTTACAATCTAAACCCATGTTTTCTACAACGGAAGCCAGTGTTTTTCTTGCAGTTTCTTTCCCAGACTCATTGTCATGTCAGCATTGTAGATTTGTGCTGAGATCTTTCACTTCATATGAAATGAACTATGCACTGTCTCAGTGGACTGACTGATTCTGTCATTACTAACATTGTCTCTGCAGCAGTGGAAAAATGCCAAATTCTGTATCTATGCTTAAATCTGCTAAGAGCCTTGCTGAGAAGGAGGTATCTCCCTTTGGTGGTGAAACAACTATTTTTGGCTTCAAGAATATAATCGTTTTTAGACATGACTGCAATTTCCATTATTTTATCTTCACTTTTCTAACCCGTTCCTGAATCTGTCAGTTTCCTTTTCACCACTAAAATGCAATAAAGCTGAAGATGGAGCACACATATTATCTACTCAAAGAGAATTAAAATAAATGAAAACTAGTGCTAAATTCCTTCTGGAATTTGACTACACAAGTAAAAGATCTGTTGTCTTTACAATGCAATGTTTATGAGAATGAGTTTGAACAAAAGTGATAATGAGCACCCCAAACACTGTTCATTAGAATGTTTTCATGCTTACTGTGTGTATTGAGTATCTTAAAACTTAATGCATAACAGGTCAGACATGAGAGAGTTCTTGCACATATTCCCAGCTTTAAACAAATGCTCCATATTTTTCCTGTGACAGATGCTCAATCTGCACTCTATTTTTAACATTCTGTCATGTTTTAACATCTCTCTCATGAAATTCAAGCTATTGTTGAGTTCATATAACTTGCTGACAAGCTTCTTACATATAGGTTATTTGGAAAAATGTGTTACAGCAAGGATATACTCTAGAAGCAGCTTTGTTCTATTGCCAGCGTTCACTGATGTGTGAAACTGGGCCCTCAGGCCACAGTGTGCAGACTAGGTGCCTAAAATCAGGCAAATAAATCTCACAAATATGACTTTTAAAAGCTGTATAGTCATTTTGAACCATCCCATCTTCTGTACTTGCAGAGCCTAGATGTAGGGCCTCACCTGTTTCCCCTTCCTCAGCACAGCCACAGAAACTCTTCCCCCCACCCTCAATCATAGAATCTTTTGGGTTGGAAGGGACCTTAAAGATCAAGCTCTAGTTCTCCTCCAGAGAAAGTGGCGCTGCTGCTGCTGCAGAATGGCTGAGGTAGAAAAGAAGTTGTGGAGGCTGTGTACTCCTGCTCAAAGCACTGCCAACTACAGCAGGTTGCTCAGGGCTGCGCCAAGTTGGGGCTTGAGTACTTCTAACTGCGGAGACTCCTCAACCTGTTCTAATGTTTGACCATCTACTGGCACTGGGCAGCAGAAAAGGAATAATCATTGCAGAACTGAGAAGCTGCTTCCTTTAGCTTCTCCCAGGGAGAAGATGGTGGATGATACCAACTAATTCTATGGTCTAGATCTGGCCCGTAGATTCACCGTTGGTGACTATTTTTCTTGGCAGTAAAATGTGAAAAAAAAGATGCAGAAAGTGAGACAGCAGTAATCCTCAGGGATTTGTGTTCACAAAGTGCTATGGAGCCCTCAAATTAATTAACTGAAAAGGCAGTGAAAATTTACAGAACTGAATAAGATTTTAATGGCTAAGTAAGTTTCTTTTAATCTTCTTAAGAGTAACTGATGTTTTAAGGTATGCCATGGTATGTTCAACATATGTACTATTTGATTTTAGAAAAGTTACAAAGACATATAAACTACTCAAATTACCTTTAAATAGGGTTAAAGTACTTATAATGCTAGCAAACATCCTTCTGGAGAGTATGAGCAAATGCCAAGGGCATACCTGCAAGGTCAGGTTTCAGTATTAGAGGAGCTCTTGTCGCAAAATTAAAACTTCTTGAAAGAAAAGTTTGTAATGGGAAATGCTGGCATTGTTAATGCTTTCTTGCTAAAGCCCCAAAGATCTTTGCTAGTGTACAGAGTTATGCATTCATGCATTAGTGACTAACTGATGACAAATGACTAGGAGTGATGGAGCTGCTGAATTCTACTGCTGTTATAGCAGCCAAAATAAGAATTGCAAATAACGACGACACAAGACTTTGAAATTCCTTGAAAAATATATGCTGCAGAATGTATAGAGCAGAGGTAGCAAACTGTGACACTATAAATGATCTATTTAATGAAAAATAAAGGGTGGTTTTTTATAATTATTATATCCAGTTAGCAACCACACGAAAACACCCTTTATCTTCATTACATAACCAAACATGAAGTAATGAATGCTGAACATAATCTTCCAAAGTTTAGTACATAATTCTGTTTATACTTCTTTTCTCAGATGCCTAAAATGGGCAGAGATTAAGTAAGTTACTGTGTTGCAAACCATGGGACATTTTGACCTCTGCTTTGTGTGGTTTGGGGAGCGCAAGAGGAATTTAAGCGGCTTCTGGCAGAGTACAGCTCTCTGATAATAGAACAGAACTTTTTAGTTGTGGATTAAGATGTCATTTTTCACATTGAATAGGACTTTTCAAGTTTCATAGTTCTACTGAAGTCAATGAGACATCATAAATCCTGTGCACTGGCAATAATCTGTTGTGAACAGTAACTGACTGACATGTACAGCTCCCACACCAAGCTCCTTAGTGTCACACAAGCAGTAACAGTAGTACAGCAGTGAGTGACCAAAGAACATGTCCCTCTTTTGCTCAACAGTCTTAATTTCAAAGCACAAAGGTACACAGGGGGCTGACCTCATGCAACAGCCCCGTAATTTTGGATGGGCTGTGAAACACAGCTCTATATCCAGCCTTGCTCTTGCTGGGGACAGCTTCCCTCCTCTCAACCCTTTTTGAACTTTTCAGGCTATGGTTCATTTGTAGGAAGTCATATTTACAATGTTATCATGTATCCAAATCCCCAGCCTTCCTTTTTAAGATGGAAGATGAATCAAGCATTCAGAATTTATCTCCGAATCTGCTAAGTCCTGGTTCCACAGAGATGGAACTCATCCTGCTCCCAGTGTGTGCAACTCTGCCATCACACTTGACTTTTGGCTGAGATGTAAAAGTTAAAAACTTTTTTTTTTGTTCTTAATTATCTATTCCCTTGTGGCAATACAAGATAGGTAGTGGATCCACAATGGCCAGTGAAAGGACGTTAGAGTCAGGGTGTTAAAGCAACTATGAGGTTCGCTGCTACTTTTTTTTAGATACCTATTCTTCTAGAATTGGGTGATTTTTACAGTTGTTGGTTAAAAATCTCTGTTAATAACAAAAGTTGGTATCTACATACCTAAGCGATGAAATCCAAAAGTGAACCTCTTTGTGGGAGATTTTGCAGACAGCCAGAGAGCAAGCAGGGTCAAAATAATACCGCTAAGGTCAGTTAACATATGAAGTGCATCTGTCATAATTGCTAGACTGTTAGCAACATATCCACCTGAAAACAGAGTTGAAAAAGTCAGGATGTATGACATTAATAACTCTATGTAATACCCTCTTGGCATAACTTACAGTTACCTATTTTTCGAACACTACATTAAGTACATGAGAGCCCTTCTTAAAATGGCTAAACAGGGTTTTTTGCCATTACAATCAAAATGCCAGGCTGTAATTTAAAGCCATAGTTACAAGTGCAGTGAAATGTGCTTTCAATTAAGAGTAACATAGAAAGGATTCACGCCTGTTATTCTCACAGAGACCACTCACATCATAACACTGGCAGGATTGGGCCCAAAACAGTTTTGCATCTTTTCTCTATATATTATTGCATCTGAGCCTAATCAGCTGATATGTTTATTAAACGACATATGTTAAATATTATGACATTATGGAACAGGGACTCAGTCCAATGATTCAAGGGCAAGGGAATTTACCCTGCCCCATTTTTATTTTTATTACATTATCTGTTAACCTTCATTTTTCTCTGTCCTGGCAGGGGTGTGTAAGTTCTTCCAATATGTATTTCAGACAATGACTTTCACTTGTGTAGCATTTTTCTTTGTTATTTACTACCTTAATTTTTTCTCATAATTAGGAGCTGCATTGAGACAAATAACCTCAGATCAAATGTTGATATCTTTGTTCCAGCTCAACTGCTAATGCTACTATTGGATAGGTGAGAGATTTAAACAATGCACCTCTCTTAAGCATCCCTTATCCAAAGGGGAATCAGGGACAGGCTATGTTGTCTTCCATATGCATGAAGATAAGCCTGTTTTCTCGGAGAAGATCACATCTTTAGTGTCAGCTCAGCTATGACTTAGTTTCTCTTTTTACCTTGAGATTGTCATTCAGCCTGTAGATTCTACTGAGCAAAGCATGCAGCTGGCATGCCATTTAGCAGACTAGAGGCTCCAAGTAACGTTTTGAGTAAAGGTATCTTCCTATACATTTAAAGTGTCTTAGTGAAGAGGCTGATCATGAGGAAGCAAAGGGAAATTCACTTCAGTCATGAGACCTCTGCGTGTGTGTGGCTGGAAGTGTTTGTATGTACACACCTGCAGAGGGAGCCACACTCTCCTCCCCAGCCAGACAACTGATACTGGCGTACTTCTTGTACTGGGTAACGACCAAAAACAGAACATTTCCACCAGTTCCTTTCCTCCATCCAGTCTTCTACAGTTGTTCTTAAGCTTCTAAGTCAAATTCTTCTGAGGCTGAAATTTTCTAAGACCATCACAGCTCAAAAATAATACGTTTTTAGGATTTAGCAATTCAGCAGCTTTTTGAGTAAAACAAGTTACGCCTTTTCTTTCTGAATTAACTTTTGTTCTCACATAATTTAAAAGAAAAATATTACTTAGAAATGTGCAGCCTCTTTTACAGTCAATACCGAGGAAAAAAAATAATTTCTATCTACGGATATTCACTTCAGTAGTTTACATGTATGAACACTTAAAGCATGTAGGTTAATTCATATGTATTAATTTTAAGAATCGCTTCAGTCCAAGATAAACCAATTCTTACATTTCAGCTAGTCTTTTTAAAGTGATAAAGAAGGAATTCAGGTACTGGAGCTAATCATAATGCAGCATGTGGATTAAGAAAACATAACTGAGATTTATTAAATTCTGAAATCAAAGGTTCTCTGTTTCCAAATGTATTGGTTCATTTCTTGGTTAAAGGTACTGCCTAAGGGCTGTTTAAATACAATTGGCAACTTGAGGGGGAAAAAAAAGACATCTATAACCTTTACAAGTAGACAGCTTGATTGCTAACAACTATTTTCAGTGACCTGTGAAGGACAGCAGTTCTCATGCATGATCAATTAGCAATCTCCAAACATAGCTGAAAACATCAAAACCCTGTCAGAAAAGCTAACTAGGACTTGCAATATGTTTTTCATTTCTTGATGGATAATGGTTCTCACAAAGTGTAAGTTGTTATCTGACTTTCACAATGACTGTTCATCAAATTAAACAACAACACTGAGGTGGGCTTTGGTATGACCCAGTGAGCTGGGTCATACTTTGGAAAACATATGCCAATCAGGAGTCCACAAAAAAGCTGCTGAAACAAGATTTCATTCATCTTGACATGGGTAACAGATAGCAGAAAGATTTTTACTGAACAAACTAATTGTCTGATAGGGTCTTCTCTTTTTTTCTCAGAAATTTTAAACTGTCAAGGATCATAGCAAGAAGTCTGTTAAAATGTCCCATGTGATCAAACAAAGTTTCCCACACCCCCGAGCTACAGATCAATTAAAAAAGTTCCAAAATTTGAAACCAATCAGTTGGAACACAATACAGGGCTGGAGTGAAATAAATTAAACAGGTAGGACACTGACCCAGGACTCAAGGGCTCCATCTTTCATTACTTGTACTGCTGCCAATTGCCTGCCCTATGAGAAATCATTCAGGTTGAGATCCACAGAAGTACGGAGGTACCCAAGTCCTCTATTCTCTGTGGAAGCCAGATGGCTATTTTATGGGTCTGGCCCTTACTCCTGTCTGTCCCAGTGCCCAAATAATGCAAGGGGGCTGGTAACAGCGAACATGAACCCAAGAAGGACAAGCCTACAGTACAGCACAAATGCGTGGTACAGACAAATCCACTACCCAGAGCTGAGCTTGCAGAAGTCCTGGCTGTAAGGGAGAAACAACAGATGACGTGACAGTGATGACAGAGTATTTTTACTCTCAGCACCTTTTCTTTCTAGAGCTCTCCCTGCACTAGCTATGGAGAGGTCTACAACAGTGAGAATGGCATCCAAAGCCCCCAAAAGATACATTCCTATGGACTTCAGCACCAAGCTACCAATAGCACTGAAGTGTTATTCAGTAAGGTGCCCTTCAGATGAACTAAACATGTAACACAACTCTAATAGGAATACAAACAAAACCACTCTGATGTTAAAGGACATCTACATCTGAGATACAACGCTGTCACTTATCAAACATACTTCATGGATTCATAGAATGGTTAGAGTTGGAAGGGACCTCAAAGATCATCGAGTTCTAACCCCCCTACCATGGGCAGGGACACCTCCCACTAGACCAGGTTGCTCAAAGCCCCATCCAGCCTGGCCTTGAACACCTCCAGGGATGGGGCAGCCACAGTTTCTCCGGGCAACCTGTTCCAGTGCCTCACCACCCTCACAGGAAAGAATTTCTTCCTGATATCCAATCTAAATCTCCCCTCTTCCAGTTTAAAACCATTACCCCTTGTCCTATCACTACACTTCCTGACAGAGTCCCTCTCCTGCTCTCCTGGAGCTCCCTTCAGATACTGGAAGGCTGCTAGAAGGTCTCCCCGGAGCCTTCTCTTTTCCAGGCTGAACAGCCCCAGCTGTCTCAGCCTGTCCTCATAGGAGAGGGGCTCCATCCCTCTAATCATCTTTGTGGCCCTCCACTGGACCGGTTCCAACAGTTCTATGTCCTTTCTTTGTTGAGGACTCCAGAGCTGGACACAGTACTCCAGGTGGGGTCTCACGAGCGCAGAGCAGAGGGGGAGAATCACCTCCCGTGACCTGCTGACCTTCTTTTGATGCAGCCCAGGATACGGTTGGCTTTCTGGGCTGCCAGCACACACTGCCGGCTCATGTTGAGCTTCTCAACCATGAGCACTCCCAAGTTCTTCTCCTTCCTACTGAACCTAAATCTCAACCGAGGGAACAAAATGGAGCAAGGGAGCAATGGATTGAACCAGATCCCCAAAACAGGTTTGATGTGAAAAGCCTTATCTGTGATGAGCTGATGTGCTATGGCAGTGCTGTTAATGACTAACCACACACAGAGAAATGCTGAAGGACAAACCCACGTTCCTGAAATAAGGCCTCAAATAAAGCTCGTGCAGCTGCAGTCAGTAGTCCCATCTCTAAAAAAAAACAGACTGTTTTTCCTGGGGCTGTTTTTCTATGTATGTGGGACAAACTGTACTATCTATACTCAAGCAATAATTTTGCTCCCTATCCACATTGTAGAAGTTTCTGTCCTAAAGATAAAATTCACTACCGTCCTAGGACAAGTGATCCAAGAGCACAAGCTCACTTTGCACAAGCAAATGTCATGTCTTCAGTCATTACTGATCAAATCTGCACAGGTGAGGATGGCGTAGGTCCCATGTTACTATACCTGAGCCATCTCTGTTCTTTACTTACAGAAAGTTTTTGTGACTTTTTTTCCCTTCTGGTGAATTATGGCAAATAATTAATCTGATTAGCTCTGATTGAGACTTGTATGTTAAAATGAAAGCAATTTAAAAGCAATTAATTATTATAGTTTCTAGAGAGACCTGGCTCAATATACACATCAATGTACTTGCCCTGTGTAACACTCCCCACTACTACAAACCAGGGGAAAGTGGACAAGAGGGTTTGAGCATCCTTCAGGAGGCTGAATTGCACCAAGCAGACACTGGCACTAAATGGCATTGACATTTCCAAAAGAGAGATGCTGACAGGACACTGATAGTGATAAATGAGCAGACATAAAAAGGTAAATACTATCCTTTGTAAAAATCATTAAGATAATGGCAAAGGCATAACATTTAATAGCTCATCTATGCATCCAAGCGACATTCAAATTTCTTTCAAGCCTATGTTTCTATAGTCTATTAAAAGTACACTGGTGTTGCAGACTGCTGTATAACACACAGGTGCTCTTCAACCTGACCAGCAAATGCCGGCACGCCTTCAGGAGCCAGCAACAAAAGCTGAACTTGAGAACCAGGTTCATTCTTTCGACAACAACCAGACGCTTACATAGGAACAAATTTCCAGGTAAAAACCCAGCATACTTCTGCAGAGTACACACAAAAACCACAAAGAATTAAATCGAGCTACTTAGTATTATGTGTTGTAAAGGGAAATGTTAAAATACTTCTTATAATAGATTTTGATGTGAAGACTCATGCCTGGATGGAGCATTTGCTAGCCCAGGGTACAGCAGGGCATCAGGAAGTTTTCAAGAAGAGTGGCTTCTTCACTACATTGTTATCGATAGCTCAGGATTTGTCTTCTCAGTTGTAAATAACACAGCGTGCATAAGTACAAACACACGCCAACATCAGAGCTTTGTCATCATGGTAAATGTCGCACTTAGAAACTGTATTTCCCTCTTTTTCTCTTGTTGCAAACGCAGCAAGATTTTACAGCAGTAATTAAAAAATACTGAGGATGAAATTCTTCATCTTCTTTTATTTACATCTGTAATAAAATGCCGTTTCTCCCTTGCTAAAAACACCTTACGAACTTGTAAGATAAACTTACAGGAGAAATAAAAAG
>VZRU01018075.1:0-13988 GCA_013398155.1 Pedionomus torquatus | reverse complement strand
CTCCAGGTGGGGTCTCAGGAGCGCAGAGCAGAGGGGCAGAATCCCCTCCCTGTCCCTGCTGGTCACGCTGCTTTTGCTGCAGCCCAGGCTGGGGTTGGCTTTCTGGGCTGCCAGCGCACACTGCCGGCTCCTGGGGAGCTTCTCCTCCAGGAGCACTCCCAAGTCCTTCTCCTCAGGGCTGCTCTCCAGCCATTCTCTGCATCTCCCGTACTTCTCAAATGCCAGGGAAGGCTCCCCGAAACACCTCCTTGCAGCACTTAGAGACACCTCACCTTGTAATTCACATCTCTTCCCAAGCTGTATTGCTTCAGCTAAGCCGCGCCAGAGAAAAAAATCAGAACTTGCTGCAAAAATCTAGTGAGTGAGAGAGTGTGTGTGTGTGTGTGTGAGCACCTCTACCAAAAAGCACTTGAAAAGCCTCTTAACTTCAGACTCTTAAGAAACAATTTGTGTTTTAACAGAGAAATTCCCAGAAGGGCAATTGAACAGAGATAACTTCTAAAAACCAAACTAATCACACGCTAAAATCAAGTTGTCTTTATGGCTAATTTTCTCCAGCTGCAACTGGTGCATGAGAAATGTCACAGAAAAAGACTTGGGTTGTTAAAACAACCCATAAACCTCTAACTGCGTCTTCCAGATCCTTGTAATCTTCAATAAGCGTCTCAAGGAGTATAACTACAGCAAGGTGCTGGACCTGCAAAATAAGGCAGGTAGGACCCTCAGAGCACTAGAAATGGATCAGTGGGCTGTGGTGGGGTCCTTCATCTTCCTGGGAAATGGTTTTTGGATAATTTCAGAAGCGGTATCCCCTCCTGAGCAGGGGAAATTTGTACCCCGTGCTGCACGTATTCCCAGGGCCACCAGCTGTCCCTTGGAGAACCACAACCACATCATCCCTTCACTCCTTTCCAGGCAAGGTGACAAAGAAGTCACTGAAGAGGGGACTTACTTAGAGGATTTATACACCAAGACACTGACTTTGGGCAAGGAAGTGCCCAAGAACTGAATTCCTAAAGCCTGAGATAGTCTTTTGAGGCCACATCTTGCCTTATTCTCTTATTCCCACAGCTCGGCTTTTGATCACTGCTAGAAAGAGAACACTGGGAAAGACTCTTCTTTTTTTTTTTTTCTTTTTTTTTTCCTTTTTTTTTTTTTTTTTTTTTTTCTAATCAGGTATGTCTGATCTCCCGCTTTTATGTTCTCTGTCACCAAGTCAGCCTGCAAGCAGAAACAGTAAGACACAGAAATGGCCAATGCATTTGCCACCCATGCTGTACAGCCCAAGAAACCTTTGCTTAGAAAGGAAGAGTTGAAAGTGGCATTCAGTGGCCTGGGGGAAAAAAAAAAAGAAAAAAAGAAGTAAACTTTCTGAACAAAGCAACTAAAATCCTTAGGAAGGACTGTTCTGAAAAAAAACATATAACTAATTTCACCTCCTCTCATGAGGTGCCCGCATCTCTTCTTGCGCAAATAACACAATACACCAGGACAAACCTGCAGCCTGCTTCTTGTCTTTGTATTCAGGAACAGAAGCAAAATGTATGGGGTTTTTAATTCTCCTTAAGCACAGAAACAAAATACAGGCCTCATGTACAGCTAGTAATAAGCTACTTGACCTCAACAGCAGCATCCTGCTGCTCCCCAGACCTCTAAAGGGATTCACACAGCAAGAGCCCGAATGTCCCCAAGTATTTCTGTTAAATATCTCTACTCCAGCCCATCAGAGGCAAAGTGCTTCTAATGGAACTGCACGGCGCTGTTTAAAATACACAGTGCCAATAAAATCTGAAGATACCCATCCAAGGAGAGGGAGAACGTCTTCCTCGGGGAGGTCACGCAGGGACCCATCTTGCACCAGAGAGTGGCTCAACGTGACCAGAGACACGATATCCCCTAAAAGTAGCAGCTTACTTCAAACGCTCTCATAAGCCAGACTTTTATAATTACAGGGGTCTAATATACTGCCACCTGATTTCTCGCTGCAAGCTCTGGAATAAATTAATTACACAGTGCCTGACCCACCACCTCTGGTCTAATCACCCCGAAGTCAGCGCTCCCTTGTATTTTGGAGATGCGGTCGCCATCTGATAAGGATCCTGCTCCCCACTAATTGTCCATTGTAACGAGCTTTCGTGAAATTTAATTTCTTTAATGCATTTCTCCGATCAGAAAGATCTGGACAGTCCAATGCTTGGCTTTGTGTCAGCATTTATTAGAAGGCCTGCTCTGCTTTTCTGTTTCCTTTCTAAAAACAGAAGTAGTAGCGTTCAAAAGTGCAGACAACATCGATGGAAGCGGCCTGGAGGAACTCTACAGCAGAGCGATGAAACGGGGTGTGCCCAGCTTGGAGCAAAAGAGGAAAGCCCATCCTGACCACAGCAGAAGCACCTTTTCCCATACATTCCCACAGCTAAACCTGCCTGACCTGACAGATTTAGTTGGTTACAGGTGAAATCGTGGCATCGGTTAGCACATCGTGTATTAATTGAGCAGGTTTCTCCATCTGGTGAGGCACTGGAACAGGCTGCCCAGGGAGGCTGTGGATGCCCCATCCCTGGAGGGGTTCAAGGCCAGGCTTGATAGGGCTTTGAGCAACCTGGTGTGGTGGGAGGTGTCCCTGCCCATGGCAGGGGGTTGGAACATGATGATCTTCAAGGTCCTTTCCAACTCTAACCATTCTATGATTCTATCTACCTGACCACGCTGAGCACCTCGACGCATCTCAGTGATGCCTCAATCAACCCCTGCATCATTCCAGCCCTTCACACCCCTCATCCCATCGGCTCCACTAGACAAATCTAGGAGGTCAACGGGGAGCCCGAGCACCAGATTTAGTTTTATACTTTACCTGGAACACAGGGCCTGGGGCCGATGGGGTCTATCCCTCAGGCTTCTCTTCAAGCGAGCAGGAGCATTATCTCCCTTTCCAGAACACATGACTTTCAAAGACGGCGTTTTCCTGAATATTACATTATTAATCCATTCTCTTCAGGTTTGCTATCAAATCATCTCAATTGTTTTGCAGTTTATTAAAAACATCCTGCACATCTGGTCTAATCAGCCAGAGGAATATCGCCCGATTTGATTGTCAATAGCAATCTCAGGGTATCAGCTTGGTAATCACAGTGTTTTCCACCTCACCAGCTCCTGGAAAGATTGGCTTAATCACCACTGACGTGGAAAGGACTCCCAAGTGCTACAGGCACAGTCCAAGCACATGTGCTGCTCCCCACAACACCAAAGCCCAACCTTTCAGGGTGGAAAATACGACACAGGTGGTAGAGCAACCATCACAACCGTTAGCAGTGCCCACACAAAAGTCCACCCACATAGAATCATAGAATGGTTAGAGTTGGAAAGGACCTTGAAGATCATCCAGTTCCAACCCCCCTGCCCTGGGCAGGGACACCTCCCACCACACCCGGTTGCTCCAAGCCCCATCCAGCCTGGCCTTGAACCCCTCCAGCGATAGGGCAGCCACAACCTCCCTGGGCAGCCACCACAGACTGACCACTGCTCCTCTTCTGGACCACAGAGGATTGAACAACACAACTTGTAGCATTTCTTTTCCTTACACACCACAAAACCCCTCCAAAGTCTGGTATGTTTCCTTCTGAAGTCAGACAAATCCTACAGAGATGGCAGCTCCAGACAGCGTGGGCCAAGGAGGAGCCACCTAAAGATTTCTCCTGCCCTTTTTCACACCCTAAATGTACGTTAACACCCAGAAAATATGAGAAGGTTATAGCTGGAAAGGTTCGAAACCCTCTGTTCCCTCCTTTGCCAGTCAGAGCTGGAAAGAGATTTAATGTGGAATGAAGAGCCTGCTCTCTATAAAATTCTTATATTTATAAATATATATATGTGCGTGTTTACATGCAAGCATTATCCTTAACACTGAAGAGTTCAGAAGAACTTTGAGCATAATTACTCACACAGCCTGCAGCTATTCATCCAGAAGACGAAAAATAACGGGTTAAAGATACCAGGAGAAAGATGTCCTCGTTGCCATCAGAAGTGCCTCCGCTTCTCCAGCAAAATGCAACGGGGAGAGAGTCAGAGCTTCACTGACCGACAGCGGAATATTTATTAGCACGTTCTTGAACCTGCCCTTACCGTGACAGCGAGTCATTCAGAGAACGGGAACACGCTGTCAATAAACACCCCTGAAGAAGTCAAAGCCCACACACAGCTTTTCTTCCCATCTGGAACAGCCTTACCTCTTGTTCCACCTTCTCAACCAGTTCTCATACCTAAGCAAAGTAAGCTCATTTGCATTAAATGCAGCTGTAAGGAGTTTGCCCAAAGGGAAACATAAGGGAACGTGATAACCCTGCTTGATGCCTTCGTGTAGAAACCAAAACACGTTACAGCACAAGATCCACCTCCTCACCAAGATGAAAGCCTCTGCCACGGAGCACAGAAAAATACCTTATTAATGTTTTTGAGAGGTGACGAGTTATCTGAGGGAATAGAAGCCTTAATGCAGAAGTATTAAGACATTGGCTTTCTAGTTCAACAAGAAGAGGTACAAAGTCCCACACCTGGGGAAGAACAACTTCCTATACCAATATATGCTGGGGGCCACCAAAGCAGCTTACTAGAAAGGAACCTGGCTGGTTGTGGAAACGTGAACAAACGTGGCAGAACATGGGCCAAGCTGCAAAGGGGAACGATACCCTCAGCTGCGTTAGAGAGTCTTACCAGCAGGTCAAGGGAGGCCACACTTGGAGTGCTCAGTCTGGTTCTGGGCTCCTCAGTGCAAAAGAGACATGGGCATACTGGAGAAAGTCCATGGAAGGGCTACAAGGATGATTAAGGGTCTGGAGCATCCCTCCTGTGAGGAAAGGCTGAGAGAGCTGGAACTGTTTACAGAAGAGAAGGCTCTGGGGGATCTTATCAGTGTGTATAAATGCCTGAAGGAAGGATGCAGAGAGGATGAAGCCAAGCTCCTTCAGCAGTGTCCAGTGACAGGACCAGGGACAATGGGCACAAACCCCAGAGGTTCCCCCTGAACATCAGGAATTGCTTTTTTCACTGCAAGGGTGACTGAGCACTGGCAGAAATTGCCCAGGGAGATGGTGGAGTCTTCCTCCTTGCAGATGTTCAAAAGCCATCTAGACGGAGTCCTGGGCAACTGGCTCTAGGTGGTCTTCCTTGAGCAGGAGGGTTGGACCAGATGCCTTCCAACCTCAGCCTGTGGGTCATTCTGTGATTCCACATATTCTTTGGTTGTTAACGTGTGCACAGCACTTACTCTGCAATAGAGTTAGCATCCAGACAGCTCCATGGGACAGACGAATCAGACACAAAGCAAAAGCAGTGAGGCTTAGAGAAAGCACAGGCAGGAGCTCCTCAAACCCTTGGCTGATGAAGGGCCACCAGCATCACGGGCAGCCAGTAAGTACCGACAAGTCAGCAATGGGTCATTATCTTCAATGACCAATTTAATACATTAAACACAGCATTTCCCTCTCTGTCAATGAATGTTCCACGTCAGATGATGATGCTTTTACTCATGATTGCTGTTTGCAATTGTCCAGAAAGCCTGTTGCTCCCGCACTCCACGTTTCTCATTCTTTTCCCCGTCTGAGAGTCACTCACTGGGCAGGGTTATTTTTCCCCCGCTGCATATTTGGAGGAAGAGGATTTGTAAAGTGCCAAAGACTGGCAATTATGAGCAATTGCAAGGATCTGTTTTAGACCTAAGGTATAATAATAAAAGCTGCAAAAATGACCATAAAAACATAGTCAATGGGACGCCTCCTGCGTTACTGAAAAGGGCTTTTCTGCCGCAGAAAACTTCCCACACCTGAGGTGTTATTTTCTGGGCACAGCACAGAAAGGCAGCCCAGGGACTAATGAGGGCGATGACAAAGATGGCTGGGAGAGGTGGGTGAAGAGCTGGTGTCATGCCTGGTGAGCTTAAGCTGAGCGATCAAGCTCATGAGAAGATACCAGACAGGCAAGGAGTTGATGGGAACAGGGAGCCAAGCCAGGACTACAGCAGCAGGTAGGTGAAACATCAACATTAAGAGATCTAATGTGCTCTGGAGAATCATAGAATGGTTAGAGTTGGAAGGGACCTCAAAGATCATCCAGTTCCAGCCCCCCTGCCCTGGGCAGGGACACCTCCCACCACACCAGGTTGCTCCAAGCCCCATCCAGCCTGGCCTTGAACCCCTCCAGGGATGGGGCAGCCACAGCTCCTCCGGGCAACCTGGGCCAGTGCCTCACCACCCTCACAGTAAAGAAGTTCTTCCTAATATCCGATCTAAATCTCCCCTCTTCCAATTTAAAACCATTCGCCCTTGTCCTATCACTACACTTCCTGACCAAGAGTCCCTCTCCAGCTCTCCCATAGGCTCCATGACCTCATGGTTGGAGATGCACCAACAAAGAGGGAATTATCACTTCAGAAGCTTTACAGGGTCCAGTCCACAGAGAAAACCAGAAGGAAAAGTTTCCCACCTCGTTCTCAAGGGTGAGGAGAGGCGTTGCACGCTGGGAACAGCTAAACCCTACACTAGATTTCCATATGACCCTTTGTAATTAAAGTTTCCCAACAAAAACAGCCCCATCATCCTATCCAAGCACCTCAATGTTCTAGTAATGAAGGTAAAACTAAGACCCTTCATCTGTTTCTGCCTCTTCTCGCTGCTGCCCATCCCATCCCACCCCACCCCACCCCTACCAGGGCTGGAAGTCTGCAGGAGCCGAGGCAGCAGAGTGTTCCGTGGCAGTCTGTCGCTTTCTGCTAATCTTCCAGGGCTGGAAATCATTTTAAATCCATTCCTGTCTTTTTGCATTTGCATAACTGTCTAGAAAGAAAAGTCTAAAAAGGCAGAGCCTGATTTAGTGTGAATGAACACGTCATAAAACATTTCCAGCTCTGCAGCACTCGTGTTAAATCTTTCATGATTTAGAAGTTGCAGAGTTCCCAATAGCAGGAGTGTGATAAAGTCCTGGGCTTCACCCCAAGTGCAGGCACAAAGGACAATTCCAAGTTGGGCATCCCTTCTCAGGAGCCAGGTTTCCTTCTGAAAGCAAAGACGTTACGCAGTGAAATTATTTATCGCCAGTTCCAAAATAGATTTTGGGACGGTTAAACATCTGCTGAGAGTCTGAAGGATGTTCAAAGCATTTTTCTGTTTGAAGGAGGATTAAGGTTTTAAAAAAAAGACAAAAATAATTTTCTTTTTTGTGCATCATCTTTTTTGGATCATCCTAGAAAACTGCAGAAAGTGTCTGCACTTTCCCAACATGGGGCCCCTGGGCTGCTCTAACCCACGTGGGGTCCCCAGCCTAGGGATGGGGTCACAACTGGGCATCCTGAGAAAGATGCTGCACAAGGGGATCCTGCTTCACCCCCAAAAGCAACCCCATCTCCACCCCAAAAGCTGGTATAAAACATGTATCCAGCTCTGGAGTCCTCAACAGAGGAAGGGTATGGAACTGTTGGAATGGGTCCAGCAGAGGGACACAAAGATGCTCCGAGGGCTGGAGCNCTGGATGGGGCTTGGAGCAACCTGGTGTGGTGGGAGGTGTCCCTGCCCAGGGCAGGGGGGTTGGAACTGGATGATCTTTAAGGTCCTTCCAGTCCTAACCATTCTATGATTCTAAATATTGGAATATTCTAGGAATATCGGCAAGGAGCTCCCTCCCCACCTGGAGGCCAGGAGCAGCCTATTACCTGAAACAAGAGCCTTAATCTTTCCTAGATAAACTGAATTGCTCGATGTTTTATCTCCTATTGCGTTCTGCAGTATATAGCGCTCTTCTCCTATTTTTTTTCCCCCAACTAGCAGTCTTTTTCCCCGGCGCTCCTCACATTTCAGACACTTGCTGCAGGATTTATCAAAACTATTCTTTTCCCTCCGACTGGCAGAACACCTCTGAAAAAAAAAAAAAAAAAAAAAACACACAAACAAACAAAAAAAACTGAGAGATCTCAGAAAACTGATTTTTCAATGAGATTTTTCCATAGCAAGACACTCCTCTGCTCCTGAATAAGAGATTATCGCAGTCCCTAAAGTTTCTCTTAGCTCTTACAGCATGAGTGATGATGGACATTTTTTTCCCTTCATATGCCAGCACAGTAATATCAGGAAAAATCACTGTATTCCCCTCTAAAAGCAAATGTAAGCTGCCGGTGCTGTTTGTTTCCATTAGCTTCTGCACGTTGCCATCCTAGGTCCATCAAAGCCCATCTCCAGTTTCAAACCCAAGCAATGTTACAGCCTCAAAATTCCTGCTCCTCGCCCAACAACGCGTTGAGATGCACTGAATATCTGCTTTATACCTCCAAAAATACCTATCAGACAGACAAGGCTTCCAGAAAGAAGCAGTATCTTGGATTTCATTGGAACTCGATGATCTTTGAGGGCCCTTCCAACTCTAACCATTCTATGATCCATCAACTGGGCGCAGCTGGAAGCATAACGAGCAGACCCCCAGGCACAGGACCTTCTCTTCGTGTGTGACACACAAGCTGAAAACCTCAAGCTAAGGATGAACGATTGCTCCAGGTTCAAGTTCATTTTGTTAACCAATTAGACAGTCTGAGGGGGAAAACGCACCCATAGAGCAGAGAAATGGTGATGCCTCTTTTTGTGTCACAGCAAGAAAGGCAAGAAGCAAGCATAGGTGAGGAAAAAGCATGTAGTGGGGAAAAAAAGAAAAGAATTGTGCCTCGAAGCCAATATCTCACTTGAATTTAGGACTTTTTATATTCAGAGCTATAAATTTTTACCTCTCTGGCTGCCGTTAGAAGGTTTTATAGGTCTCCTTTGAAGAATGAGTTGGAAGCCCTAGTGTTGTCTTTCTCTTGTAGGTATTCAGGCTGAATTGGGGTCATCCAGAGGTTTAATTTTTATCATACTGTATTCCAGTACGGTACTGAAGGGACTCTCTAAATGATGATTCTCTAAGCCTGCTCTTAACAGCCTCCCAGCACCTCCTGGGAGTGATCTGAACCCAGTTGACCGTGTCATGGCACAGGAGGACCAGAGCACTCCATACCCTTTCTCGTTTGCAGGTTTAAGTACTCAGCTGGGAATAGCCATGAGTTTGTTTGCTACATGAATGCATGCCTCAAATCCGCGTAGTTTAAATATAACCTATAATGCATTTTTTTCCCCCACCTGTTGTCAACCTAACAAAGTTCTGCAAAGTTCTCCAGAGATTTCCCTCGTAAGAAGCTTGTTGACTTTATGCCAGAAGCGCCAGTGACAACAGAGAGCGGGGTCTGTTTGAGCGAGACAGATTTCACAGCAGAGCTGCTAAAAATAAAAGCCCAGAATATGAAACCGAAGCGTTTTTATCGAGGAGTAGGCTTGCTATAAGTATTTCTGAAGGAGGATCCTCTTCGCAGCCCGCGCTTCTCCTGCGACCCAGGAGAGAGACTGCAATGGGGACTGGGCTGAGGTTCAGCCCTAAGAGGGACCCTCTCAAGACGGGACCCTCTCAAGACGGGACCCTCTCAAGACGGGACCCTCTCAAGACGGGACCCTCTCAAGACGGGACCCTCTCAAGACGGGACCCTCTCAAGATGGGTACTCCATGAAACGTGGTTAACAGCAGCAGCTGGTACGTCGATTGTGATGGTCTCTACCCCCTGAACAGGCTATGGACACCCTGCCCCCAGAGGAGCAGGGCTCCTTATAACTAAGCCATCTTTTCCATCTGGAGATATTCAAGGCAAAGCTCAACATGTCCCTGGGCAACTTGGTCTAGTTGGGGGTGTCCCTGCGACTGCGGGGAGGTGGGACTAGATGACATTTTGGAGGTCCCTTCCGGCCTGGGTGATTGATTCTATGATTTTGGGTTCTGACACTATCACAATATTCAATTTTGGCTCTAATGCACCAATATGGGCAACCACTTGATTTCCCCCAGCAGCCCCACCAAGGGCAACATTAAAGACAGCAAGCGACGGGTGCGTTCACTCCCATTAGCACATCCAGCTGTCAAATAAAATTGGATTTTAAAACTGGGGTTCTGTTAGGATTTTGCAGAGCCGACTTCAGGCACTCTCCAACTGTGTCCTCAACATACGTGTAGTTTTATGGGCAGACACAGGCCTCGCAGTGTGTGCTTAACTGGTCCCACCACACAAGTGGGATCCAGGCTAAGCCCACCCTGGCTGTAGAGAGGTGCGGTGCTACAGACCACGCTGCTGCCCTGAGGAGGTGCCAGCAATCCTTCTCCACGGCCACCTTCTCGGAACAGGTTGGAAAACATTAGGGTTTCTACACGGGGCTCAACAGCACAAGCTCAATATGTCCCCCTTCTCCTTTCCAACAACAAATCATTGCACCACCTCCAATGCAACACAAAAAAAAATAAAGTTAAAAAAAATTAAATCATAAAATGGTTAGAGTTGGAAGGGACCTGAAAGATCATTGTGTTCCAACCCCCCTGCCCTGGGCAGGGACACCTCCCACCACACCAGGTTGCTCCAAGCCCCATCCAGCCTGGCCTTGAACCCCTCCAGGGATGGGGCAGCCACAGCTTCTCTGGGCAAGCTGCTATAAATACAACTAGGAAAAGACAGATTCTAACACACAACTCACAGAAATCACTGTAAAAGCATTAATTAGATGTGCTGGCTTAAAGACAGTAGGACATCACCCATTGAGTTGTATTCGCCGCACTCTTAGAGGGGGCCGGTGGCCAAACAGAGCAGTTGCTGGTCCTTCAAAGCTCCAAAGATCCTTTCCCAGGTCTCTTCCAGCCACTCTAATCCTCCCCAGGTCTCTTTTTTTCAGCCATTCCCTCGCTGCTGACCCTGTCTTCTCATCTGCTCCCCCAGAGACACCTTGCAGTCATCCATAAAAACCACTGCCCCTTCCTGGTTCCCAGACTTCCCAAAGACCAGCCCAAACTCCACCTCATAATCTGCTCCGTCACCGCCAGAAATTTCCTTCTGCTGCCCAAACGTTCTTAAGTGGACAAAACGGAATTTCCTGATGCTGAGAGGAATCCTGGTGGGGACTCTGAACCTGCCACCCGATACGATCAGATTCCCAAGACTCAGTTAGAAACACAGAATGTGGAGATGGGTTGAATTAGAATTAGCCTCCCTGATTAAGAGCCGAAAAGGGAAAAAGGAAAAAAAAAAAAAAAAAGAAAAAAAAAAGCAGCAGCAATTTTTCCAGCCAAAGGGTAATAACCAATGCCTGTATTTTCAGGATTGGCCTGTTTCTTGTTCTATTACATTACTCGGGCTGCATGCTGAGACATGTCACGTTATATTAAAAACAACAAAACCTGCAATCTGTTTCCAGATCAGACATCAATAAAAAACAGCCATAACAATCAGCACTCCGGGTACCTGCGAGAAAATTGATAATTTAATACCTCCAAGAGCTCTTTCCATTACACAGACACCGGTAAAAACAAAAACAAACAGCATCTCTCAACGTACACACGCCTGAAAGCTTTTCACAGCACAGAGGGATGAGATCAAATGGGACTGGAAGGATGGGCACCTGCCACCGTCCCCGCAAAAGGCACCATAACCAGTAAGCAAGCCATAATGGTGCTTCTCCATCCTTCCAAGTCCTTTCTGGGGGTATCAGCAGGGAGGTTTTCATTGAGCCACCTTATAAACTGGACCACAGCTTCCATCTCCATCACCATCCGGACCCTTGTGGTCTCTGAAGAAAGAAGTGGGCTCATGGAAGACCCATCATGCTTATAAGGGGGACTAGGATAGGCCAAGTGAAACAAGCCTACGCCAGTAAAGGCACCCAGATAACCAGCCCAGGGTCATACACAATATTTTCTGTGCCTAAAGGCAGGTGAAGATGACCTCTGTCTCCTCACTAAGAAGTATTTTCCCAGTCAAACTCACCCCGCTTTGGCTCTTCTGATGTTTAGCTCAGTGGAGATGTCTGTGATGGAGCTACCTCTCCACCAGGAAAGAGCAGCAACAGGTCAACATGGGCACACTGACACAGGTGCACTATGGGATTTACGCCCTGCCAATAAAATAAAATTTAAAAAAAAAAAAAGAAGAAACAAACAAACAAAATAAACCCAACCACCACCACACACCCCACTTCCATCTCTCAGACTCAGAGCCCCACCGGAGAACGACGCTGCAGGAAGTCTCCCATCCACCAGGAGCCACCTCAAGGGGACAAGGTGACAAAGAGGAGGTCCAATTGATTTTCTGTAGCATGACGTATGATCTACAACCTCTCTCAAACCAGTGCAGCTCTTTGGAGAGAACACGAGCGTGGAGTAATGACAGTGCTGCTGGTTGTGATCTATTCCCTGCTGGGCCTTCCCATCGTAAAACTTCATCTTTCTTGTTTCAAACCCACACGACTCAAAAACATTGGGCTTTAACACACTGTTAGTGTGTTCCAGGAGGTTGCTTTGCAAGTCTTTGGTAAGAGGCAGGGATAGAATTCAATATTTAGTTGCAAAAGTGTTTTGGCAAGGCTGGCTCACCACGTCCCCCATACTCTTATTCTCTTTGCATGGCATCCTGATGAGAGGCGCTGAAACCTGGACCACAGTTAAGAAAATAACCTCAATAAGATGTGGAATGGTTTAACCTCCAGGAACCTCCTGACCAATACCTCAAGAAAACCAGCTTTTCTCCTCCAAACATTTGGGCTAGATGTTAATTAACCTCTAAAATACCAATAATAAATACCAAGCCAGAGTAAATACCAAGCCAATCTAGAAGAGGGGAAATTGAGATTAGATTTTAGGAAGAACTTTGCTGTGAGGGTGGTGAGAGCCTGGCCCAGGTTGCCCAGAGAAGCTGTGGCTGCCCCATCCCTGGAGGGGTTCAAGGCCAGGCTGGATGGGGCTTGGAGCAACCTGGTGTGGTAGGAGGTGATATCGATGAGGGTGGAACTGGATGATCTTGAAGGTCTCTTCCAACTCTAACCGTTCTATGATTCTATGATACATGTGGGCTACCCAGAGTACATACCAGGCAAAAACCAACTCATCTCCACCTGCAGCTAGTGTCTGTGCCCAGGAAGGGCTGCTTCACCACCACCCCTTTGGCTAATGGCTCGCCGAGTCCTGTTTCGGCAACTAATTCAAGGCCACATCTGTGCTAATAGCCCTAACCCCAGACACAGGTTTAATTTGTTTAAATTTCGGGCTTCAGGGGCCTCTATAATGAATTTCATTAAACAGAAAAATTCTATAATGCAGTATTTTATGATTAATTAACTGTGCATAAAAATGGTAATTATAATTATGCTCATAATTCCACTCCTGTGTCAGTATCATAATAATTGATCAAAGTGTTTTACCCCACAAGCATTTTAAAAACTCCAGTGCCAGAGAGGAGAAACCCTCTCGAGCCCACACCAGACGCAGCTTTGGCCGGCAAGCCCCATCCTCTGCCCCTCCATCCCAGGACTTCGAATGCAAAAGGCTTTCGAACAGACATTGCATCTTCAGCAAAGAATAAAATAAAATAAAATAAAATTAGAAAAAAAAAATGTTTGTTATGAGGGGCAGGAAAGAAAAAGATAAAAGTCCATTTGTAGATGGAGAGGGGAAAAAAAAAAGCCAATTTCTCATCCGAATGCAGTCGAGGAACAGAGTGGAGCTTGCCTTTGAAGATGGCCAGCTGCCCTGCTTCTCTGCGCGTGGCTCCTGATCACAGGCTGCATCAAAAGCACCCACCGCCTGGTTCTGAAGATAATGGAGATTAGAGCAGGGAGATCAAACAGATTAGATGGGCAGCTGAATTAATTATCCCCCTTCCTTTCCGCTGGCAGCGTATCGCAGCCAAGGACTGGAAAGCGCTTGGAAAAGGTGTCAAGAGTATCACTGACCCAAAGTGCTGGTATCTCCAGCTCAGGAACAGAGGGATTAGACAACTGCCTTTGGCAGCCAAAACCTAGATCTCCTCATTTTAGCTCTCTGTTCCAAACCACCTAAAATGCTCTTGAACAGCTCTGCCGCCTCTGTTATCATAGAATGGTTTGAGTTGGAGGGGACCT
>VZRU01018071.1:31968-43836 GCA_013398155.1 Pedionomus torquatus | reverse complement strand
GAGGACAGGCCAAGACATTTGAGGGGATTCATCCTGGAGAAGCGAAGGCCCTGGGGAGACCTTAGAGCAGCCTTCCAGTATCTGAAGGGAGCTCCAGGAGAGCTGGAGAGGGACTCTTGGTCAGGGAGTGGAGTGATAGGACAAGGGGTAATGGTTTTAAACTGGAAGAGGGGAGATTTAGATTGGATATTAGGAAGAAATTCTTTGCTGTGAGGCACTGGCCCAGGTTGCCCAGAGAAGCTGTGGCTGCCCCATCCCTGGAGGGGTTCAAGGCCAGGCTGGATGGGGCTTGGAGCAACCTGGTCTGGTGGGAGGTGTCCCTGCTCATGGCAGGGGCGTTGGAACTGGATGATCCTGAAGGTCCCTTCCAACTCTGACCATTCTATGATACAGCTCCTGCACGTGACACTCCACTGGGACTTTCAGAAGTTATGAAATTTTTTTGAGTGTGTGGTTTTAACAGGTGGCTCATCAAGGACTCCTCTTCTGAAACAGTAACTCTTGAAATAATAAGAAATAGTACAGAACTTCAATGAGTATTTTTCATAACACAAGAGAGTCCTGAGGGGAACCATGCTATAAACTCACATGCCACGTGGAAGAGATCAACACTGAAGCGATGCAAGTCACAGAGGAGTGGCCTGAAACACCCCCGAAACCCAGGAGAAAGGATGAGACATTTCTGAAATCGTGAGGTTTGGCTGTAACCCCACAAATGCATCCATCGACATGAGCCACGGACAGAGACCTACTGCGAAGTCCAGCAGGAGAGATCTTCCTCGGCAGAACACAAAACCCCAGGCTTTATTGCCAATGGTCCTTGCAGACTTCTTATCTGCACATTCATACGGCAAATACAAGCAAGAACACTAATTATCAGTCTTCCAAGAAAAGCAAAGGATAAGCGATAAAATTTGTAGAGAACTAAAACAAAAGACGAGAAAATATGACTTAAGAGCAGCCACAGAAACACGTAGGAAGCATCAGCTGTCTAAGCCAGTGACACAGAGCTCCAGACAGCTTTTTCCTCATCAAGTCAAAAATAAATAAAACCACAGATGGAAAGTTGAAAGTGAGTATCGAGGCTGAAGGAAAGGTGAAAGGTTCTTCCTCTTTGAAGGAACCAGGCGTGCACTGACTGCAGCAGCCTTACTGCCGAGAGGAAACAACTCCCATCTGGGACACGGGTGCGCGGTGGGGAATGCCGGAGCGTCCCGTCCCCCTGGGCACAGCGAGGATGGGAGAATCACCGAGAGATCACAGCGTAAGTTTGTTCTCGTTGTACAAGCTGAAACAGTAGACTTTTATCAAGACCAAAGGAGTGGCTGTTATGTGCTTGTATTGCTCTAACTTTATGATGGCTGTCGCCAGGAAGAAGATAATAATTTCCAGATAAGGACAGCTCGAAACAGACTTGAAAGACGACGAACAAAGCCATTACCTTGGAGTATCCTGTCTCTAACAACACTGTTTTGCCAATGCTGGGAAATAAAAGATAAAAGGACTATAAACAGTTAAAAAGTAACCCAATTCCTGTGAATAGAGGCAGGTGGCAATGATCAAAAGCCAAGGCAGGGTTTAAAGACACACTCTCTGAAGCAGAGAGAGAGAGAACTGGTTTCTGAGCTGCACAAGCAAATTACACCGCCGTTAAGATGTTGGGATGTCTGCAGGAAGCGCAGACCGGCCAGGATCCCCAGGTAGAAGCTCAGCAGAGAGAAGGAAGCAAAGCCAGACCTCCATCCAGGTTTGTTTCAAGTTCTTCCTCCCCCTGCTTTGGTTGGAAATAAAACATCTGTCTTTAGAGAAGTCGGCCAATGGCTGCGTGTAACTGGCCAGGAAGTGAACCACAGATGGTCAATTTTAACCAGAATTTTGGTCAGAAAGTTGAACTTCCTGAAGTAGTCAGAGGGAACCACATCCAAAAATCCAGCAGCAGGAGAAAGCCTGACCGTCCCAAAGACAGGCAGAGATCTTACTCGGGGCAGGGACCCACAGGTTGTACACTTGGGACATCCTTGGAGAAACTGCACAAAGGCCATCAAAGTCACATTACAGGTCCAAAAGCAACAACATGGTCAGTGTGGCCAATTAAAAACTGTAAATGAACCCCCAAGTCTGCTGCTTGCTGCCTGGATTCTGGAGGAGGAGAGCAGAGAAGACACAGCAAACTCTACCAGAACTCTACCAGGATTTCCCCAGGCTCGTGCCCGAGGCTTCCCAAGGTTTTCACAAGAAAGCAGTGACCTGGAACTGTTCAATGTCCAGGTGATGGGGACACCTTCGCTGGCTGAGACACAGAGAAAAGACTGAGGGATACCAGTCGTTTCAAGGAAAGGATTACAGGGAATGCAGACATGAATACGTCTGTCAAAGCTTAATAAAATCCTGTTGGCTTAATGCCACCTGCTGCAAAGAATGCAGCATCGCTTCTCCAAGAGCTCCTGTGCTCTTCTACAGGAGCAAAAGATAAGCTGGAATCACTGACGTGCTGGTGGGAGAGACCTTCTAAAGATCTCCAGCCACCCACCCACCCACAGGGGTCACCTCCAGCACTAGATAATCCAACACCTGAAATGCTGTGATTACAGAGAACCCCCACCCCTGCGGGGTTCTCTCCCAGCGCAGCACAGCTCTCCACGGCTGCTGTGGCCGTTGCCTCTTGTTCAGTCACCTGCCACAGTCAGCAGATGGGTTTTACTCTATTAGTTTTCTAACTGCCCTTCCAGCAGCTGCAGCCGGCAAGTAAATCATGCTTTAGACTCCTCCGCACCACACTGAACGCGTCGCGCTCATTCACAGCACAGGAAGGACCTGGACCTGTTGGAGCAGAGCCAGAGGAGGCCACAGAGATGCTGGGAGGGCTGGAGACCCTCTGCTGGGAGGGCAATCTGAGAGAGTTGGGGGGTTCAGCCTGGAGAAGAGAAGGCTCCAGGGAGACCTTCGAGCCCCTTCCAGTCCCTAAAGGGACTCCAGTGAAAGCTGGGGAGGGATTTTGGATCAGGGAGGGGAGCCACAGGATGAGGGGGAAGGGTTTTGAAAAAACCTGAAAGCGGGAAGACTGAGATGAGATCTGGGAAAGAACTTCTTTGCTGTGAGGGTGATGAGACCCTGGCCCAGGTTGCCCAGAGAAGCTGTGGCTGCCCCATCCCTGGAGGGGTTCAAGGCCAGGCTGGATGGGGCTTGAAGCAACCTGGTGTGGTGGGAGGTGTCCCTGCCCAGGGCAGGGGGGTGGCACTGGGTGGTCCTTAAGTTCCCGTTTGACCCAAACCTCTCTGCGATTCTATGATTCCCCAGGCTTCCAAGCATCCTGACAGAGCTCCCTCAGCTCATCCTGTTACTCAACAGCTGAAAAGCTGCCGGACTTTATGGGAACTTGATATTTCTCATATGCATGAGCATTTTAGAGAGAACTGACCAGAAGAGCAAGCCTATGAGGGACAGTTCCTCCAAGACTCCAGAACATCTTCAAGGATGAATTACAGCTGCCACATTATAGACTAGCTGAGTCAGCATTTAGAGGTGCTGCTAGCTCTGGTGTTTGGGCTGTATTCCTTCCTCAGTTCCATCATGTGAAGGGCAGAACAAAGGGGGATCTGGCTCATGCTGATCTGCCTGAGGGTTATCAAGGCCAGAAAGAGGATTAGCTGGGGTCTGACTCATCCACTGCTCTGTACATGGGTATTGCAAAGGGAAGAAGGTGCGGAAAGAGGAAAGAGGGGACAACTTGGTGATGAAACACTCACTTGTAATTGTTGTTGATGTCAGAGACACGCCAGACATTCTGCAAGTCAAAGCCCATCCTCACCAGCTCCATCTCGAATCGGTATCTCACATGGTCTCCTGGAAGAGCAGAGCACAGGGCATTCATTGACTGACAGCTGAGCAGAAGTGATGAAATCACCCTGTTGGTGGTGGCTCCACAGCAACTGTCCCAGGCTGAGGAGACACTGCAGAACAGCTGGATGGCAGGCAACTGCTTCAGGAGACAAAAGATGAGTCTTTTTGACAAGTCAGATCACCTCTCGGTCTCAGGGCACACAGCAGTGTGCAAACAGCCTTCTCCTGTCAGTGTGGGAGTTGGGGAGGTTAATTTAAACCACTTCTGCCCTTCTGACCAGAACGGCTTCCAAAGGAGATGCCAGGAACCCCAGGGCAAAGGAGTGCCCAGCACCCCCAAGGCAGTTCCTTCTCCCATACTGGGCTCTCAGCCTGACTCAGGGTTCGCCCTCTTCTGTTTTGGCCTCGCTATACGAACCCTGGATGCCTTTGTTGCTCGAGTATCAAAAGTTGTTAATAAATAAATAAATATTACAAACCCCTTTGCCTCATTCATGTCCTGCAGCAACAAATCTCCACAGATAAGTTTGTTTATACTCCTGAATAATAACTTCCTCTGAAGGAAGAGACAGCAAATATCTCCCAACTGTTGGTGTTTAGGACAGAATAAGAACATGTTTCTGTTCTTCTACCCGTTTCTGTTTGGTAGCCCTTTCAGCAATAACATTCGACACCAACCCTCCGGCCCAGCCTGCGCACGGACACTTCATTCAGGCCACTGTTCCTCTCCTCTAACACCAGCACGTTCTCAAGCCTAAGACAGCTCATTTTCATCCCCTTTTATTCATACTGAAGCTGTTTAAAGACAAAGCAACCGCCAGTGAACTCCGTGTTCCCAGAGAAGGGAAACTCGGGATCCACACGAGGGCACCCTCACAGCTCTGGTCTTTTCCTTATGGATGCAAAAATTTCACTTGTGCCTGGGTAAACAGGAGCCAGACATCTCCTCGGAGCTGCTCACCGAATGTCACGGCATTTCTAGGTGTTGGAGAAGAGATACAGATGGACTCGTATTAATTATGCTGCCTCAAAGCTGCCGCTGTTTACCAGCCAGGGACAAGGCTGCCTGAGCTCCCTGTCATCACGCTGAACATACTAAAGTATGTTTTCTACATTCACAAGGAGAAAGGGAAAAGCTGCTTATGATGTGTTGCTGGCTCAGAAATGCTCTTTATTGTTTTTATTTCTATTATTCCTTTTACTGTGCTTGTTATCCAGTCGCCATCAGCTGGATCTCCAGGCCAGGTACAGGATATGCCCCTCAGCAAGATGAACTTGGGCTACGGCCACAGCAGAACTTAAAAACAACAGTTCAAATTACATTGTAAATTGGCCAGAAGAGCAGGAACTGCTCCGTGGGTCTCCGTGGGTCCAGGAGCTTACCTGGACGGCAGAGATGGGCATGTTGATCCTCCTCATCAACACAGACTCCTAAGCACCATGCGTGGTAGGCGAACGCGAAGAGGTCCTCAGGCTTAGCAGGGCGGGCAATGGCTCGAGTCAGCCTCTTCAGCCACTCCTGGCACTGCTTAAAGGTGGAAAAATGGCACCTGCAAATCCAAAACCAAATCACTCTTGGTGGGTACGTTCATACAGACAGGGAGCTCTGCTCCACTTAACCAGGAACAGGAGCAAAGCACTGAGTCTTAGTAACCTCAGCCACAAACAGCTTGATTCCAAGGGCAGCACAGAGGGAGACAGAAGAGCCTCCAGTGGCACCTACGACAGAGCAGTAACATGGATACCTGATCACTTTGGAGTCCTTGCAGACAATGTGAAGCTGGAACATATCCCGACACTCCACGCTTTCCATCATCCTCAAAGGCACCTGCAAGGGACAGATGTAGGGCATGAGAAGACATCCCACATCCCTTGGCAGCCTTGCCCGCGGGCCCATCACGCACAGTCACGGCTCTGCCAACAATCGTGAGCTTCTAGTTCCAGCTACAAACCCACTCCCGAGGTTTATGCAGCTTCATGACTCAGCGCAGAGCCTCCTTCCACAATTACTATTCCAATTTCTACTCTGTCCCTGGGTAGTTTCCCACCTGGGGCCAGTTACTGAGTAAATGGCATCCAGACAAGCAGAGGTAACGGAGCCAAACAAAAGCTGCAATAAAAGATGGCAAGTGAAGACAGTGAAGAAATGCCTCAGGCTCCCACTGTCTGACTCTCCGTAGCTGGTCTCCAGGTAGGAGAAGTCTCATTAAAGCTGGTACTGCTAGAGACCTTGACAGCCTTAAAAATGCCAAATTTAATGCTTGAATTTTAAGAGAACAGCAAAGGAAAGACCTAATTATTACCCAAAGGAAAGGCTCTTCCACACCCCAAAGTGCAGCAGCAAAACAGCAGCAACATGAGCAGCAGTAATGACAGGCAGCATCAGGCTCGGCATCCTTCAAGGGGCCCGGTTCCCACACCACAGACCACAGAAATGGCTTGTGCTGCCCTTGCCCACCCTCCCCTGCCCCCAAAACACCACGAGAGGTTTAGTCCAGGCAGCATGAACAGGCAAATCCAGTCTTACATTGATCACAGAATCCTTGAATTTGATATGCAGCCGGTAGTTGGAGATGGCGATCACAGCGTCGTTCGCATGGCCAAGATACTCCACGCCCTCACCCTGCAACACGGTGAACGGGACCTGGAAGGGAGACAGCGCTGATTCAGGGGACACTCTGTGCGCTGTAAATGCCAGGAGCAGCTCTTCCAACTGCCCCCGGGGAACATCTCCGGCAGTAAATCACGCACAGCAACGTGCTTGTTGTGCACCGAGAGCAGGGAACACGCCAACAGCACCCACTGCCCAGCCCCACACAGTGGATCTAATTCCAAGGATGCCTCAGGAACCACCGGACACCTCCTGATGGAAAACTGCTTGTCAAGGAGAGATGTGACCTCAAAAACCATCTGGCCATAAGGGTGCTGCACGGGGGCAGAGGGCTTTACGGTCCCTGCTGCTTAGAGAGGGCCAACACCGCCCTGGAGAGAGCGGGGTGACGAAGGACACGTCAGGCACCGCTCAGACACGAGCTGGGGAGAGCTCTGCACAGCTCCAGGCAGAGCCAACAGGATGGGAGCCCTCTGCCCCAAGATTCCCCAAGGGTTTCATACGGGATCCTGCTGCTGCATTTAAACAACGGGGGCTCTTAGCAGCACTACAAGATCCACTGGTACCAATCCAGGCAAGGAAATGAATCAAAGTTTTGCCAGGTTTCTGCTAAAAAGGCTCTGAGGAAATCTCTATCTAGAGAGATACATCCTGACTGGGGAAGCTTCATTAGTTACCTGTATTGATTTTTTTGTTTCTTTGTTTTGGTTTATTTTCCTTTTTAAAAAAAAATCACAGAATCATAGAATGGTTGGAGTTGGAAGGGAAGGGATCATCCAGTTCCAACCCCCCTGCCCTGGGCAGGGACACCTCCCACCACACCAGGTTGCTCCAAGCCCCATCCAGCCTGGCCTTGAACCCCTCCAGGGATGGGGCAGCCACAGCTTCTCTGGGCAACCTGGGCCAGGCTCTCACCACCGTGACAAGAGAGAATTTCTTGCTGAGCTCTCATCTCAGTCTCCCATCTTTCAATTTAAAACCATTACCGCTTGTCCTATTGCTCCACTCCCTGACAAGTTCCTCTCCAGCTCTTGTAGCCCCTTCAGATCCTGGAAGGCTGCTCTAAGGNGCCAGCGCACACTGCCGGCTCCTGGGGAGCTTCTCCTCCAGGAGCACTCCCAAGTCCTTCTCCTCAGGGCTGCTCTCCAGCCATTCTCTGCCCAACCTCTGTTTGTACCTGGGATTGCCACATCCCAGGTACAGGACCCTGCCCTTGGCTTGGTTGAACTCAATCAGGTCTGCACGAGCCCATCTCTCAAGGCTGTCCAGATCTCGATAAAAATCCAGATAATCAAGCATCTGGTTTCCCCTATCAGCCCAGGACACGCCGTAGCTATCTTTAAACCAGGGGCTCCTGGCAGGTGGCTCAGTGTGACTTTTTTAGTATTAAAAGAAAAAAAAAAAGAAAAAAGAAAAAAGAAGGTAGAACAGCTTAAAACTCAGCAGCCCCCTTTTTCCTTAGCTAAGTGAACTCCTCACTGTTCCTCTCAAGGCCACCTACACCAGGTGATGTTGGTAATCAATTATGTAAAAAATATCACAAAGAATTATTATTTCAGCCAGAGCCCTTCCCTTGCCAGACAGGGCATCTGATGGAACCAATTCATTACACTGTAATTAGTACAAGTCAGACAGCCTTGTCTTTATTTCCGAGCTGTTTCTATGGCTTGGGTATATGCTGCCTAAAAATCGAATTTCCTGAATTCCAGACTTCACGTGCGACAATCGTACAAACCTACCTCGCCCTTCTAAAGTTACTTCTACAAAAATAACAACCTTAGACTGGCACCTGTCTGAAAACCCTTTAAAAATGTTAATTATTGGACATTAAGAGAATATACTCTCTTTATTTCTGCCATTTATTTATGCCTGACTGCCAGAGCTGGTTTTAGCTGTCACGTGTTTCTCCTGCTTACGTGGCTCTCTCACACAGCAACAGAAGGGAGATAGATTAGAAATGGGATGGTAAAACTGCAAGAACTGACAGAGGGAAATCCTGGAACAACCTGACAGGTGCCTGCTCGCAGCCTGCTATCGAGCCAATGGCATCCTTTTAGGCTTTGCTTTGCATTAGGAGAAGAACAACTCACTGAAGGCAAATTACCCTTCCGAGGGGCGAACTTAATGGCTCTCCATGCAGAAAACTACAAGAGATGCAGAAAACTAAAGCAGATTCTGCTGGTCCCAGCTCAGAGAGGGTTCAACGGCTTCCCCTCCTGTTGGCCACAGACCTAAGCCATGGCCCCTGCCCCTGCCCAGCCACCTTCGCTCCTCCACGTTTCACTCCACGCTTTTATCAGCGCCCTTTACAGACACGAGGCTCAGAGCAAACCTAAACACTGCAGCACCACCAAGAAAATACAATGGGAGTGTGGCTCCAGCCACAGGAAGAGGGTAACGAGCGCTGGGACAAGGTGGCAGTGGGCTACATTAAAGGAGGTGACAAGTCTGAGAGAATTGGGGATTTCAGCCTGGAGAAGGCTCCGGGGAGACCTTCAAGCCCCTTCCAGTCCCTAAAGGGGCTCCAGTGAAAGCTGGGGAGGGACTCTGGATCAGGGAGGGGAACCACAGGATGAGGGGGAAGGGTTTGACACTGAAAGAGGGGAGATTGAGATGAGATCTGGGAAAGAACTTCTTCGGTGTGAGGGCAGTGAGACCCTGGCCCAGGTTGCCCAGAGAAGCTGTGGCTGCCCCATCCCTGGAGGGGTTCAAGGCCAGGCTGGAGGGGGCTTGGAGCAACCTGGTGTGGTGGGAGGTGTCCCTGCCCAGGGCAGAGGGTGGCACTGGATGATCTTTAAGGTCTCTTCCAACAGAAACCATCCTATGACATAGGAGGAGACTTTGGCTCCTGTCACTCAGAGTATCGCCCTTGCGGCACAGGGGGCTCTTTCAAGGGCCTTTTGCAGCAGAAGGTTGGCACCCTATAGAAGTTTCTCTTTCCAACAGCTCTGCAGCAGGAAAATGCCAGGAGCAACGTGTATCAGGGCCAGATCATCCATCGTAATTAACGCCACAGCTCCGCAGAGCCCAGCCTGGCCCTGATGTTCAACCTGTCCCAGGCAGCGTCTACCCGCTGCAGAGCTCGGCGGGCAGCGCCACGCCTCCTCACCGTCAGCACAGGCAGGGAATGCCCAGGACAGCTCGATCGCATCACGCTCCAACTGACATTTCCAAGCAGCAGAGGCGATGCTGTAGGCACGGCAGCGTCCTGGCAGGACTGGGGAGGCAGGGCCAGGGCCACCACCAGCAGCCTCCACACACACGGGAGGACTTGCCGGTCCAAGCATGACCTACAGCACCCGCCACCGCCAGAAGCCATCCCAGGATGGAGAGCAGCCCTCAGGTTCCCCACTGCTCCAGTCCAGGCCTTCTGCAGCCCGGAGTGGACGGATTCAGTTCTCTTACTTCCTTACCTGCAATGACTCTTCCTCCTTTACAAGCTCTTTCGGGGGGAACAAGTCCTTGGCCTGGATATACTCCAAACTGGGAGGGCCCTCCTCACCCTGCATTGCAAACAAAACACACCATCAGATGACATTTGTTATGAGAAGGTAAAAATCAAGGCTTCTGGATACTCTTAGCACCCCAGTACCACAGGGATCCCCTGGACCTGGGCATGGAAACACCTCCAGATGATGCTCTCTGCATTGCAGGAGCCCAGCAGTTCCTCCTGCTGGTGCAGAATTTCCCACTGCACAACGACAGACCGAAACAGGTCTCCAAGTCCTGTCCTCTCCTCTCCAGCTGTGCGGTATTTGGAAAGCCAAGATGATACAACTTGACCACACATAGGATTTCAGACAGACGGGACAGCAGCTTATCACATCAAATGACAAATTTACCCCAGTACCTTCAGTACGGCACCACGGCAGAAACTCCATAACGCAAAAGGTTTCCATCTACAGTCCAGCTTCAACCTACTCTTCCTCCTCCTCCTATCACAAGGACTGTGTTCTTTGGGAAGATTTGATTTCGGTGATGGTTGGACTCAACGATCTTAAAGGGCCCTTCCAACTGAGATAATTCTATGATTTTCACTCTTGACCCCAAGAAATCTGGGAAGAGTCTGAAGCTTTTCCAGGAAAACATGCAAGATTGAAAAATAACCCAGTAAAACATGAGCATCTAAGTGCACCCAATGTGTGCTTCTGACTGGTGACAGCACCCAAGCTGTCCTCAGAGCAGTTGAACGTCTCCAACCTGATCAGATGTGAAGCCCATGGAGGCCTCAGAGAAGTGGTCTTAGAGGAGACATGGAGCCCAGACATGCCATCCTCGGAAAAAGAGGAGAGAGTGTCTCAGTTCAAGACCCGTGAATCATCAGTCACTCATGAAAACATGGGTCCTCCTTTTCTCCAGCCCTCATCCCATGCTCCGCTGCCCCACCAGCTCCCTGCATGGGTGAGCAGCACCCAGACCCTCAGCTGAGGACACTTGCCTGCTATGAGCCCAGGACGGTGTTAATTCCCTGGGTATTCGGTGTGGGAATGCATTCTTCACAGTGCCTCTTGCTCTCTAACTACAGCCAGCACCTCCAGACTCCAGCATTTATTAGGAAATCCTCTGTTCTGTTAGCATTAAATAATATTTTACAATGAAACATCTTTCTGGGTAAAGCCACTGAAGCCACAACCCTGAATTTCAATCTGAAGAAAGGAGAACCCGACCCTTTGGGCTCAGTCATAGGGTTGTGTTTAAAACGATGCCGAATCCCCTCCTGCTGTCAGCAGCCACTCAGTCCTTGGCACCCCCCGGTCCCTGGGGTGCTCCTCAGAGTGGGGCAGCCAGACCCCACACCCTGGGAGCAGCGGTACCTGTGCACACACCGCTCGTGACCAGCGCCGAACCCGGCATCAGCCCCAGCCAGAGGCGAAGGCGCTGCCCCTTCTCGCCCCCTCACCAGGTCCCTGTGAGGGGCTGGAGACCACAGCGGGGGGGGGTCCATGGCCCCTCCTGCCAGGTGGGCTCACTCCGAGGCAAAGAGGCCCAGGAGAGCACAAAGGGATGGCGAATGCTGCTTGCCAGCGCAGCAGGCAGGGAGCAGAGATGCCCTTCCTCTCCCATCACCCCTTTGCACCTTGCAAAGAAATCCCAGTGAGCAGCAGGAACTGGAACAGGGCGGCCCGAGCCCTCTGCCAGCCTGGGTGCCCTTGAGCTCCTCTGGGCTGGGTGGGCGGCTGAGCATCCCCTCCCAACACAGCCCCATGCTGGGGTACCAGCAGAGCCGGGGTGCTCAGGGTGTCGGTCTCCCCACAAATCACCCGTCTCCTGACGCCCTCCCTGTTTGTCTGGGAGTCATTTATGGGGAGGGGAGGGGAGAAATCCCTCTGCAGGAAGGGGCATCAGATCTGCCTCTGAGCAAGGAAACTCCTTTCTCCAAAGGTAAAGAAGATGCAGAGCTCAGAACCAGCCCCCCC
>VZRU01018071.1:17270-31789 GCA_013398155.1 Pedionomus torquatus | reverse complement strand
CAAGGACAGGCCTGATCCGGGGCTCGGGAGCCGGAGGGAGAAGCTGGCTTACACGGAGGAGAGGAAGGAGGGAAGGGAGGGCGGTGGGGAGGAGCGGGGTTGGTGGTGGGGGAAGCAAGGACTTACAAAGCAGTTGAGCATGGAGCAGGAGACGCGGCCTGGCAGACTCATGTTCATTTCCCCAGGAGGCGGCAGGGCCGGGCGGGCACAAGCAGCATCTCCTTCCTCCGTCCCTCTGCTGCTGCCGGCAGCGGCTCCGAGATGCCGGCGTGGGGACCGCAGCAGCCTCCCCTCTCCGCCGCCAAGGGCAGGAGCATCCCTGCCACCAGCGGCCCCCAGCAGGTGCCCGCCACCGCCACCACCGCCGGCTGCCGCTGACAATGGAGGGAGGGCGGGCGGAGGATGGCCAGACTCCACCTACCTCCCCAGGCCGCCGAGCAGGGCTCTGCCATCTGAGCGTGTCTCCCTGACAGGCGAGACAGAAAATGGAGAGAGCGATGGAGGGATCAGCCCTCCCCGCAGGCAGAGCCGGCATCCTGCCCGCGGGCGGACGCCAGCCACGCAGCCCCTTTCCTCGCCCAGGGGCTGAACCGGAGAGAAGCGCCTTCTCGGGAGACGCGGTGGTGGCCACCCCAACGCTCAGGATCACCGGTACCTGCCTCGTGCCGCAGCGATGGCCAGTGTGGGACCACCGGGAACAATAGCGGCAAGGAGGCTTCGTGCCCCTCAGCCCCGGCCGATGCTTCCCCATGCCCGGCTGGGTTCCTCCTCCGCCGGCCGCTGCCCGCGGTCCTCTCTGCCTGCCAGGGAGGGGAGGACAAAGGGGCTGCCCCGACGCTTTGTCGCTGCTGAACGCTCCCCAGCCTTTAAGTCCTCCTTCCCAGGAGCTGCCGCGGGTGCGGGGAGCAGCTGGGCGCCTCTGGCTCCCACCAGCAACGCGGAGCTCGACCTCGCTCCCCTCACTGACCCCCTGGAGGGCTGGTTCCCACGGGTGGTTTCAGTCACTCCAGTTGAGCAGAATTCCCAGCTCCTGCCCAGCCGCCCAGGAGCTGACCCTTACTACCTGTTCTTCATCAAGTCCATGACCAACCAGCAAGATGCCCGCAGCCCGTTCCAGCAGCCTCCTGGGCAATGCCACCTCTGTTCCGCCACCAGCTGCCGCTTGGTCCCTCCGCCTCCCACCACAGATCCTTACTCTGGCTCATTCTTAAAATGCAGAATTAAGCCTTGACCCTTCACTAATACTCCAGGGCCCAGGCCCAGCTATCGTGTCTAAATCATACCTGGGCCATCCCACCAGCAGTGCACAGCCTGTAGCCATTAAGCTCCCTCTAGATGTGGTTGCCCCAACGCCACCACAGACATCTCAAAAGGGTTTCCTCACCAACAGCATCTCGAAAGGGTTTCCTCACCAACAGCATCTCAAAAGGGTTTCCTCACCAACAGCATCTCAAAAGGGTTTCCTCACCAACAGCATCTCAAAAGGGTTTCCTCAAGCCAGAGAAAAGATCTGGACATTTCTCCACAAAACCCTTAAGGGTTAGATTATTCTGAGCTGTTTCGACCAAGAGGCAGCTTTGCAGCACCCAGACCTTCTGCCCAGGCAAGAAGTCCTCCAGGGAACTCCTTGGCTGAGAAGGCAAACACACCGATCACCCCCACAGCCCACGGCCACATGGGTTCCAACAGTTGGAGCAAAAGCCCCAGAAGAAAATGGAACCACGTCAGGAGATAAGCCCTGACACCCCACCACCACTGCAGCTCCATCCCGCTCCAACGCCATGGTGCAGGGTGGGCCAACGTCAGGCTCTCCCCAGCCTCAGGGCACCTGACCCAAGCTGGCACCCACAAACCCAACCTGTTTGTATCACAAAGAAAGTCGATACAAGGAGAACAGCAGGTTGTGGAAGAGGTTATGGATGACGCTACAGATTTGTCTTGGCCAAACTGGAGTGCCAGGAGAGGTGCCTCACTCCCCGCAGGTTCTCCAGAGCGAACGCCTGGGGTCTGCCGAGAAACCAGAGCAGCAGAAGGTAGAAGCAATTTTTTTTATACTGGAAAAAAGTATACCCGTGCTAGACCCAGAAAACCAAGATTGAAGAAACTGTTCATAACGCACAGAGCCACAGACACGGCAGGTGAGAGCTCTGCTCCGACCCGTGGCAAGATTTTTAGGACCAGGGGACGGTTTAGGACCCTGGCACGGGAACAGTTTCAGCTCGAGTTGCAGAAGGACGTTTGTAACCCTCAGCTGCAGCTGTGCAGTTAAAAGGTTGCTCATCAGATCATTACTTTGAGTTTCCAACCTAAGCTGACCTGAACATCCACAAATAGATCTTCTTCCACTTCGCTAAAATATTTTTTTAACTTTTAACTTTAGAAAAAAGACTTGCACACGGCTTAGAAACTTCTGCCCAAGAGCTGAGCCTGGGGCAGAGCAGAAGTAGACCTTGCCCTGAAGTTTGTCGCTGTCTCAGAGGTTCATGGAGTTTCAGGTAGAACTAGATCCAAACTCCACCACCGTCACCCTTTTCCTCTAACTGCTCACAAAAATATCTGCGCTCTTTTCCACACAATCAAGCCAGAGGGAGCCGGGAGGGGTGGCAGTGGAGCCTGCCCGGTGCTGAGCAGCCTGGGTGGCCAGGAGCAGGCAACCTTGAGCGCTGGCAGCCTGGTTTAACCGGCTTAGCGGCAGGGATGTCCTAAATGCCACCTCAGATGCCTCCCCGGCTGAACAGCTGGTGCTCACTCCATTAGCATTAACCATCACCAGCCTCAGCAAGGAAGACACGGTTTTATTTTCATGTAATCGGGCTCCTCTGAGCATCTCACACACACAGGCAGGTTCACGAAGGGGGAGAGAGAAACCTCCCTCATTTTCTCACAACCACAACAATCCTAAAGGTCTCACATATTTTGAGAAAGACGGGAGGGGAACAGAACATGGGCAGGATGTTCTTCAGGCCAGTTGGCAGTAATCAAGCCTTTTTTCTCCCACTAGCAAAGCAGACTGTGCTGCGATGGCTCTCTCCTGGGTTGCTCCCCTCACCTCTCCATGCCTCTGCTGCCACCCTGCACAGCTTCTCCAACCCCTCTGCCTCTCTGGAGGCTCTAAGACAGCATGGAGCTTGGCAAAGAGAGAGCTGGTGCTCAAGGGGCCACCCCACAGCCTCTGAGGGAAATGATGTTCCCTACGGAGACGTGCCTGCACGCCCTGGGACTCCAGCATGGGGGTAAGCTGCCATCTGGTCCTACGTGCCCAGGGAATGAACCCATACTGGGAGCACAGGACAAGCCACCGAGATGCTGCAGCAACCTCTCTCGGGGCCTGGAGCCAGTCAACACCCTGAACAGCATCGTTTTAATCAAGGGCGAGCCCAGGTTTCTGCAGGACACAGAGAGGGTGGTTCAAAGCATAACTCGTGCCCAGCCCTCCCAAAATACAGGCAGGTCTGTCAGAGAGGTGGAAGCAACCCGAAGGGTGAGAGAACTGGTCCTGTCCTCTGCAGGGAGGTGCCACTGCCCAGGACAATGGACTCAAGATTTCTGAGTACAGGTGTACCCTTCCCAACCCTGACACATCGTTACCCTCCATCCCTTCTTGGCACCACAAATAAAATGACTGCAAATACTCTTTCACTGGGCAGAGAGGACCACTGCCATCATTCTCTGTATTAGCATAGAATTGTCCAGGTCGGAAAGGACCTCCAATATCAAGTCCAACCATCAACCTGACACTGACAAACCCACTACTAACCCATGTCCCTCAGCACCACCTCTGCCCGGCTTTTAAATACCTCCAGGGACTCCAACACTGCCCTTGGTCTTCCAAGGCTTGACAGCCCCCAAACCTCCATTGGTGCCACCGGAGGCTGTTTCCTCTTGTCCCATCACTTGTGACTTTGGAGAAGAGACCAACCCACCCCCCCCTGCCTACACCCTCCTTTCGGGGAGTTATAAAGAGTGACAATGTCTCCCCAGAGCCTCCTCTTCTCCAGGCTGAACATCCCCAGCTTCCTCGGCTGCTCCTCGCAAGACTTGTGCTCCAGCCCCCTCACCAGCTCCACTGCCCTTCTCTGGACCTGCTCCAGCGCCTCAGTGTCTTTCCTGTGGTGAGTGGTCCAAAACTGGACACAGCCCTCGAGGTGGGGCCTCACCAGTGCCCTGTACAGGGGGATAATCACTGCCCCAGTCCTGCTGGCCTGGCTGCTCCTGACACAGGCCAGGATGCTGCTTAGCCTTCTTGGCCATCTGGGCACGCTACTGGCACAGACTCAGCCACTGCCAACCAACTTTTCCCCTGGGCAGCTCCCACCACTCTGCCCCAAGCCTGGAGCATCCATAGGGCTGGTAAGACCCAAGGGCAGGACCCAACACTCAGTGTTATTAAACCTCACACCATTGGCCCATCGTCCAGCACATCCAGATCCCTCTGCAGAGCCTTCCTGCCCTCCAGCAGATCAATTTGGGTATCCTGTGCAAACTGTACTTGAGGGTGCACTCGATCCTCTTCCCTAGATCATCAATAAAGATATTAAAGAGAACTGATATTAGAGAGCCCCAGTACTGGGAGACAACACTCGTGACCGGTCACCAGTGGGATTTCTCTCTTTTCACCACCACTCTCTGGGCTGGTCTCCAGCCAGTTTTTTTACAGGGAAGCGTACGCCCACTCAAGCCATCATTAAGAGTGGACTTTTCTTCAGCAGAGCACAGTGCAGACAGAGAGGAGGGAAAAGAAGGGCCGACGGCCACGGAAGGCAGCGATGTGGTAGCACATCCATTGCACAGACTGGCCTGATCTGCCTCCAGCTGGAGAAAAACAACACAAAAATTGGCAGAAAGTGGCTGTCCTGGGAAGATGCTCCCAGGACATCAGAAGTAAATTGACAGGAGCCAGGGCAGCTCTGCCCAACAGCCTGGGGCTCCGACAGCCACCGAGCCTTTGCCGGCTGCTGGGGGCTGAGCTACTCCCAGCAGCAGAGGTGTTACCACAGAACTCCAGTTTATATCTGCAGCGATAGGACGAGGGGCAATGGATTTAAGCTGGAGAAGAGTAGATGTAGGTTGGATATTAGGAAAAATTTATTTCCTCTGAGGGTGGTAGAACACTGGAGCAGGTTGCCCAGGGAGGTGGTTGAGGCCCCTTCGCTGGAGATATTCCAGGTGAGGCTGGATGAGGCCCTGGGCAACCTGGGCTAGTTGGGGGTGTCCCTACCACTGTGGGGAGGCTGGACTAGATAACCTTTGGAAGTCTCTTCTGGCCTGGATGATTCTATGATATCTGCCCAGATCAGACGATTCTCGACACAGATCAAGGTAGGAACTGGTTATCTAGATCTATTTACAGGTAAGGATGGTAAAGGAGAGACTTGTATCATTTATCTCATCCTATAAGTTAATATTTATCCTCTCCTTAGCAGAGACCCACATCAGAGCGAGATGACCTGTGCTCACACACGCACTTCTGTTTCTCCCCACTGCCCAGGTGGGGGTCCCACACAGGCTGATGCAGAGAGCTGACTGCCTGAGGCCAAAGGGTCTTCTGCTTCTTGTTCTTCCTCGTTGCACGCAGGGCATCTTTGTTTCAAGACCCTCTACAAAAATACTCTGTTTCCTCAAAGCCTGAAGAGGTCCCTGGGTGAACCAAAAGGCTGCCGAGCCACTGAAGTGGCCTCCCAGAAATAAACCCCTAAATCTGTGTGAAGAGAAGTTACTATTTTATAACCTGAAAATCAGGACTGGGATGGTGAGTGCCATCTTTTCATCTTTACAGGATAACAGAGGAGCTTATAGATCTGTAATAGCACATTTAGTATCTGTTCAGAAAGGTGCCCAGAGGTGAGCACGTAACAGAAATATGAAGGAAGAAGCCTTTGAGAAGAGGGACAAAATGACAGGAGTCAAGGGCTATCAACTGTATGCCAGCAAGAAGGGAGGAGGAACAGCTGATGCACAAAACCCCCACGTAGACAGGGGTCAGGGTCCCTGCCATGGCAGCAGTCATGGTCCCCTCCAGAGGGTACAAGCCATCAGGGAAATCCAGATGTCCCCAGTCCTGGTATCCCCAGCAGTAAGAGGAGAAAACGCTGCTGTGCCCTGGGCTGTGGCAGAGCAGCTGTATAACTTACCCTGGGGTAGCTTTTACTCACGTATTAAGGTGCCGGGTGCTCGTTAGGTTTTGCATGAGCCATAGTTAAGGATTAAACCACCACTACTGCTGTCTTCAAGGTCATTTCTGTCAGCAGCTAGTCCTTGGGGGGAAAAAAAGAGGAGAGTCCTACATCCAAAGCAAAGAAAGCTTTGGACCAACATTAGCTCAAGGGCTCGTAGAGGCAGAGAGGGGAGAGCAGCCGGTGATCCACATTTGGGGCGCTGCTGAGAAAGAGAGAAGCTCTTGGGCCAGCCCTTGCTGGGCAGAGGATGTGGGTGCTGTGCCCTCTGACTGTTGAGACCACAGGTAATTAACTCGGCACACAGCACGATGCCTGCAGGGAGCGGGGTTTCCACCCAGTCCTCCCAGCAGCCGCTGAAAAAGGCCAGCCCCGAAGCACCCATGGGTTAGCAGACAACCACGGAGCACCCACTGAGCAGCACCTCACCTTCGTCCTCCCGGCACACCGGCGTTCCAGCCCAGACTCACAGCCCTCTGGAGAGGTCACAACAGGACTCAAAGGAGGCTGTCAAGAGTTTCCATCAGCTCTGCCTCAGCTGCTAAAAGGAGCTCCAGGACACAGGTGGAAGTAAATACTTATTTATACAACCCACAATATTATGCAGCTTTCTCTCCCTTGCCATGGGGGACAAAAAGCCTAAGCTTCCCAAAACAGTAGGTGAGGGCTTCCATTGATTGGTTAGAGATTTATTTTTCCCCCCCGAAGGAAAAAATAATTTTAAAGAAATGGAATGAACGTTTTGATAAAATATGAAAAACCCATAAATCCTTTTCAGAAGGTACCTTGAAACTGTAAAGTCATCTTCAGGTATTTGTAAGGAGCAGAAGACCCTCTTGTCTAGAAGAAACCAAACCAACTGGGGTGAGGGGTCTGGAGGGTAAGCCTTATGAGAGGAGACTGAGGGGGCTGGGGGTGTTCAGCCTGGAGAAGAGGAATCTGAGGGGAGACCATCTGGCTCTCCGCAACTCCCTGAAAGGAGGGTGTAGCCAGGGTGTGTTGGTCTCTTCTCCCAAGTCACAGGTGATGGAACAAGAGGAAACGGCTTCAAGTTGCACCAAGGGAGGTTTAGGATGGATATTGGGAAAACTTTCTTCACTGAAAGGGTTCTTAATCCTTGGAATGGGCTGCCAAGGGAAGGGGTCGAGGCACCACCCCTGCAGGTATTTAAAAGACAAGTTGCCATAGCGCTTAGTGACATGGCTTAGTGATGTTTAATTGGAGTTAGGTTGATGGCTGGACTCGATCTCAAAGGTCCCTTCCAACCTAGACAATTCTATGATTCTGTAACCAAGGGGGGGTGGTCAGGGGCAGGGACGGGTCGGGATAAGCATCCCTACACAGGACATCCCTACACAGGAAAGGAGCACAGTGAAAAGTAAAAGCTTCCATGATTTACTAAGTCCAAAGTTACAGCCTACGCACCCCAAGAATATTGGTCCAGAGAGCAGTGACAAGGGTTACGGACGGCTTCTCTAAAGGGGAGAACGTCAGACTAGAGTTCTTCAGCTGCCCCATGGGAATGTGACAGCTACGAGATTCCAAAGGACGTGGAGATGCTCCCAGGCAGCGCTGAACCTCACCAGTATCCCCAATACAAGAGCTGGGGTCCATCAGCTGAAACAACGTGGAGCAGGTTCAAACACCAAGCTGCTCCCCACAGCCCAGCAGCACAGCTCTTTTTCGCAACATGTCACAACTGCTGATCCCTACCTGGCTTTAGAAAACAACTACAGGAATTCATGGAAGAAAAGCCTACTAAGGGCTCATAAAACATTAATAAATTGTTTCTGGGTTATCAAGTTGCTGAGCGGCAGATCCTTGCAGGTGGGGCGTACAGCAGAGAGATGTCCCCCTAGGCTCTCCCTGCAGCATCTACTGGTGGCCCTTATCAATGGGATTAGTAGTGGACCCATCCCAGCCTTTTTTATGTCACCTGGAGAGATTTTAGATGCATTTTTCATGTGTTCATTGACTCTTGCCCCCCACCATTCGTACCCAGATACCTCTGCAACAGTATCAGCTCAGTCTTACACAAGAGAAGTCGTTGGGTTTTTCACACTACCAGGCTGACACCAGGGTAATTCCAGTTTGAAGTGAAAGACCCTTCAACCAGGTCACAAAAAGGCCATACTTTTATCTCTTCGCCCCTCCAGAACCCACTCCTCAACCTGAGGCGTGGCAAGAAGCTCTTCCAACAGAAAGCACGAGCTGTTGAAGCCAAACCAGAGAGGTCAGGGACCAAGACCAAAAACGCTGCGTGCGTGACTGCCGGAGCCCACAGTTCAATTAATGCAGAGAGAGCATTTCTGTTTCTATTCCAGTTGCTCATAGATCACACGGGGACAATTCCACAGGAGACGTCACTATTTCCTCGAGCAGTCTGCCAGATGTTTGGGTTTTTTTTATTTTAGTTTTTAACATGTTTAACCTAATTTTTCGTGTCCTTAATTTGAATTTCCAGCCCTTCCACTGTTTCTGCCACTCTTCCCTGCTCTCCTTCCAGCACGATACAGCTTCTGGCAGCGGCCAGCCCGACACCGAGGATGACAACCGGTTTACTGCATCAACACCCGGTTCCTGCCCACCCACAGCCCCATCTGCAGGGCACCCTGTCGCCTTCTAACCTTGATTCAAACTACGCCCCAACAAGGCTTTCAGCGGATCTTCCAACGCTCCCGCTCTCCAGCTTTCTTCCTCCCAGTAGATCGTGCACATTTGGGGTTATTTCTTGCTGGAGGCATTAGAGGCACTCTGCCTGAGTTTATGGGCAATCTGGCTGCTTTGGCTGGGTTTCAGTCTCTCCAGTTTCTTTTACACCATATTATTCTGTGACTAATTCTTGTGAAGTTTCTGCTACTCCGGTGGCACCAAAGCATTTTATTGACACGGCCTTAAATCTTCATTGAGAAGTGACAGAGGAACAGAACAAGGAACCCCAGCGTTAACTTCTAAAGCTAAAATAAATCAGTAAACCACAAACCTGGATGACTATGCCAGTAGTCTGAGGCGACAAAAGGGGATTCCAGTCTTGTTTATTTTCTTTCCCCCCACCCAGTATGTTCCAGTAACAAGTTTAGGGATAAACTTATCCTACCAACAACATCTTGGCCACAGTAATAAAAGCTCTCCATATTCTATTCTTATATACAATACACAATGCTACAGCACTCTGAGGGAGCTGGGGGTGTTCAGCCTGAAGAGGAAGGCTCCGGGGAGACCTAATAGCAGTTTTTCAGTACCTAAAGGGGCTACAGGAAGGCTGGGGAGGGGCTGTTCACAAAGGCCTGCAGTGACAGGATGAGGGGCAATGGATTTAAGTTAGAGAAGAGTAGATTTAGGTTGGACATCAGGAAAAATTTCTTCACTCTAAGGGTAGTGGAGCACTGGAGCAGGTTGCCCAGGGAGGTGGTTGAGGCCCCTTCCCTGGAGATATTCAAGGCGAAGCTCGATGAGGCCCTGGGCAACCTGGTCTAGTTGGGGGTGTCCCTGCGACTGTGGGGAGGTCAGGGATGGCCTTGGGAGGTCCCTTCCAGCCTGGATGATTCTATGATTCGTTCTGCTTCTTGTATTCAGTCTCACACATTTAGCAGCAGTACAAAACCTGGACACACAAAGACAGAACAAAAGTACCCACAGAGGACAGGGGCAGACTGGAACAGATACTCACCATCCTCAGACACCCTCCAAAATCTCCTGGTTGAATCACTGCTCGGTCTCTTCTTCTTCTTCCACTAGTCTCACCTGCAGCAAAGAAGAGACAACCCAGAGCAGAAGTTTAGACCAACAGGAATGATACATCAATACGAACATAAAGGGGGAAAAAAACCCCTCAGTAGCCCACGAGGCCACCACCCCGTTCCTATGGCTGCCAACCTCTGTTTCATGCCCTTTCAGGAGCTGCTGAAAATTAGACCCAGCACCACGTAGGAGACACCAAATTCCTTCGGTCAGGCACCACACAGGGCTCGTTACCCACCAGCACACACCGACTGGTACCCCAGAGGTGCTAAGGTGCCCCAGGGGCAGCAGGAGGGAGATGGAGGAAGACAGACTTGGTCATTGCAGTATCTGAAGGGAGCTCCAGGAGAGCAGGAGAGGGACTCTTTGTCAGGAAGCGTAGTGATAGGACAAAGGGTAATGGTTTTAAACTGGAAGAGGGGAGATTTAGATTCGATATTAGGAAGAACTTCTTTGGTGTGAGGGTGGTGAGGCACTGGAAGAGGTTGCCCAGAGAAGCTGTGGCTGCCCCATCCCTGGAGGGGTTCAAGGCCAGGCTGGATGGGGCTTGGAGCAACCTGGTGTGGTGGGAGGTGTCCCTGCCCAGGGCAGGGGGGTTGGAACTGGATGATCTTGAAGGTCCCTTCCAACTCTAACGATTCTATGATTGCAGTTCAAGGACCTGGGGAGGATCGTTCCTCATACAAAACTCCAGTGCTTGGAGAAGATCACTGTGGGAAGCGATGATCTCTAAAATCAAATCTTGTCCTGCCTAAGAGGTATGGCAGGAATCAAGAGCTTGAAGTGCCACACAAAACCCAGCAGCCCGCTTTGCGAACTTTGTCCCCACTAGCAGGGGACAGGCACCCCATGGGAGGTGACAGCCAGGTAGCAAGGCTTGAGCTTGGTCCTGCTCTGAGAAGGTCCTTTCCAATAGCACTGGATGGTCCCGAGGTGGTCCTGGGATTTCCAGGGAGGAAGAGACCCTTCCTCAAGGCTTTCAGATGTCTTTGATAAGGGATGATTCAACCACCACCATCTCTCTCCCCATCCTAGCCCTGCCCTCTGCTCTGCTCCTCCAGCCCCACGCAGGGGACAGAATTACACACAATTAATCATCACCATCAGAAACAGGTTGGCAGCTGCTCTGTGCCCTCCTCTTCCCAGTGCCACCCACCCGGCTGCACCTTCACTGCAACGTGGAAATCTGCACGTGTCTCAATTGCTCTTAAAAATAACAATGTTTTAAGTGGGAATGTCCAGTATTTACGTGTAGCCTGAGAATGGATTAGAGTTCATCCACCAAACACGATTTCTGCCAGCAGCATGGTGGCGAGTGCCAAAGCTCCAGGAAAGCTCAAGCTCTTTGGTAAGTTTTGCCACCGTTTCTTTTAACCTTTTTCCTCCTTCAATGGCATATAAAGGGGAGCCTGCAGGAGAGAAGGGAGCCTGCAGGAGAGCAGAAGGACTCTTGATCAGGAAGAATAGCAACAGGACAAGGGGTAATGGTTTTAAACTGGAAGATAGGAGATTTGAATTGGATATTAGGAAGAAATTCTTTGCTGTGAGGGTGGTGAGGCACTGGGACAGGTTGCCCCGAGAAGCTGTGGCTGCCCCATCCCTGGAGGGGTTCAAGGCCAGGCTGGATGGGGCTTNATATGGATTTGGAGACTGTCTAAGCATCTTGCCCAGCATACCTCAGCTGAGAGTCACCCCTCCTTCCGCCACTGAGGAACGGGGTTGGAGCCAGAAGAGTTTGGGAAAAGCTGCTCAAGGCTTTCCTCCCACTCAGGGATTTCTCTCCCAGCCCAGAATACTTAATTTGTTTATAATCATTTGTTAACAAGTTTGACACCCACGCGTCAGAAGGCCAAGCGGAATGCCAGCGCTAAAGAGTCATTTTCTGAGATGCAGCCGTCACCGGGAGCCAGCAGCACGGCGACCCCCAGCCCCTCGCAGGAGGAGGGAGCCCGGCCACGGCCCCAGTCCGCAATAATTACCCTCAGACTTTAGGCTAAATTCTCCCGTCCTGCCACGCGCTCGATGAAAAAGGACTGGAAAAAAGGATGGGAGCCCAGAAAGGATTCAAAACTTGTGCACTATATTACCCCGACATTGAAAAGCAGATCCCCAAATTCCAGGAAAACAAAGGAAAAAAAACCCACAATGGGAATTAACTTTTTTTTTTTTGGCTAGAAAAGCAGAAAAAAGGCAAAGATTGCAATACTTCCCTTCAAACCCAGACCCAGCCTGTCTCTTTTCAACTGTGAAAGCCTTTTTCCCCACTCTTTAGCAAAATGACCACACTCACCAGACTGCACGTACAGAGAAAAAAAAAAACCCTAAATCTAATATCAGCTTACCACGGCAGCGGGACGAGCCGCTGCCCACTGGCCACTGACGAATCAGGTGAAAAGCACCATAACACGGGAAGCAAAATGTTAATTCTGCTTTGTTCACTCGTCTGAGGATAGCTGAATTATTGATAACACCGAATGACACACGAGTTCTTTTCCTGCAGTACGCTCTGTACCAGTTTATTGAATCATTGCTAATGGCTACTGGGGATTCTCCCTTCCTTCCTTGTAGGAGAAGTCGGCAGTTGCTAGAAACTGTGACTCTCTCTGGCTACGTCATGTTTGAGGATGTTCCTCCACCTTCCCACCCCTGGCTGCTCTCCTCTCTGATGCCATTTGCCCAGGGGAAGGTGGGCCAGGGCTCCTCAGCTGCCTTAGCTCAGCCTGCAGGAATGTTCCTCTGCCCCAGGCCTTCCTCCTCCTCCCTCCTCCTCCTCCCCTGGGCAGCCACGAAACAGCTCCTGAGGACTTACGGAGTGAAGGAAACCAGGAGACACCACAAAAACCCCAAGTGCTGCTTGTCCCATCACTCCAGCACTACCCCAGTTTGACATCTGCGGGCAGCTTTGGCTGTGCACTGGTGCAGCTCCGTGGGCTTGTCCCGAAGGCATCCTCTGCTGCAGGGTCGGCTGCGCTCCTGCTGCCACTGCTGCCCTGTTCCACCAGCTTCTGCCTCTGCCAGTCCTGGAGAAGGAGGATGGAACTGCTCCACGACACCTCCCCAGGCTGGCACCTGCCACCTCTCCTGCAGGCGTCACGCCTGTGGCCTTGTGGCTGCTCGAGGAGCAGTTTCCTGTGCAGGAGGTTGGATTCCCCCAAAATCCAGGTCGGACGCTTCCCTATAACCTCAGTCACAGGGGTTGGGCTGGAGCTGGCCACCAGCTGTGCCCAGCTGAAGTAGAGGCCGACGCTGCCAACTTAAACGGAGAGGGGACTGGAGAGAAGATAAGAGCGCGACGCCCTTTCCCGATGAAAAGCAGAACCCAGAGCCCCGGGTGCCTGGAGTCAGGAGCTGAGCATGGGGCCAGTATCCCATGGCCAGGGGTGTCCTGGTTTGAGGTAAAACAAACCAATTTTCTGTTTTATAGTTTTACTTTCTTAGCTAGGCCTCTTCTAACTAACTAAACTCTGAAATTAACAGCACATTGTTCAAAGCTGTTCCGTCTCACAGTGATAAGACCTGATTATCCCAAGGGATGGTGCAGAGAGGCCCTTGTTTAGACTTATTGCTGGAAGAACCAAGGTCAGATAATTTTCAGCATTTGCCCATTGGAGGGTCCCACCTTCAAGGAGGAGCGGACAGGACAGGTGACCCAGAACTGACCAACAGGGGTATTCCATCCCATCCGCATCATGCCCCATATAAAAGCTGAGGGATCAACAGGTCAACGCCCTTTTTCGTTCTTTTTCGCCCCTTCTTCGATGGCTGACATCCAAGGAGGACCCTGTCTGTTCCTCTGCCTTTGATCCTGATCCGAGCGTTCGTGACTCCAGATCTGGAATCCGGCTCCTTTCGATCACCGAGTCCAGTTTGGGACTTTTCCTGAAGGCTGCTGGGGACGTGGTCGTCATCCTGGGAGCTTGATACAGTTTTGTATATACTGTATACTCCCTTTTTCCTAATTTTCCTTTTTATTATATTACTTATATTTTCATTAAAGTAGTTTAGTTTGTTCTAAACTCTTGAATCTCTTTAACTCCTTCCTCTCCTCTCTGACCAAAAGGGGGGAGGGGGGAGGCATCTGTCACTCAGGTTTTGGTAAATTTGGCTGAAACCACGACAAGGGGCCAGTAAAGCTGGCAGCCCACTGCCCTGCCCACTGCTTGGCCGGGCGAGGTGCGGGACAGTGACACCTGTGGGGTGACACCCGACTCACCAGGGCTGGGGGAAGTAGAGAAAATACTCAGGGTTCACCTGAGCACGTTTGTAGCCTGTATCCTACCCTGGAACTATAAATCTCAGAGCCAAACCCTCAGATAATAAGGAAGTGTCAGGGTTTTGAGAACACTCGTAAAACCCTCGGTTTGCTCTCCCCCAGCCTCTTGCCTGCGTGACTCAGCTCGTTACTCCACGCTTCGTTAGGCAACCGTGTTAATTCCTCCAGGAAGCTCTGCCTCTCCTGGGGACAAGCAGAGCGGTGGGGACCGAAGCAGCGCCTCAAAAAACGCCTGCCCTGGTTTGCTGCAGATGCTGACGGAGACTCAGGGGCTACGAGGAAAGAGCCGGGGGAGAAGCAGGACGGACCCCTGCCCACCGAGCTGGACCCCC
>VZRU01018035.1:0-19637 GCA_013398155.1 Pedionomus torquatus | reverse complement strand
TTTTTAAGGTAGCTTCCTTTTAATGCTATGGTTCTCTGATTCTTGAAGTGTGGATTTAACAAACTGTAGATGTTGGTGGATCAGAGTTTTCAAAATTTCTAGACTTTGGAAAAACTTTGAGATTTTTTTTTTTTTTATTTAAAATGGTAGGGGGTTTGGTGAAGGACTTAAGTTGACCCCTCATGTAGTTTTTGTTTTAAAATGGACCAGAAATTTCTAGCAAATTAAACAAATTAAGAAAATCATCTATGTTTAGCTGGCTTTACATGTTTGTCCTTTAAAAGACACTACAGAGTGTCAGAGCATTATTATTACATTCTGAGGATTCTGCGGTTTTGTACCACATCTAAATCCATCAAAGCTTCCCCTCAAACATTTGCTTTATAAGTTCTCACTCACGTTCTTAGATTATAACTATCTCTTTCTTACATCATCTCCCTGTGTTATTTTGTATTCTTATTCCTTCTCTCGTATCTTTCCATCTCTTTTCCCTTAGTCTTGATTCTGTTCAGCCTACGTGTTCTATTAGGTCTGGTTTTCCTTTTGATGCTGGGGCAAAAGAGGGATTTCATTTGCAGCGGAGGGATTTTGAGAACACAGAGTATGCGGTTCCTCCATCTTGTATCTCTGCAGCCCTTTGCAGTCTGTGGGAGAAGATACGTAAATAATCTATCACTGGGTTGTAGCATACACAATGCAAATAAGGTACTCAGGAATGAAAAAGTTAAGTTTCAGAGTACAACACATCTTTGATAAGAAAATTCTTGTTGCAGTTTTCTTCAGGCTTCTAGCATGACTAGATTTTGGCAGCCTTTCACAGGGACAGTAAAAAGTAAAACTTTAGACACTCTGAAACCAGAGTGACTGTTTAATTCTCTCATGCAGATTGGGAGAGCTCTGTAACTTATCAGTGGGACTTATCAATGGCATAACTTAGTTTGGAAAGCCTCTTCCAGTATTTTGTTCAGTAGAATTATCTTAGAGTTGTTAAGATGTCTGTCTTGAAAGTCATCAGCTTGAGAAGTTGTTCTATCAGGATGTTGAACGTGTCCTTATATAATAGGTTGTGCATCTTAATCTTCAAGAAATGCTTGGTTTAAGCCATAAAACAGGAAACCAAACTGTGACTAAAAATTAGGTATGTTGAAAATCTATTGATTAATCTCTTGGTCATCAGAACATTGTGAGGGGTTTTTACTTGCTGAAGATATTTTTTCACATAAACTTCTTCCACTTTCAGTTTATCTAGAGCTTGAAAAACCTATAATACTTTTGCCATTTTTCCTCTTTAAAAAAAAAAAAAAAAAAGGTGGACCATTTAAGTCTTTGTTATATGATTATGTTATGGAACATTCAGGAATAGCGAAAGGTAACAGAACTGTCCTTTCTTAAACACTTTTTGTGTATGTGACCGAGAAGGGTGTCTTGCCAGAAGATCATGTTGAGTTCAGTAATGTAGATTTTTTGAGAATGTACTACTTGAGTGGGAATTATACAGTGAAGAATGTTGCACTAATGAAACACAGAAGCATTTAATTATATACTGTGTGGATCTTAATGTTACAAGTAACTGTTTTCCTGGTATGTATGGAATTAACAACCGGGAGATCACTGCCATTTCAAAAGTGTTTCTTATGTTCTTTTGAACTAAAATATACTTGTGTTTAAGATTTATTTAGTCATTTTTAGACCTTACTGCCTTTTATTAGAGCTGCAGCTTCACATGCTTGTGTATCTAATTGTCGCATTCCTGTGTACAGAGTTTGATCAAGTGTAAGTTAAATCTTATTTACATTTACAGTATTCTGGTCTGAGAATGGACTGAGGTAATCCTTAGCTTGCAGATCCCCATGAATCCTAATTTTAAATACCAAACCACAAAACTTTGCAGAAAAAAGCACTAGAAGGGTTCTTGATTCAGATGTGTATGTGTTTGTTTGCTTCTCTAGATGGAGTCTGCGTGTGTTTCCATTCATGAAGCTTTGAAGTCCGTCATCGATTATCAGACACACTTCCGCTTGAGGGAAGCGCAGGGCCGCAGCAGAGCGGAGGATTTAAACACCAGGGTGGCCTACTGGTCAATAGGGGAAGCGATCATTCTTCTTGTTGTTAGTATCGGGCAGGTGTTCCTCCTCAAAAGCTTCTTCTCGGATAAAAGAACCACAACAACCTGTGTTGGATCATAACTGGTAGTGGTAAAGCTTCAGGTCATTGTGTTATACTCATCTGTAAAAATTACTGTTTTCCAATTAGTTGCAGGTACAAAGGATCTGAATATATGCAAAATTCAAATGTATCTACCCCTCATCCTTTAAAAAGCATGAAACAGACCCAAAATACTATGAAAGGGACACATGATCTGAAGTATTTTAAAAATACTTTAGACCTCTATGTTTTTTTTCCGATTCCTATATGAAATAGATGGTGGTGACCAGCTTCTCTTCTCTTCTCTTGATTTTAATCCAGGTTGAGTTTAGTTATTACCGGTAAGGTAAGATTTATACTCTGCCATATAACATTTTAAAGTAACCCAGCAGTCTCGTGTTTGACACAAGAGCCAATATATAAGAAAATTTGATTCTGATTTCAGGCTGAATGTATTGGCTCATAAAAAGGCAAATGTGATGAACTGTATTGCAATGTTTTGATTTGCTGTTAAAAAAATAATCCAATGATATCTATGGCTTCTCTGTAAAATTGTTCCAAGCTCGATGCAACATCAGGGTGCAATTTCTCCATTAGCCTGTTAAGTGTCCATTTTAAAATCTAACTAAATTTTTTACTTAGGTATATTTGCTTAAATATACATTATTCTATATTAATATAAATACATTTCCTCTTTTACTATGTTTGTGTTACTAAACAAATGGTAAGCTGAGAGTACTCAGGAAATCCACTTTCTGCATTCAAAAATCCAAATCTCTGAGTTTATTTTAAAAACATGCAATAAAATAGGGAATCTTATATCTTTGTCACTGAAACCATGCGGTTTCCATGCTCATATATGCTGCTGCTGCTGCTTTTTGGATTTTCAGACCAGAAGTAGCTTGGTTTATTACGCAGCACAGCACCACCACTGGATGAGGTTATGTTATGTGTTAGGCACATACAATGCTTTTTACTAAATTGCTTTCCTATTAAGAGGCCAATTTGATACTCATACCGCATTGCACGAGTGCTGTAAATTTTACTTTCCTGTGTGTGGTGCACTGATAACTTGATGGCCTTGTGCATCTAATTGCCACTCTTGCTAGTGGTCTGGAAATATTTAAATATTTAAATTATTTAAATATTTCAGGTTATCTTTTCAGTAGAGTTACAGTTAACATTGTTTCCACTGCTCATGTCTTTAGTAGCTTATGTGCTGTAAAGTCTTCGTTTATTTGGATGGGGAAGGTAGTAAATGTATATACCTACAAGTAGCTTGAACTGAGCTGGTCATAGTAAGGCTCTTAATAAACTCCTTCAAAATCACTCTGGAGGAATAAGCAGACTGACCAATTCTTAAGTGCATGCAAACTAAACTAAGGTGAAAAGATTTGTCCTGCCTAGTTCAAAATACGCTGCTTAAGCAAGTTCACAGCAAGGATGAGAAGGAGCAGTTGTTAATTGCCTGTATTATTTTTAGCAGAAACTGAGAATTACATGTACGGGTGACACTTGAGCAGTCTGAAGAATTTATCTGAGAGGACTTGACTTTAAAATCTTGTGATGGCTGAAAAAGATAAACAAAAGCACACCTGCTCTCTGTTGTGAACTGAACAACTGCTCTTTTGGACACTATAGGAAAACCTCAGACAGCTCACACAGTTGTTGAAAGGGTCACGGGGGTATTTAAAAGCTTAATATATGTAAAATGCAGGGTTATATGTAATGTTTTTCTACCCTTTACTAAACTGTGGGGATGCAAGCTTTCCAGGAATAGTTGGACTTGCAAAGATAAGAAAAAAGCCCTAGTCTCTTTTGTTATGATGCGAATCTGCCTGCACACAGTATTCTTGATTGTACCTATATGTTTTATTCTTGTGTTTCAGCAGCCGTCACTCAATACTCTTTGCGCTGCATTGCACACAATGATGAAGCAAGTGGTACAGTTTAGGTGCAAGTGTTGGATGAAAACATGATTTAATTTTGATAATGTCCCCTACCATCTTCTGGAATTTGAGTATCACTTGTGTAGCTTTAATGGCAACAAAAGCATTTGTTTTAAAGATTAAAACATGTTGGAATTTTTCCCACTGAGTGGTTCTGTGTACTGTCAAAATTGGTAAACAATAGGATAAAACAGATAATGGTCAGCCATCACGTACATGTCTCTTTCTTTTCTTTCATAATGTTTGAATGTGTGAAGTGGGACTGTTCAGCTCAATATTACTCCCACTGCAAAGGTTTAGTGGACTTGACTTTTGTCTTCAAAGTTAGGTATCCAAACTGGTCCTCTGGTTTGCTGCTGCATAATATGCAGCAATAGCTTAAAAATGCCTTTATTTTTGTGTTGTTAAAAACGTGGCACAAATACACATGTTTAAACATAGCTGTATATAGTTTTTAAGTGACTGAATAGGATATAATAAACACATGCTAACACGCAGTGGGTGAAGAAATGCATTGTGACTTTTGGTTAAAGCTGCATTTTTTGATATATGAAAACAATAGTTTGGTTAATGGTGCGATACACAAACACCCTGCGTTAATGGGGATATAACTGTGCTTTTAATTGCTAAAGGCCCTGGGTTTCAGCTATTCCTTTGATGTTTTTTGTTTACAGAAGTTCTTTTCACTTCCTGAAAGGTTGGTTCATATTTTAGTTTGGGCTGGGGGGTGGGGGGCGGGGTAGGGAAGTTTAGTTTGAACAAGACAAAAAGCAGACCCTGTGAATATTGTGTGGGGAAATAAAAATTAATATATGAATGTGGTCTGATTGTTTTTTTTGTGTGTGGGAATGGAGAGCATTATTCTCCAAAAAAGCTTTAAATAATGGTTTGAGTAGTCAATCTACCACCTGACACTTCTTATTGCTGTACAACAAGCATTGTACCAGTTGACAGCTGACCATAATTAGCTGTGCCTTCAGGTCACTGGAAAAACTCAAGTTTCAGCAAGATAGTGTGGTTACTGGCTCTGCTCAACACGTTAGCAGTGCAGGCAGTAATACATCTGTTCCTGTTGCAGTTAAATACCTTGGAGTTCAATGTATTTAACTACAGATGCCAAGAATGATTTGGGACATATTGTGTCTTTTCACATTAGTTCTGTGGGTAACAAAGTTAATATGGGATGAGCTAGACAGGTGCATCCAATTAGTGTTGTTTAGTGATGGGATATAAACTTCAAATGTTGTGTAGTATCTAAATGTGTGATTTTGTGTAGCTTCTTGCTGAATCTTAGCACATACCAGTTAGGTTTTATAAACCAGATGGAGCAGGCATCATTGCTTTGTGTGGGCACCTTCCAAAATGGCTTTTTCTTCCAAATCCTATATCGGTTGCTATGCATTCAAAAATTTTCAAGAATATTCAGTACTTGAATTAAACAAAGCTTTTATATAGAAGAATGGGTAAGTTCTCATGTTTCAGTGGTGTGTTTCTGTTATGGTTGCATCGTTGTATGGGGTTATTTTAGGAATTTGCTGCCCAGGATTTAAAAGTAGATTAGGACAAGTTGTTGCATGAAGCACTTTTCCACTGAAAGCTGATAATCTTACCCAATTTATTTTTTTTTTTTTAAATAGATCAAGTGGGAAGATGAGTCAATGGATCAGCTAACTTGTATGATGATGAAGGCTTTTATAAAGGAGGAAGTAGGAATGTGCTCTGGACCCCTGCAACCAATTGAACAGTTTCTTGTACTGCCAGGCTGGTGAAGGGCAAAACTGCAGCAGGGGCACCACAACCTGGATTTTGTGTGACTCGTGCAATGGCAACAATTATTAAGAAAATTCTTGAAGCTTGACCATGCTATTGGGTGGGGAGTTAACAGTGTAACACATCAGTGTCAGACACACTTTGTCTGATGTAGCTCTGGAGTACTTGCCATTGACTTCAGAGGCTTTTATGGGGATTTACCCTCAGATTGCCATCAAAATCCGTCTCCTAACCTTTCTTGATGCGCAAACATTTAATGCATTTGCTTTCTAATTGGGCTCTTCCCAGGAAGAAGCCAAACTAGTACTAATGGAGAAATCCACCACCAAGGGGAGCATCATCTAATGTCATTGATTATTTAAAACTAAGTCTTAGTGACCCTCGTTACCACTGCCAAGTTACTTCCCTCAGCCACTGAGTTAGTGTCTGTGTGTTTACAGCTGATGAGTGCTAATTCTGCTTGTCAGTAGGACCATGAACATGTTCTTTAAAATGATCAAAAGTTCCAACATCTCCTGATTTCTCATTGTTAAAAACAGCTAAAACTTCTTTTCTTGTACAGCCCAGTGCAGGAGCAGTCCTTCAGGCATGAAATGAAGCCAAGAGTTTAACACAGGCCTTAGATGAGACAGGTGTAGTCTTTCTCTCACAGCCCTGCCCGTGACTTCCATGGCTGTCAGGTCAAGTTCCAGAACAGTGAAGTTACGGTGTGTGCATACTGAGGGCGCTGCTGATCCTGACCAAGTGAGACTTACAAGCAGGCTGATTTGACCCACTTGATGCCACCTGCCCCACATGCTGACAAGAACAAGGACACGCTTGCAAGTGGTCTCTTTACATCACTGGTGTGCAACACAGCGACTTTAAGCAATTTGAGTGCCTGGTGCATTTATGTTTTACATTTCTTAACATTACAGATTGTTTTGTTGGTGGGCTAAGAGGAGAAGGAGTGACACAGGGGGTGTGCTGCAGCCTTATTGGCATCTCACTGTTTGCAGGGTGCTAAATCCTCTGCTGATGATTTTACCAGAGTGCAGAAATCCATCTTGATAGAAATACCATATTCCTCAGATTCACTGTTGTTAACCATGTGTTTGGCAGTCAACGGAGGCCATTGAACAGGGCTTCCTGAACGTTTCCATAGCCTTTGTCTCTCCCCCCGAGACACTGTCCAGATGGAGGTGCAGAGAACGAGAGGCGACGCAGAAGGACCTGTCTGTACTGCTCAGGTATGTGTTTTGTGGCTGAATGCATTGTATTGGGGTGCTCCCACAGGAAGGTTGTCATGACCTCCTGCCAGCACAATCAACGATCAGCTGCTTATCTGAGGGGTCTCCACTTGGTGGTGTATTCCTGGTTTAAGCAAGAACCTTCTTGTGGGGGATGTGATCAGTTCCTGTCCATGTCTTGGGTACTCTTTTTTAAATCTACACACACCGTTTTTCCAGATGCCAAGGGCAGCAGATACATTCATTCCTTACTGCAAATGAATTTCTTTCTAAACCACCAAAAAGGAAGTATGTTGACATTATTGGTGTGCAGGATATCAGGAACTAAGGAGCACCATTCTCTTCTTGGAAGAAATAAAACAGGAGGGAAAAGGCTTTGGGAACATTAATGTGTGGATATGAGAAAAGAACTTTTCTGGCAGGGCACTGACTGCTGCTTTGGTGTTCAGTGAACACAATGCCCCGCAGTGTCAAGGAGGTATCTCAACAGGGACAGAAAGAAGGGGGAAAGAGGGGCAGAAGGGGGAGGCAGGGAGTGAAGGAGGAAAAGGGACGGAGGAAGAAAGGGAAGGGAGGGAGAGGAACCAATGTGCTGCATTTGGGAGGCTTGAGGAGTGCCCACTTTGCTCCCCATAGCCAAGAGCTGCTCCCTGTCCTGGAGTGCAGGTGGCCTTTGGCAGCTGCTGCCTCCAGCACAGGAGCACAGTGCAATCTGCAGGTAGCAGGTGTAGTTCACACCAGAATCCACTCTCTCTAACACATATTGACAGGCCTGTGGTGAGGAACTAAATTAAAATTGCCCCAAGGGAAATAAGAAAAATTTGTCAGAGTTTGGAAGACTAGTTACAAGAGGGAAGGTGAAGAACAGAGTATGGTAGCAACTGGGAGGTGCTGCGAGCTGTGAAATACTCTGGCCTCAGATAAAACCAGCCATTAATCCTACTGATGCAAACACAGAATGGCTCCAGAGCTCTCAGTGTCATCACTTGTCTTAAACTGGCTGAAAGTGGTCAGCTGCCCACTGATTCTGCACCGCACTTGCTCTTCCCTAGAACAAAATCCTGAAAATTCACAGGGCAGAAAATGAGGCTGTGTTCCGTCAACGTGTGCAGATCCCTGAGCTTGGCGCTTAGTGGGTTACACCGCATTAACTGGAGTTATGCAGCAAGGGGAACTTCCACCCACCCCCCGTTGCAAATCCCACCTTTGAATGAAATCAATTCGTGTGGCAAAATAAAGCAACATATTGTGAAAAGCACTTGAAAACAGGTTTTCTAGTGAAAGTATGTGAGGTGTCAGTCTAAATAGTGCAGCTTAGTTTCCATTATTTACAATATACTGGCACATGGGATATCTGTTTCACTCCCATATGTTTTCTCATGACCTTATGTGCACACAGGACTTGCTGTGAAACAGGATTGCTTCCAAGCCCTTGGCTGTAAGCAGTGATTTTATCGATGTGTTCACTTGGACAAGAGTATGAAGGAAGAAGTACATTGAATGTATAGTGATGAAGGGACAGGATGAATAGCACATGTCTGAAAGTGTAAATGGATGCCCTTTGCGAATGCCAAGACAGGGACGCTGCTGTCTACCTTTAGCTCATCTGAAATGAGCCTTTAGTCCAGCAGGGCTTGAAGAACATCTTCCAGCCACTATGGAGGGTGCCTTCAGCACTCGAGCAAATTAATGGCCTGTCAAAACACAAGCTCCCGAGTCTCAGTGAGCACTCCCTAGGCAGCAGAGAAAATCCTAGAAATGGTCAGCAATAGATGATTATGGGGAAAAAAGGGAATTATGAAAAGATCAGAGCCATCACAACCCCAAAGCTTGTGCACTTGGGTAACTGTTTGGTATTGTGCTGGAAATACCAGATCCTACACAGCTCTGCATGCAAATCTGCTCCTCTGTTCTTGCTTTGAGGCTGTCATGACAGTGGCCCTGCCACTGGCCAAGGCCAAGGCAATTGTCAGTAATGGTAGTGCTTGTGTGAGAACGTATCTAAAAAGGCAGGGGGAAAGTTGTTGGGGAAGAGCAATTGCAGTGAGATAAAGGAGTGAGAATATGTGACAGAAATAGCCCTGCAGACACCAAGGTCAGTGAAGGAGGGTAGGTGTTTCAAGCACCCAAGGGGAGATTCCCCTGCAGCCCCTGGTGAAGACCATGGTGAGGCAGGCTGTCCCCCTGCAGCCCATAGAGGACCACAGTGGAGCAGATGTCCACCTGCAGCCCAGGGAGGAGCAGGTGGATGCCTCGAAGGAGGCTGTATCCCTGTAGAGAGACCACAATGGAGCAGCCTCCTGGCCGGGACCATGAACTTGTGGGGAAAGAGGCCCATGCTGGAACAGGTTTGCTGTCAGGACTTGTGACCTCATGGGGGACTGTACTGTAGCAGTCTGCTCCTGAAGGACTGCACCCTGTGGAAAGAACCACACTGTAGCAGTTGATGAGGAACAGCCCGTAGGAAGGATTCACATTGGAGTTTACGGGCTGTGACCATGAGAGGGAGCCCACACAGGAGCAGGGAAAGAGAACAAGGAAGAAGGAGCAGCAGAAACAATGTGTGATGAACTGACTGCAACCCCTGTTCCCTGTCCCCCTGTGTCACTTGGGGGCAAGAGGCAGAGAAAATTGGGAGGAAAATTAAGCCTGGGAAGAAGGGAGGGGTGGAAGAAAGTGGGTTTTTTTTAAGATTTGGTTTTATTTCTCATTATCCTAGATTTGATTAGCAATAAATAAAATTAATTTCCCCAAGTTGAATCTGTTTTGCCTGTCCTTATCTATACCTATGAGCCTTTCATCATATTTTCTCACCCTTGTCCAGTTGAGGAGGCAAGTGATAGAGCATCTTTGGTGGGCACATGGTGTCACTAGGTGGGTGGAAAAAAGGACCCAAAAGGATGTCAAAACAGCTCATCTGACAATCAGGGAGGGGAAGGTGCAAAAAAAAAAGAAGAGAAGAAACATCAAAGGCAGGAAAGGACTATGTGGGGAACTTGAGAGTAGCATAAAAAAGAGTAAATTGATAAAATAATGAAAAAAATAAATTTAGGCTGCTATTTAAAAAGGAATAATCTACTGAGTTTGACTTCCGTTAATGTCAATCAACAGAGATGGGATGAATTATGACCTTGCCACCTCCAGCATTTGTCTCTGCACGCCACAGACTGTGGTCAAACCAGGAACATCTCCAAGGTGAGCAGATGTTTGTCCTGCTGGAGGTGTCTGTGCCTCTGCTGGGGGGTTCATGTATGTGTGTGCAGAGCTCAGCTTCAGCCATCTTCAGGAGCAGTGAAGGCAGCTGGTGTAGACAGGAGCGACCTGCTAAGGCATGGACTGAAGTTCCCCTGTTTCTAAGGTTTCTTGTGTTGAACTGCTGTTGGCAGCACCAGTTCTCCAGCCCTCACATCTGGCTTGCTACTGTCCTGGAGGAGCATGTGTCACAGCCATTTTCCCTGCACTGATAGCCTGTAGGTTTGTGGCAGTGTAATTGTGGAGAACTTTCACAAGAGGGTGAAGAGAGCTGGTCTTCCTATGGCTGTTTTCAGCGGCTGGCATGTTAACAAGGCAGCAGGAATAGGGCAATGTGCTCCTTCGTAAATATCTGTTTGTGGGTTTCCCAGGAAAAAGCATTTTGAACACTGCTGTGTAACACAGACTCCTTTGGCTGTGCCTTGGCATTCAGAGGAGCCCAGCTACCTTCATAGGAGGTGTGAGAACAGACACATAGACGGAATGTGCCTGTTAATAGATGTCATCCCAGCGCAGTGCAGAGAAGCTGTTCCCGAGGCAAAGCGCTGTTTGCCCTGGGGAAATGCTTTGGCAGTTTTCTGCCTCTGCCTGGGTAACAGTTTAGTTTTGGAGAGGGGTGACCTGAAATCAAGAGGATGGGCTCAGTTCTGACACTGGAAGGACTTTGTTAATGTCAGCCTCTGTTTACACACCTCACCCTCCCTTGCCCTGACCTACAACTTGTTCCTGTGTGTTCAGGAATGCAGGAAAGGTTGGTTTCAGCATAGGCAAGACTTAAGGGTCCGAGCTTCTTCCACAGCTCTCCTGATTTTGATTTGCCACTGCTGGGGAATGGATGGATGCTCCAATTCAACGTCTCTGTCCCAAGGAGCAGGTCAGCAGTCTATGTCCAATGTGCGTATGCCTCATGACGGTTATTGCACCGAGAGGTGCTGGTTGTGCTGACCAGAAGTGTTGGACAAGAAGAGGTTTGTGTGCAGTTCAACACAACTCTCTCACTATGGGAATATGTCCAGGTGGCATTCCAAATGCAGATGAGGGTTTTGGGAAGCGTTCTGGCATGAAGTGCCCTCCCCTGGCCCTGCAACCGGCTGTTGCTGAAGATGAGTAAGGAAAAGCTGTGTCCATGGCTGAGAGGGAAGAGATGATGGCTGGGTCACTGCCTGCCACCCCAAAATACAAATGAGGGATATATTTTCACAACAAGCTCCTACCATTTCTCCACCGCGGGCCACACACAGGGCTGTCACTTGCACCACCACCCTCTCATCAGAGTGGGACACACCAAGCTCCTGACCCTTACGTGTCTTCTGAGCACAGGCATCAACCTCCATTTACTGTGCACAAGCATTTGAACATGAATTGGGTGGGGGCTGATTCCATGGAAAGGGTTTTGATCTGGCTGTGCAGAGTGCAAATAACATCCGTCAGCTCTAGTAATGAGTGCTAATTGTCCTCACACCCAGCAAGAGGCCATGCTTTCCTGCAGCTGAGACACACAGGTGATGCAGGCAAAGCAGAGAAGATGTTGCTGAAGAAGAAAAGACCTTGGGCAATCAAAGAAAACAGATGTGCTTTATCAGCTTGTAGATGGCAAAAAGACATAAGGAACCTAACTAGGGAAAACTGTTTTTCAGTTAGAACAGCAAGGTTACTGTTTGTTACAGTGTTGAAAATATAAAGTATGTGTCCTTTAGATGAACTTAGCTTATTATAATGTGAAAACCACACCTCCAAGTCTTAAGCTATATGCCTCCTTGAGGCGACCCCCGTTCACTGAGGATGTATAATAATTTAGGGATTTACTACACCTTTAATTCAAAGGTGACAATTGTTCAATGGAACACAAGCAGCCAACAGAACCTTACTGTGAACTCATGAACTGGAAATTATAAGCATAGTATGTCAATTAGTTGCTTTTTGTAAATGCTAAAAGCTTGAAATGTACAAGCCAGGCTGTGCTAGCTTTGTGAAATTTCCACCTAGCACCCACCTCTGGGCAGACATGTGTAAGACATGAAATAAAGAAATATCTCAAGTCTATGTGTGGATTTGCTCTTTGCCTACCAGGTAAAGAACCCAGGTTCAGGACAACAGCAGCACAGTTGAGCTTAGAAGGGACTTGGCATTGGTGGAAGAGGATCAGGTCATGGAATAGTTACCAAAGTCCATGAGCATCCTGTATGGGATACACTCACAAGTGCCGTGGGAGCCACTCTCAATGATCTTTGATCAGTCATGGCAACTATGGGAAGTGCCCAAGAACTGGAGGAAAGCAAATGCTACTCCTATTTTTAAGAAGGGCAAGAAGGACACAGGAAATTACAGGCCAGTCAGGTTTATCTTGATCCTTGGGAAGACAACGGAGCAACTAATCCTGGAAACCATTTTTAGGCACATTAACAACAAGAAAGTCATCAAGAGTAGTCAGCATGGTTTCACCAAGGGGAAGTCATGCTTAACCAACTAGAGGAACTTCTGCAATGAAATGACTAGTCTGGCGGATGAGGGGAGAGCAGCAGATATTGCCAACCTGGACTTCAGTATGTTCCATAATGTCAAAGTTGTTGATGGATGGATGGAGAAACAGACAGTGAAGTGGATTGAAAACTGGCCCAGAGGAAGGTATTTAGTAGTGTCAAGCCTAGTTGGAGGCCAGTGACTAGCAGGATACCCCAGGTAGGGATCAGTACTGGCTTCAGTCCTATTTAAAATCCTCATTAATTATCTGGTTGATGGAGCAGAGTGTATGCTCAGCAAGCTTGCAAATGACCTAAAACTGGGAAGAGTAGTTGATACAACAGAAGGCTGTGCTGCCAACCAGAAAAACCTGGAGAGGCCGGAAAAATGAACTGACAGAATCCTCATGAAGTTCAACAAAGGGAAATGCAACAAGGAGAAATGCAAAGTCTTGAATCTGGGGAGGAACAACTCCAGTCACCAGTACATGCTAGGTGTTGTCCAAAAACGGATATGGGTATCCTCGTGAGCATCAAGCTGAACATGAGCCATCAATGTGTCCTTGCAGCAAAGAAAGCTAACAATACCCTGGGCTGCGTTAGGACGAGTATTGTCAGCAGGTCGAGAGTGGGAATCCTCCCACTTTGTTCAGCACTGGTGAGGACATACCTGGGGTGTTGAGTCCAGAATTGGACTTTCCAGTACACAAGAGACATGGCCACTCTGGAGAGAGTCCAATTAAAGGGCACTAAGATGCTGAAAGGACTGGAGTATCTGTCCTATGAGGAAAAAGTGAGAGAGCAAGGACTGTTCAGCCTGGAGAAGAGAGGGCTCAAGGGGATCTTATCAATGTACATAAATACTCTTCAGGTATATACCTTCAGGTATTTATGTACCTTTCTAGGACTAGTTGCTAGGATTACTTATTACCCCTGCCTGGGGTAATTATACTGCGGTACTATCTGCACTCAGCTAAGTCAGGACTCATAAGGCCATGGGCTGTCAACATTTAGGTAACAATTCATATTATCAGTTCCAAAATCACTTGAGGAGAACTAGTAAGATGAGGGAATACAAAAATAAGTATATTAATTTTATTATATAAAGCATAATTTAACTAATTATGTGTTGCTGACTATGTAATATTAACTATACAAGTAAGTTCTTATGCTTGCATCAAGAATGTTCTGGGAACTGAAAACCATGTAGCTTATTTGTTGGTAGCATCAGTAGTTGCTGAAAATCCTATTCAATACACATGAAAGCTGTTATTCATGCAGTCACACATCTCTGTTCTTACTCTGTCTCATCTATATTCTAATTTTGACAGATATTCTCTCCTCCTCTCTGACCAATTCATGGTAGAGGGTGGAATTTCTGTTGCTGACCATTCATTAGACAGCAGAAGGCAGAAATGACTTCTGCCCCTCCACCCGCTCTGGGAAGAAACCAACCTCCCTCCTTATCTATGAGCATCACTAAGGGAGCAGGTCATGAATGCCAGCTCTCTAACCATCTATATGCATCCTAACTTTTATGGGGTGTCTTTCCTTTTACAATGTGCAAAAACCTGAGCTGACTCTTTTTATTATTATTTCTTTTGTTAGTTTGTTTGATAGATTGTTTTTTAAATAGGATATTGTGGAAAAAATCACATGTGCAAACATTTAATCTATACCTTCACCAGAGTTACACAGATTTTTTGTTGATGTAGATGATACTGTGAGAGTCAACTTTTGAGTACTGCTGACGTGCTTTTAGGAATGGCACCTAGGAACGTTACTGTCATTTTTTATGTTTTTATACTCTGAAATTAAACTTCTAGATTTTTCTCTAAATGTTCATAAAGGGTAGAAAGCAATCACTCTTATAAGCTGTATCACTTCAAATGTCTAATACAGTATAGATGAATGTCAATTGTTAAGGAATACTAAACTACATCAAAACCAGGCTGTTTGTATATGGCTTTTGTCCAACGTCCATCATCATTTTATTATAGTGGGTCACAGCATTTGCAACATATTCCATGAGGCACTTGAGCTACTTTTTCCATTCAGTTGCTTTCCACACCAGCCTGAGTATCTCTGGGCGTGCCATGTCACTGCAGTTACAGAGCACGGTTCACTTCAAAAGGGAGACGCTGCATGGAGATCTTGAGTTCACGCAATGACTAGTTTCTGTCTTAGTCACAACACAGAAAATACCACACATCTGTAGCTAGATGATGTAGACCCCACACATCTGAAGGGGGATCCATTCAAATGCATCCAGGGCCTTTGCCCATTATCAAGGAGGAATAGGTTTCTAGACTTTCTATAAGGCTTATAAGTCCTTATCTTATTGATTAAAAGGTAAGTGCTTGGTGTTTTGAGGAAGCTAATTACACTTATGTTTCTTAAAGAAGTGAGTAGTACAGCCAAGATCTGTGTGCAACACTAAACTTGTCAAATAACTTAATTTGCTATAAGCTACTTCTAAAAACCACTTGTTTGAAGAGGTACATTCACATGGTTCCTTTAATGGAAAAATAAACTGGGGGCCTCTGACAAAGCCCGCTCTGTTTCTCCAAGTTAGTCTCTCTCCATATTCCAGGGAGATTCTTAATCTCACATTCATACAGAAATATTAGTGTTGAAATACTGCAAAGTATTCCTAAACATAAGATTAAGTTTGTGCAGTTTAAACCACTTCAAACTGTTACATAAGTTTAACAAATTACTGGTGTTGTGTTTTACGTGTTTATCAGAAATAGCTCATGCATGAGATAACAAAGCTCTTGGCAACTTTTCACATTTGAATCAATAATTTTGCAGAGTCTAACTAAAAACATAAAGTTGGTCTGCATTGGTGGTGAAATCTATAATCAAAGGATACCAATTATCAAGAAACTTTAATATTGAGTGAAGACAGAAATGAATGCATTCATTATTTTTATTGTTTGTATTCCTTAACTCCAAGTGCTTATCTCTTTTCTGGACTCATTCTGCAGCAGCTTGTGAGCAGTTGTCATTGAAGTCATCGTGCTGCTTTTCATGATACAAAACATATACATTACTTATGGTTTAGCAGGTTTTTTCACTGTGGTTTTTTCAGTGTCCACCCATCCCCCTGCTTCCAATTCTTACAGAATCATGAAAACTGTCTTGCTGCATATCTTTTCAAGCTGCTGTTTACCACCAGAGTGTCTTCAGGTGGACCTATTTCCTTATCGTGCTGTTAGCCTAACAAATGAGAAACCAAGTGTTACTCTCACAATTAGATTTTATTTTTTTTTAATCAGTAAGCATAATAATACATTTTTATAACCCAAAATGTCAGTGCCATCTATCCATTTGCCTAACCAAAAAGCACACATTTGGTATACTCATATAACTGGTACACGAATACGCTTCCAGACAATGTTCAAGCTCTCCTGCTAGATTTGAAATGACACCAAGAACATCTTTTAAACTTTTTTAACTGGAAGAATAAAAAACAGTATCTGTCTTGTCAGAAGGGAGGCATATATGATGCTTTATAAGTATGTAAGTCAGGGTCCTGTGTTGCAGTATTTTCAGTCCTTCTATTAGCACTGCACAGATTTCAGGTAACTGCATACGTTGAATTTCAGCTTGTTATTGGCCTGTCATCAGCTTTATAAAGTCCTGGCACAACTTCTCTGACAGCCCACATCCTTGCTAGCCTGTCTAATTCAGCATCATCGGCAAAGTTGCTAGTTTGGCTCATCACCCCCTTTTTCCACAGGGTGACATTTAGGGATGTACTGAGTAGCCCAGGTCCTAGCACTGGTCCCTGCAGAACCATATTGGCAAGTTCCCGCCATTGTAGGAGTTAACTATTAACACATGGTCCCCTTCCCCCATTCCCCATCTGTTAATGATTTATCAAACTTTACTATTAAGTCATTCTTCTAGGCTTAAGGGTTCCTCTAAAGCTTACAGTTTCTTTTAAATGCCTTTAGAGGACTTGGTGAGAAGCCTTTTGGAGATCTCATAGACTATATTAACTAGTTCTTCACTGCTTAATGATCTTTTTAAAGTAAGGCCAACAGACTCAAAAAGTTTCAAAAATCCTTCTCCAGATAGTAAACAAACCCAAAGTTTGCAGTGCATTCAAAAAAATCTGTGTAACATGAGGCAATGCAGGAGCAGGTAGTTGCCGTGTTTGATATGTAATCCAAAAATCACTGTTCTTACAGCTAGGTCACCTATGCTATGTTAATTATTCCCAATAAATGGCTCTATGTCCTACCTAAGGCTTTACCACCTGGATTAATTAATTTTGCAGGCTATGTAATAATAACTCTACGTAACAAATACACAGTTGGCAGACACTATGGATTTGTTAATCTGTGGAGCAATCTGTAAATTTATTACGATAATGTGGCAAACACTTCAAATATATATGAACCGCTTTGGTATCCAAAGTAATGCAAATGTATACAGGACTACTTAACTATAAATACGTATTATTTATTTACCAGTATCTTTCATTCTATGTGCATTGTGATCTATTCAATATGGTGCTCATGGTTGTATTTCTCAGCTCAGGTTGCTTTTATCCAAGATGTTGGGAAACTACCACTGAAAGACATTTAGGAAGGTAAAGTTGACATGTACTTTCTCTAAGAACACTTTCTTTCTTAATAACTTAATGAAAAGAATCCATTTCTACAGAAACATCTTTAGCGTACATCTGTAATGTGAATCTATTCCTCACTTGCAGCCTAATTCAATGTTTTGGCTCTTAAAACCTTTTTTTTTTTTTTTCAGCAAGATTTTAACTACAACCTTCCCTTTCTCCATTGTTTAGCTTTTGCTTCTATTGTATCAAACATCAGTTCTCTGACCTAGGCATAGGTCTGTTTGTCCACAATCTGGATAAGACCTTTGGTTTTGCAAACAAAAAGATTTAGAGAATAAAATTGAACTGCAAAAAAGGGTGTGGTGTGCTTTGGCCATTGTTTATCATGACACAAATTATTAATCTGGAGCTTTGGCAGAAAGTGTAATAAAGAAGGTACAGTGAGAAATTATTGCTCTCTCCTTTGAAGCAGTTGTACACCTATGAAACTAGAGAATTATCTTAAGGAGTGCTTCTTTGGAAATTAGATAGCAGCACTGATTTTATTTTGTGGAATTCTTGCCTGTCAGACTGCTTAGAGAAGAACTTTGTTTAGAATGAAGTGTTTTATAAAACTGCAGCCACTGAATTGCCTCTGTTACAGATGTTAGAATGCTGAAAAAAATGCGTATTTCTTCAGTTGCGAGGCTATAATGCTTTACCTATAGACCGTATAGCACTAATGGGGTGGCACAGCACGATGTGCTGTTCTGTCAATCTGGTGAACCTTATGAAGCACAGGGACCATTTGTACTAGATACCTTGGTATCTCAGACATCTAAAAACAGACTTAATTGCTTTTCAAGAGACTTTTCAAATAAAGCATTGTGATCATATTTAACTGAAACAAGACTAAATTTTCTTAGCCAAGACAAAAAGTTTGCCAGGGCATCTGACAAATTATTTCTTATTTACCACTGTACTACAGCTGTCTGACTTCAACTGTGAAATACCGCTCTGCAAGATTAAGGCTGTACTACCCAAGAACAGCCTGTTCCCCAACAGGTGTATTAAACCCCAGTTCAGCTGCTAGTCAGGAAAAAGCTGGTGTGTCTCTTTGCAATCTCCCTAGACCAAGCCAAAATGTTTATAACTTTACAAATTAATTGCAGAGTTCTTTACACTATTAATCTTCCCCACAGCATACATTTAAATACTGGTAAGTCTTTTGCCTCTGCGTTAGTAACTTGGGTATTTACCATTTCAATACACACACATTACCACTTCAAACTTTATCTGAGAGTAGCTTCCACATATTCGGTGGTTTCCCATGTAAATCGCGCAGGTTTCTGGGCACAAATGCCTGTAATTGAAAGATGCGCACAGAGTCATAACATGAAATACTGATGGTGGTGATGTAAGAGAAGAATGTGTGAGGCTTGAAGTAGTGGTGGTGAATAGAGGTTATTACTGCCAGAATATTTGAAAGCTGCTGAGCATCGGTGAAGGGGGGAGACTTATACCGTGTGGGGGCAGTCCTTTACACTGCAGTTTCTCTGCTGAGAGAGCAGAAGAGATTTTTTTTCCTGTGGTAATTTAACTTTGGCGTGATAATTTTACAGGCTAAAGTTCAAAAACACTTATTCATAAAAGATCCTGGCATGCCAGAATTATATGTTAGTTATGAGGGGGACCCCTCTGATGTGAATGCTTCGGAGAAGGCCATACAGGCAGAGAAAAGCAGGAGCAATGAGAACAAATAGGACGGATTCCTTCTTACTTCCAGACAATGCAGTGGAAACGAACCTGCATCAGTCTCTCTTCTGACTCAAGCAGTCATAGAAGATGAATTAAAAACAGTGTAGTAAGATAGTAACTGAATATAACAAAATACCAGCCACTAACTCACGAGAAAAGACGTGCTATAGACACCTTGCTGAAGAGAGCATAGTCTGCACAAAAAAAGCACCCCTTTAGCCACATAGGTGGACTAGAAGGCCAAGTCAGCACCAAGACAAGTTTCCTCAGCTTCCCCTTGGCTTTGCAGGAACACACCTGAGCTGGGAAACAAATCACAAGCTGCTTCCTGCCTCTTCTGAACCTAAGAGTTATCCGTATCTATAAAAAGAGGTAACAGTAAGACTAATATGAGTTAGACCGTAGGTAGGTATTGTCACTCTATATTTTTATATTTAACATAGTTTTTACTCACTTTGCCTTTGTACAGCAAGTTTACGGACTCTACATTTGATAAGTTGTCGGCATTGGA
>VZRU01018026.1:0-18160 GCA_013398155.1 Pedionomus torquatus | reverse complement strand
GGGAGAGCCGCCAGCCTTGCTTCCACAAAATCCTCCTCCTCGGCAGGGTTAATCTCTCCTGCCTCCCCCTCCTCTTTAGCCGACTGATTGCTCGAAATTACCATATAGATTGAGAAAGCCTGGCCTGTAATTTCACAAGAGCTTCTGCCAGGCTCCTCCAAGGACCCTGAGGATCCTCATCCAATCTTCACCCCTGCCTGGAGCTTTCTTGGTGACCAGCCCTGGCCTCTGCCTGATGAGAAGAGCAGCTGATGTTGCTGATTTGAAAGCAAAGTCAAGGCAAGACGGCACCCTACACCAGCCACATCCACATCCCTAGTTAATGAGCTCTCTCTTCACGTAAGCAGGCACCTAACGGGATAATCTGCTGCCCCAGAAGCTTCCCCAGCAGCTGAGGGACACTCAGAGCATCGAAGATGTCCGTTTGTTACCTTCTTCCACAATCCAGCACGCACCGAATTGGATTTGAGCTCTTATTTACTCATTTTATTCTTCTCTAGGCTGCTCAGCGCTGACAGCCTGAAAAACCACCCGACTTCACAACCCGGCTGCGGGGCGAGCCAACGTTGCTGCTCCCACTTCACCCATGGGAAAAAAAAAAACAAAAAACACCAAACTGGGATTACTGGGCAGCACCAGAGCTAAGCAACAGCAGGTACGGGTCCTGGCTCACAGCCCCTGCGCTGGGATCAGCCCCGGGTAGGGATTTATGGCACTCACCTCCGAAATATGGGCAGGGATGTAGCAGCACGTGGTGTGACTTGAGGATGCTTGGAGGAGGATGCTTGGAGGAGGATGCTTGGAGGAGGATGCTTCCTGGTAGAACTGCTGAGGAGACCTGTGCAGGAAACCCAAAGGAGGGGTGGGGGGGGAAAAGAACAACAACACAACCCCAAACAACCTACACTGAAGCAAGATAAGGTGTGTTTTTTTGCCAAAGCAAGCCCGAGTTACACCATTTTGGGGCTGATGTCCGTTTCCCAGAGCGACCACAAAAAGGGCTGTTCTGCACCCTGGACATTCCTGGTGCAGCTCATCGTCACCACCTCATCTCTCCTGATGCGATGCCAGGATGGTGTCAACCATCGGTGTCACGGTAAAAGGTCCAGCCCAGGGCGCTGGTGCCCCACACCCCGGGGAGACAAGACAGCCCCAGTGCTTTGGAGCTGGGGACCGGGGCAGCCTTCCCCGACACTAATTAAATACAGACAATAATTAGGTGGGATATAATATTAAGGACCAATAATAAGGACCGAAAAGAAAAAAAAAAAAGGGTTCATAGCACCCTCTCTGTTGTCTTGCTTTTGCAGTTTACCCTGCAGCTCATCATGGAACAGTCATCATCATAGAACACCATCTCTGATAACAGCAATACATTCAGCTACTTGCTTTTCTCCACTCTTTACAAATAGTCATGGAATAAGCCCCAAAACGAGTTTCAGTAAACTCTTTGAAGCCAGGGAGGCCAGGGCAGTACTGCTTTGGGGAAAAAAAAAAGGCAAGCTGGGTGTTCTGAGTCCTTCTCGCCACCGAGCCAGGAGTCCTGAAGTGAAGCACAACCACACACGTGCTCCAACACCTGCTTTTAGCCTGGGGAATCGTTCTATGGGCTGCAGCGTCATCCAAATGAAGGCGGTGGCGTTGGGTCTCCTAAAAAACATGCCAGAGCATCTTCCCCCTCCTAGAACAACAACTCTGTCTCCAGTTTAGGCTCCACCGCCTTCCCAGAGCTGAAAAGCCCCAAGAACATCTCCGTTTTGACAAGGAGCCACCGCTGCCACGTGGGGAGATGGTTCTAAGCAGAGCGGAGCCTCATCGGTGCTTCCCCCGAAAAATCCGAGCATCGACCTTGGAGACACAGTGAGCTCTGCTCCCCTCCCACGCCGATTCTGCTGTAACTCGACTATAATTGGGCTCTATTTAACAATTACTGTTACTCTGTAATTATCGCTTTCTGATTTTTCTCTTTGTTAGTGTTTGCTGGGGAGGGAAGGAAGGGGAAGAGGCTTTTCGGCTGCGCCAGGGAGCTAAAGATGCCTCGGATTGAGGAGGACGTGGATGTGCCGCTCGCTGCGGCGGTGTTTAACCAGGCACCCATCAAAACACCTCTCTAAAGTCACCGTGTCACAGCTGGGGGCTGTTCACTTGCTGTTTCTGCCCCCAGCTCAGCAGACACAAGCTCCAATATGCACAGGAGAGGCTAATTAAAGAGTACAGGTGAGCGAGGAGTGCTTCTTAAGAAGCCATTATTATTGAAATGAGACAGCAAGGGAGGCAGTCTGGCAGGATCCTTAATGAAATGGGGGAGGAAGGGAATCAGAGGGAGAACAAAGTAAAAAGGGGGAAGAAGCAGTCTAGGAAAAAGGAGGGAGGGGGGGAACTGGCTGGTGGGAGATGTGGCGGAGGCGCAGAAACCAAACCAGCAAGTGTTCTTGCTTTAACATCTGCTTTTCTCCTCTGCCCTCGGAGTCTGAAGGGCTCAGACACCCTCATTCCCAAAGGTTTTCAGCAAACAGTCCAAAATCCAGGGGCTAAACCACAGTTTCTACCCATCCTAGACCGCCCTTGCTGCGCACATCCCAGTTTAGAGAGGCTGGTTCTTGCTTTGGGGGGCCAGAGCAGATCTTTAATATGCTGAGTCCTCCCCTGCAGCAGGCTCCAGACAAGCTGCAGAACCTCGGGGCTCCAGGAAAGGTGGCTGCCTGCTTGTCCAGACTGGCAGGATCATTTGCCCAAGCAACAGAGAGTCATAGAATCTCAGAATGGAAGGGAGCTTAAAGCCCACTGGGCAGGGACACCTCCCACCCCTCCAAGTTGCTCCAAGCCCCATCCAGCCTGGCCTTGAACCCCTCCAGGGATGGGGCGGCCACAGCTTCTCTGGGCAACCTGGGCCAGGGTCTCACCTCCCTCACAGCAAAGAGTTTTTACCCAGATCTAACTTAAATCTCCTCTCTTTCAGCATCAAACCCTTCCCCCTTGTCCTAGGGCTCCCCTCCCTCATGAAGAATTTCTCCCGATCCCTCCTGGAGCCCCTTTAGGGGCTGGAAGGCTACTGAGGAGCTGAGCCTAAGAGTTCTCCTACCAAGGCCATTGCCTCCTTCCTGCACCAGAAACGTGGGTTTCCCAAAGCCCCATCCCACCAAGCACAAGGTGGCATTATCTAGTTCTGCTGGTGGCACTTGTCACGAAGAAAGTAGTCACCACCCACCGAGCAGCCTTGAGCTGATGGCCCTTTGGGCACGGGCAGTGGCAAAACCAGCCTCTCTCCCCACCAAGCACAGCTGCTTTTTGACTTCATGGGCTGCAAAGAAGGAGCTCAACCGAGCACACAAAAGGTCTTCGCTTTCTCAGCTGAAGTCACAAGGAAAGTGGAATTCAAGCCCTCGCATTTGCATCTTTTGCAGAAAGAGTTTTTCCACCGGGTCACCCAGAGAGAGCAGCAACACAACTCTGCTGCCCACCCAGCCTGGATCTGAAACCCAGAGCTACAAATCCCACACATCTGAACCCCCAGAGCCATTTGGAAAAATAACTCTAGTTCCTCCATGCTTCCTAAAGCAAACTCCTGCCCAGACAGTGCACAGTATCTGTGTAAACTCCTCAAAAAAAAAAAAAGCAACTGCAATAGTGTCCCTGCTTCCACCTCCCCCCGAGACCATCCCACCACCCTTTTCCCAAACCCATCTCAGTTGAAGGCGTTGCTGGTGAAAGGCGCGATCTTCTCTAGTGAAACAGCCGATTCGCACTCCGTGTGCATCACCACGGGCAAGGCACCGTGAGAGGGCTCGGAGACCCGAGAAACCTTTTCAAAGGCCACCTCGTGGCTTTCCATCTGCAGAGCAGCGTGGGGGAGAAGCTGGGGGTAGCTGAGAGTCACCGCTTCCTTCTGGTAGGTGGTGTCGTGGTGGTAGGAGACCAGCTCGTTGCTGAAGTTCACCGTCTCTACGGCATTGCTGGGGCAAAGACAACCACAGCCCAAGATGGTGGCAAAAGCTCTCCGGAAATCCGCATTGAAGGCATAAATGATAGGATTGAGGGAAGAGTTGGCCCACCCAAACCAGACAAAGATGTTGAAGATGGTCTCGCTGACGCAAGGAAGTTCCCCTGGCTGGTGTAGGTCAAGGTTACAGAAGGGCACCATGCAGTTGAGCACGAAGAAGGGCAGCCAGCAGAAGACAAAGACGCCCATGATGACGGAGAGGGTCTTGAGGACCTTGGTCTCCTTCTTGAAGGAGTTCTTCAGGGAGGCCTCGTGTGGGCAGTCACTGCTGTGGCAGTTTTGGGCATGTTCCACCGCCCTCTCCAGGGAGGAGATCCTGCGGATCTGCCGCCGGGCGATGCGGAAGATGCGGGTGTACGTCACAATCATGATGGCAACAGGGATGTAGAAGCTAATGAGGGAAGAGGAGATGGCGTAAGTCCTGTTGAGGCTGGAATCGCAGTTCTCCTCCTCCCTGGTGACATTTAAACCTGCCTCCTGTTGACTAAAGAGCTCACGATCCTTGTGCCACTTCAGCTGCACGGGGATGAAGGAAATCAAGAGGGACAACAACCAAGCCGTCCCGATCATGAGGAAAGCCACACGCTGCGTCATCTTCCTCTCGTAGCGGAAGGGGTTGGAAATGGCCCAGTAACGATCCAAGCTGATGATGCAGAGATGGAGGATAGAAGCTGTGGAGCACATGATATCAAAAGCCACCCAAACATCGCAGAAACCCCCAAAGGGCCAGAACCCTGCCACCTCGGCCGCAGCCTTCCAGGGCATCACCAGGATGGCCACAAAGAGGTCGGACACCGCCAAGGAGATAACAAAGAAATTGGTGACCTTAGAGCGCAAATGTCTGAACTTGACCACAGCCACACACACCAGGGTGTTGCCCAGGAGCGTGGAGAGGATGAGAAGGAAAAGCAAAGTAGCTGTCACCACGCGGAAGGACAACGTGGAATTGCCTTCCCCCACCCAGCTCTTCCCACCACTGGTGTCGTTGATCACATCCTGCCCATCTCTTCCCGTGGAGGAGTAAAAACCATCCATGGGTTCTCCTTCCATTTGTTGCAGTTCCTTGAGAGGTTCCACGGCTGTTCAAGTCTCCATCCTCCCAGCTCTCACACCCAGACAACCCAGCACAAGGAAAAATGGTTGAAGCTCTGATTCTTTTCCAAATCTCCTGCTGACAACGTGGCGTTTGATGTTGGCTTTTTTCCCCCCCCTCTTGCCTCCCACCCCACTTTTCTTTCTTCGCAGCCCGTCGCTCACAAAGAGCCGGCACTCACCTCCGGCACTCGAGCGAGCTGGGAGGGCTTTGCTGCAAGCCTTCCTCCCTTCTCCTCTCTCAGAAGCTCTTCATCTGCTGCTGATCTGGTGCCTGCTACAGAATTCCCAGTCAATCCCTTTTTTCAACTGGCCAGGCTGGGGACTTGCTGCCGGCGTAAGAGGGGATCGGACTCTCTCTACTCTTGCAGACAGACCTGCTCTGCTGGTGAAAGAGGCTGCTCTGCTCTTCTCTCTGGATTTCACACCGGTGAGATCCTTCTCTGCCCACGTACCAGGCCCCCAACCCAGCAGGTGGGTCCCTCTGCGAGCCGAGAAGGACGTTGGGAGCCCGCAGGGTAAGTCGCTTGGGAGTCAGGCGGTAGAACTGAAGGGGTAAAATAATAAACGTTCAAGTGGGATTTGAGGGTCTTCAACGCAAATCGGAATGGAAATTTAGCGTGCCTTATCTCCGAGTAAAAGATGCCTAAATTCACTGCACAGGGACGTGGAGATACACAACCCTAAACCCCTTACTTTCCCCTCATCCCGAGCTGCCCAGTTGCAAATGGTGCAAAACTGGCATTTGGGTCCTACTGCAAAATTCCTTCAAGTCCACAGGAAAAAAACAACAGAAGAAGCCTCGTACAAATCTGAAAGCTTTTTCTTTCTGAAAGCATCGGGCACAGCACAGTTTTCAGGCTTTCGGTAGAGATTTCATGCAGGACCAAAAAGGATACTGAACATCACTGTGGTAAGGTTTTTTTGGTAAATAAACATGAGTGTTTTCAGTGAGGTGATGTAAGACAGCTTCTCTTTGAAGTTCACCACTCTTTAAATTTAATTCCTAACTAGTTCCACATTAGCTATCACTGCAGCAATTAACCAACAGCTGGAAACATCGATTAGAAAAACAGGGATGTCTTTCCAGCAGAGTGCCAGCCTCCTCAGCAAATGGGGGAGATCTCCTGGGGGTCTCCTCACTGCCCTTCCTACCCATCCCTCCCAGAGCACGAGGGCCAGGTAGAGCCGAGCAACCCCGGTCTGCTGGGGCTGAGAAGCCAAAGTTACAGGCATCGTGGCACTGCAGAATTGGGGAAAACGAGCCGGGGTATCTCCTCCAAAACTACTCATCTTCCTGCCCCATAAAACTCTCACTCCAGACAAGCAAACGGTTCCATGAGACTCTCCCCTGTTGCATCGAGGGGAGGAACAGCGTGGCATTAAGAACCAGGTCTGACCCACTGTGGCACGGTTTAGCCTTGGACACAAGCAGATCCTGTCTATCACTTGGTAATTAAACACGCTGTAAGCAAAAGGGCTCCTCTGATAGAAGAAACGTCAGAAAAATCCTTCAGGAGGTGAGTTTCCTCGAGAGCCAGCACCATAACGGCTGCTCCAACAGGGACCCGCTCCTAAGAAATGCCTCACTGGTAAACTGGGCAAGGTGGGAAAGAGCAATAAAAAGCCTTTCCAAATCAAACTGGAAGAAGAAAAAAAAAAAAAAACCCAACCCCAAACCAACAACCACTGAGGCAGCTGAGCATTAATTCACTCCTTACGCTGACAGTCGCTGGAGTGTATCACGATGCCCTTTGCCTGTCACATCCACCACTTCTGAAGAAAGCGGCAGCCAATCTACACAGAGCCGGCTCAGCTGCACGGAGATTTAATTAACGTGACCCTGCAACCCCGGCGTCGCCTAAACCCAGGGACCGCTGGAGAACAACTTCCAGACAAGAGCGCAATCATTCCCTTTGAAGATACGGCACCGGGCAGCTCCCTCCTACAGCAAACAGCGCGCTTGCTTTCTGACAGGTTAAAGAAACTTGTTGCCAGCATGTCACAGCACTTGGTGGGGAAGGCTTTGTTTAATTAAGCCTCATTAGTTCCACCGTCTGCAGCCTGCTCCTGCCAAGTGACTATGCCAGGAAGGGCAGGTAGATGGCACCAACAGCCGGCTCATGGCCCAGCGCTCGGGGCTGCTGTGCCAGCCCAGCTCCCTTCATCCTCACCGGGATTTAATCGGTGGAAAATGAAGCCAGGCTTCACTTAATTTCATTTAAATCGGTGGAAAATGAAGCCAGAGAGTTGGGGGGTTCAGGCTGGAGAAGGGAAGGCTCCAGGGANCAGGTTGCTCCAAGCCCCATCCAACCTGGCCTTGAACCCCTCCAGGGATGGGGCAGCCACAGCTTCTCTGGGCAACTTGGGCCAGGGTCTCACTAGAAGGAATTTCTTCCAAATATCATAGGATGGTTTGGGTGGGAGGGGACCTTAAAGACCAGGTTGGTGTGGTGGGAGGTGTCCCTGTCTTGGGCAGGGGGTGGCACTGGGTGGTCTTTGAGGTCCCTTCCACCTCAAACCACTCTGATTCTATCATCTTAATTGTCCAGACCCCAGCACCCTGGCAGCGCCCTGCCCCATGCAGGGATTCATGCAGATGAACCATCCTTTGTGCCTCAAAGGACATTTTTCTCACATTCCCTGTACCGGCCAACAAAGATGATTTTTGATATGTAAGTGACAAGACACAACCAACAGGCTGCTTTCACACCACCAGGGATGGCAGGTGATGTGTCCCACAGCCTTAAATCGCAGCAGAGGCTCGGAGTGAGAGCTCACAGTACACTGAGGCGGCCGAGCCAGAAGGAATTCCAGAAATCATTCCTCGAGGAAGCCTTCCCCCTCATCTGGAGCTTAGGAACATCTAAGAAAGGATCCCACCCTGCTCATAGCGGAGCAGATGTTCAAAGCTGGGGGAAAACAGGACGGAAAGGGATCCATTACCCAATGTGTGTGTGCAGCTCGTAATACCCCCTAATGAAGAAAGTGCCCTTAACTCTGTTGGCAGAGGCAAACAAAACACAATTCCTCAAACAAAACACAGGCAGTTACTCCTATTCTTAGATTAACTCCTCCCACCTGCTACACGCGATCTCTTCTACGGAGCAAACTGTTCTGCTGCATTACATTACTAAACAGCTCCTCCGTTTCCTCACATAAGCAGCTGCTATTATTTTTTTCCCCTGAGAACCAAGTTAAGTACTATTTTAAACAGCACTCAAGTGTGCAAAGATTCCAGTTTGGTGGCAATTCAGCTCTGGGGGTTTTTATATTTAATTTCCTCACCCAGCAAGAAGCTGCCCTCTATTTCCCTTCCCTGCTGTCTCACCAAAATATACTTAAAATTCTCTATTCAGCCATCTTGATTACATTCCCCACTTTGCATCAAAGGAAGAAAATTACACGCCACTTCAAATAAAGCAGCAGCAGCTGCTTGGCTTTAACCCCTCAGTGCCTCTTCCACAATGTCTGTCTCAAGCGCGTGAGAGAATTACAGGAGGGTCCTTATTCCTACAGGAACCACTTGGCGTTTTACAGCCAGATACAAGTTTTGATAGCAGGGGGTTTTCAGATCCCTTAAAACAAAAAGGATCCAGTGATACTGGCTGTTCTGACCTCTCACCAGAGGAAACAGGCTCGACTGTCCGCACGCTCATCACTTATTTCAGGCATCTTGGTATCGGAGGGAAGAAGCACTTAAAGTAGTTTATACATCAGGTCACTCCATTTAGATTCACTAAAAAATCTAAAAAACCCCACCAGCATCAGTCTCCTTGGCTGTGCTGCTTAATTACAAGGAGAAAAAGGAGCTGGACAAAAACTGACCCAAAAGAAGGCTTATGTATCGTTTAGTACGGACCCGAGGGGGCAATCTGAAGAACTGCCTTCCCGGTGGAGCAGTTTCCTCCGCAGCCACAGCGAGGTGTCTCAGGCAGAGGAGAACGTTCCGTGCGAGCCTTGAAACTGCAGGTTTGTGCGATGCTCAGCGATGAGAAAGAAGTGGAAATATAAGACTAAGCTGAAGGAAAGAAAAAGCACCGAATCTTTCCAAAAGGATACTCACAAAATTCAAGCTGTGCAACCCCAAACAGTACAGGCTACTTGGTAAAAACAGACAACTTTACATTAACCCTAACGACTGTTGGGATTTTCTAAACAGAGGGAAAATCAAAGTTGTGGGCAGCAGTTATTCGGTTTGGTTTTGGACAAAGCACCCAGGAATCTGCCCACTTACTTTCAGCAGCCAAGTTTGGGGAGGCAGAGCTGGGACGTCACTAGCAACCTGCGACACGGGTAAAGAAAAGGAGGCACCACAAAGGACTCTGGTTCCATTCCTCCCCTCCCCTTTATTACACACAGGCAGAAACCACAGTGGTTTTTTCTCCCGTTTACTTACAAAGGAAAGGAATACAGAGCTTCAAGTCAATCCAAATAATTCCACGTGCAGCCCGGGTACACCATTGTCTGGGTACAGCAGCCCTTCCCTGGCAGCAGTCTGCACTCTGGGACAAAGTGACAAAGAAGCCAGAGCCACCACAGCACCCTAACTGACCTGGGATTCCTTCCCCCGTCCTCTGGGGCTAAAAGCTGGGTTGTCAATAATTAACAGGACGTGGGAAGCCCTCGTTTATCGCTCACCCAAGCTGCTCATCCCAGAGCTGGGTACCAGAGGCAGCGTATGGTGACGGGATGGTTGGTTGGTGACAGGGATACATTCCGAGTCAGGGAGAGGTGCGGGGAGAGGAGGACTGGTTTATAGAGCAGCACGTCGCTCGTCACTCCCCTGCCAGGCACAGGGCTCTGCGTGCAGAAAGCCCAGTTCATAGCACATTCCCCTCCTGCAAGACTTCATTTATTCACAGTAGGTATCAGGCTCTCTGCTCTTCCGTGTCCACACACATAATAAAAAAGGGACCTGCAAAAGATGAGGATTTCACTTCTGATGGGTAAAGACAGCCTCTAAAAATCATCCTCAGCTGCTGCGCTTTTTTTCCTCCATCAGAAACCTTTATAAGGGTTTGGTTTAGACTTTCTGGTAACCCATGACCTTGTGGCACCGCACTGGCAAAGCCAAGGCCGTTCAGTGAAACTGCCTTCTCAGAAAGGGAAAAAAATACTGCATCCCTTCTCCTCCCCCCCGCCCCATCACTCAACGCCAGAGCTCAAAGCAGATCACCCTGCAGTTCCCAAGAAGTTTCGCAAACAGGGAAGACAGAAAGATAGCAAAATGGCTCCAAATCCAAGTAAGAGCAAGAAGAAAAAATTGTATTACAGTGACCACAAGCCTTCAGCGCAACAGGCAGCGTAAGAAACTTCTTCATTTGAAATCTTTTGCAGGTCTCCCTTTTAAGGCCTTAGTATCATTACAGAAAGAGGAATTATTTTTGTCTTGTGCTTGCGGTTGCTGCCCCCTAGAGCAGCAACAAAATCTCCTACAATTGAACAGTTACAGTGTCTAGTTGTCCACGACCGTGCAAAATACAGACAGGGAGGGATAGAACTATCGTAAGGTGTTTAAGCTCGTTGCAGATAAATTATGTCAAGGACAGTACCTATGTGCCAAGTGTTTTCAACAACCACACAAACAGCCAAATGTTGAGCAACTGCAATATCGCTGCAACTCACGTTCTCAACATCAGCCACAGCAAAGAAAGAAAGAAAAAAAAATATAAATAAAAAAACCCTCAAACAAACAAACAAAAAAAACCCGAGCACTTGTTATGGACATAGAAAAAAAAATTATCTTCACCAGGCAGAACAGTGAACTGCGTTCCCAGAAGGGGGAAAACTGGATGTCGCAGAGTGACTCGGGATCAACAAGTCAATTGGAGACCAGTGCAGATGTTGGCACAGAGATGACAAACACCAGCTGGGGCCAGTTCCAGAGTGGATTGTCACGGCAGGAGATCCTGTTGCTGAGCCAAGGGATATCCACGAAGAACGGGGGAGCGTGACCCCTTCTCCCCAGAAGTTCTAGTCATTAGTTAAGGAACCTTAAGACAACTTCTCCAACTGCAGCAACAGGATCCGGTTGGGTCTTTAGAGATTCAGTCCCAGAGCTGTTTTGGGTTCAGAGGAAGCAGAGGGAGACTTTTGTGCCAAATCTATAAAGGAAATTGCAATAGAAAGAGATCAGTTTTCGATCAGTTAGAGGGATCAGATCAACCACGTCGTAACTAACAAAGGCAATTTCTGAGTGCCTCAGTGCTTCGACATTCAATTGGAAACCCACACCATGTTTGACATGGGATGCTGAATGTTCTTCTGCTCTTAAACCTGAAAACATCAGCTGACCAAACAGGAAGAAAATAATACAGACAGACCCGTGCGATTATTCATTAATAGATTCCTGAAAATTGAAGTCCATTTAACCCCGTCCAGGACAAGTCTAGGGAAAACTCTGCTGGCAGTTCAAGCCCATAAGCTCATGTCACTCACTGTTACTAAATAAAACATGTTTAGTACTAGTTTAAGCAGGTATCATACCTATAACACACCATAAGCATTTTAGGACAGCGAAGACGCTGCTCGCTTGGCAACAACAGGCATAAAAATACTGGTCTGCTTTATCACTGTTAACAGAACACACAAAAAACCCCGCTGCCTGGCTTTGCTAAACAATGACAAAAAATAACTAGTCCAAGCACCAGCTCCCTCACGGGGTCTTTGACTTCCCCTATATCCACCATGGCAAAAAGTCCAGGCAGAATTCTCTCAAGGGTGTGCCTGACAGGGAACGATAACGCCACGGAGCTCCTGGCAGGGATACTGGGAGAGCTTGCTTTTAACTGGGTAACGGAAGCGGGAAAGATTCCGGCTCAGACTTTAGCGTTTCATTTTGCAAGGCTGTCACAGATCCTAGTAGCAGCTAATTAACACGACTTGCCGACACACCTACCTCCATCAGCAACAGAGAGCTTTTCCAATTCAGCTTCAAGCTCAGCATCAGAAATGGGGGGATTCAGCACCTTCTGGGGAACGGGAGGCAAATCTACAGGCTCCTTGGTCGAGTCCTGGAGGAGACTGTCCAGCTCCTTCTCGAGTTCCTCAGTGTCCGTCTCTGCCGATTAAAGAAAACAGTCGGTTCTAAGCAGAATTAAGCAGCACCTTTGCAGCACAGTCTGAAGCTCAAGTTCAAAAGAGGCACTATTACTCCCATCCATCATTACTCGTAATAATGATGAGCTACCCGTTCTGAAGGTGGAAATCCAGTCCTGATCTCAGGGAGAATCTATTCCTTTAGAAGCTTTTGTGCTGAGGCATTTAAGGGCAGGAAAATGTCTCACCAGAGACAAACAAGCTGCAGCAACACACAGGCCAGGGGAAAAGGTCATGACTTAAAAAACAAAGTGGCGGCCACTCTAAAAATAGATTTAGATCACCACCACACAACTCTGAACTAAGAAGAGAAGAACTTAGAGAACTGTAAGGATTTGGAGATGCACAAGTGCTGATTCCTCTGCAACCCACTGTCAGAGGAGTCCTTCTCAGTCCTCGCTCTCTCCCAAGGCACCAGAAGAAACATCCTCAGCATTTCAGTGAGTGATTATTCTCGCAGGAAGGGGGATGAGACACACGTGGGGAGGGAGCAGGAAAGGGATGGCAGCAAAGAGGGCCAGCGGTGGCAAGAGAAGACGAGAAAAGGAAAAAAAAAAAAACCAACATACCTAAACCATTGATCCCCACTCCAGCCAGAGTCTGGGCTACTTCATCTTGAGTATCACAAAGCTAAGAAAAAACACACAGTGTTTTGTTTTTCAGTAGCAAAAGTGGTAAAGCGGAGTATTATTCAGTAAATTAATCAGAAAAATCTCCCTAATTTTAGCTTTTTTCAGTAATGAGCCCTCATTGCAGCTGAGGATAACAAAGTAAGGAAGCTGAGGCACTAATACATCTCAGCTATGAAATTTTACAGACAGCCCCTCAGCTCAGTAGCTGAAGTCACCGTTTAAGTATGAGGAGCTGAAGTTGCTAAAGAAATAATCCTTTTCCATTTTCCACATCAGCTTATGCAGACAGATTACTCTCTTAATTTCAATTCAATCAGAAGAAGCTCATCTCCTTTCCTTTACCGAACTGCAGAAGATTATGGGTTAGGCAGTTTAAGACCCCGTTTTTATGCATGTATTTGCATTCCAATTCCGGAGATACGACTTGTATTTCTTTTTGATACGTTTCCCTAAACATTTTCTAGGACAGCCATCTGCCTGCACTATATTGCTAACCAAAAGAACACATGAAATACACAAGTTTCATGCAAATTGTGATTACTAGACAGGAATAAATGTAAATACGTGAACCCAGACAGGCTTATTTAAAGACCTTTGCTTGCTGATCTAAAAAGGTCGAGATTAAGTCAGTTGACTCTGGTGACAGAAACCAAACAGCGCCAGAAGCCTCGGAGTCAATAGCTGAGCAAGTTTGCTGAGTGCATCTAGACCCTACTCGCTTGTTTGTTTAGATGTGCTCTTGTTTCAGTACCTCTTGTATCTGATCCACCAGATTCTCTGCCTTCTCCACAGTAACGTCCTTCATAGAGAGTTTCAGAGCTCCCACACCAGCCTGATAGGCATTAAACACCTTCAAAGAAGAGGGAAAGGGACAATGCTAACGAAGAACAAACAACAGGCAGCGTGAGCTTCTCTCAAGACCTGTTTATCCAAGCAGGACTCCCACAGAATCATAAGCACATGAGCAGAACACGCAGCCCCAAGCAGATTTGCTGTTTCCTAGAGCAGAGAATCACATCTCACCCCAGCTCACACCCTTCAGACACGAGCTACAGGTAAAGCAGCAGGAACAAGAAGAGCGGGGCTAAAAAGTGAGAGAACACAAGAAAAAAAATATTAACACGGTACCATCTGGTCAGTCTGGGAGGCGTATATACGATCCAGGATGCCCTGCACCGCATCCAGCTTGGAATGAAGCTCTTCAATGCGCCTTTCTGTCCTTCGCTTGGATTTCAAACATCTCAGCGCCTGGAGACATCAGACACACAGAGGTGGCTCACACACCAGGCAACAGCCAAAGGAAGCATTCAAAACAAAATAATTAAAAAATAGTAACCCCGGTGCAGCAACACCCCCCACCCTCAGCTGGTTTTAAGAGTTAGATATTCCCCTTTCTCTTCACTAGATCACTCTGGACAAATAAATTCTTATCTTCACTTTAAGGAGACCTTTGGGCTCAGAAACAGCACTTCAACAGGTCTAATTTCAAGCATGCAATGCCTAACCCTAATTATTATCCACAATTATGGACCAGCTCCCAGACACTTTGCTTGTAAGTTCCTCCCAAGGAGGACACCACTTACCAATTGCTTTTTCCCAGCTCTACAAGCGCTCCGGGCATCCTCTTTACACCTGTACAGACGCAACGAGGAAAAGCAGCTTATTCCTTTGCAAGCAGGAGTTAATTCACAAATCAGCAGCCACCCTCGCTACCACGCTCTAATCCAGGGACTAACAACACATTTCGGATGTGACCCCCCCTCAAGATAGGGTCAATTCTGAAATAGCCTTCGAAGGCGTTCCAAATCTTCCCAAAAAAGTCATTCACTGCAAGTTGTTTTCATAGGGATAGGGGAACAAAGACTGGAAAACCTGCCCTGCCACATGACTCTGGCTGCTGTGTTTACCAAACAGGAAAGAATGACTTGCACTTTCAGAAAGCGGCTTCATTCTAGCTACATTACAGGAAGACAACGTTCTACAGCACACGGATGTTCTTCCCACCACCCGTCCCCAAATTACTTCTCTGCTTCCTGGGAAAGGGACTCCACCTTCTGTGACAGCAGTTGTTCGCTCTGCATCAACTGATAGACTCCGATATCCACATCATTCATGGGGGAGACTTTGGCATGAAGACCTCGGGCAAACTTCACTATCTGAAGGAAAAAAAAAAAAAAGAACCACACGCTCAGGCCACTCATCTCCAGAATCCTTGCTTGCACTAGAAATACCGTCACTCTGATGGAAGGAAAAGATGTTTTACATCCCCCAGCTTAAGCCTTGTAGAAGAGCGACGAGGACATGCCAGTCCTCATATAACCTACTATTAAACTAGAGAGAATTTGAGTAACAACAGTGGGAAATGGGTGCTCCATCAAGGCTTTCTGAAGTTCAGAAGCTCTCCTGGTGCTCTGAAGAGCGTGTGACAACGTCACACTTCAGTGCCGAACTGTGCAGCGCAGAATGCTGCAGGCAGAGGGGCTGTCTCGGAGACGAGAGCACCCACACCTCTGGAGTTACTGACAGACAGGAAAACCTTTCCCCAGAAAGCAGAACACCCAATTTCTAGCGGTGTGGCATGACTTCTACTTGGATAGCTGGGAACAGTCAGCCTGCCGAGTAGACAACTACAGTACGGGTCACTTTTCTAGCTCTTAAATTACACAGGTAACAATACAAATGTTTGATAAAAATAAGAACCTGTCAAGCAAAACTGAGGCTTTAATCTCACCCATAACCAGGTTACAATGTTGGAATATAGAGAATCGACTTTACCAACCAAAGAAACACCATATTTAGCCAATAAATTATTCTTTCCAGCCAGATGAAATGCAAGACGGGGATTATACCACCCAAAAGCAGTCACCTTTACCCTGTACCTTCTCTCCATTCTGTTCCAGGATCGTGACCCTCTTTTCCTTTTGCAGCTGGAGAAGCAACAAGTAGAACGTCCTTTCATCTGGACAGACGTTGGCACAGAGGGAACGCAGCTCGGAAAGGGCAACGACAGGGTGAGAAGAAAGCGTGGAGTTCTGATACAGGCGATAAACTTCCTCTGCCTTCTCCTGGAAGGAAGCAACGGAGCTATTAGTTTACAGAGCACTCTCACAGCAGCTGCCAAGTCCACACCTGCTTCCTCCCACACGCTGGAGGTGAAAAGTTAAAAAGCATCATGTTTTTGGGCCAGAGAGAATTTCAGAATGAGCTGTGCATAACATTTAGAAGCAGCTGGAGCGCTTCAAAAATACCACCGTTAGTGGCGTTAAAAATATGACAGTTTTCCTCGAGAACCTCAGTTACACGACTCACATTCCCTCTGGAAATGGAACAACTCAAGAACCCCAAGGGTTCTTCAGCCCCCTCTGCATTTCTTGGAAGTTCTTCCCCCTCCCCAAGCTTAAACCCAACAAAAGCTTGTCTTTAATCCACGCTGTAATTCTGCTCATTGAGACATTTTGCATCATTTCTACACGGGCAGAGGAAAAAGAAAAGTCTTCCCCACCGCAAGTGAGAGTCATGGTCCACTTAAGGCTACAGAAATAACTCTTTCCATCCACCCCCAGACTCAACATGAAGACTTGTGGCTTTCCAGGCACCTTTTTAAGAGGCTTCTTTCCTCCTCCCTGCACACAGCCTCTGGAAGGGCTGTGGGACTCCCACTGCAGAGGGAAGACACCCTCTGCTATCGGAATAAATACAAGTAGAGGAACACATCTAACGAGCTCCTGTATTTCTGCTTGCCCTGGTTATTTAGACACCACTTGCATCCATTAGCAGCAAATCTTGGTGCTGATTTTAACAGTCACTGAGTAACACGGAGACTGTCAGCGCTGCACCGTCCAAGCTACACCAAGCACCACCGAGTTGACATGAATTCACAACACAACCCACGCTCCACCGCTAGCAGTGTGCCAAAGAAAAGGGTCTTCCACAGGACAAAGGGCAGTTCTAATCAGGTCTGAAAAGGCAAGCTGAAAGCACGCCCTCTGAAGTGAAAGCAGCCTTTAATAAGGCACATGTGAGTTCAGCTCGATGATACACCGGACTGACAGCCAGCGACATGTGCGTCACCCGCTTCTCCCTACAACAGATGGCACTCGGTCTGCAAACTCCCCTCCTGTACTCCCCTCGCACCAACTCAAACCTGAGGCTTGCAGACGTTTCACCCCACGCTACTTGCCTTCCTACAGAAGCAAGCAAGCCTGTCCCCCCCATTTCTTGGAAGTCAGAGAAAAATCACTATAATAGTTTCAAAGAACACCTGTAGATATAAACTAATAATAGTTTCAAGGAACACCTGTAGATATAAACTATTTCTTATTTCCCAGTTAATCCACCCAGCTCTCTACAGGGTCTGTTTAGCCCTGCTCTTTCCTTGGTAGCAAGAAAACAACTTGTAATTTTTCTGGAGATGCGTAATCTTGAGCAAGCTCTCAAAACCACTCACCTGAAGCAGCTCCACGTAAATCAGAACTTCCTCTTCCTCGGGTATTTTACTGTCACCCAGCACACTGGAGAGAGTCCACTTCAGGGGCTTCAGAATGAAGACTCCCACACCCCAGGAGATCCAGCTGCTGTCTACACTGGCCATGAAGTCCGACTCCCTCTGCAACTTGCCGCGTCTAGAGAAGAGACGCGCACACAGAACTGAGTACAGAGTCTAAACCCTTCCACTGGCAGCGAGCAAGAGTGCTAGCACAGAAAATTATTAACTAACCATTGCTCTCACATACATCCACAGTCCTAGCGGTGTTTTCTAATACAAAGATAGTTTCTAACCAGTTTGATGTATTACTGCTGCCTGTGGAAGTGCACAGAGGTCTCTGCTCCTCCCCGGGTTCCTCTGGACACAAAGGTCTTTTGTTTACTGTTTTTTCTAGGCAAGTTTCTCCTAGTTTTCTGACCGGTGAGGCATTGAACAAGAAAATTGATGGGAAGATCAGTTTTTAAAGAGAGCAGTTGTGCATTTCGGGATGCTTCATTTGAACATTAAATTGCAAACACAGCTTTTCTCAGATCCAGAGCTTTTCCTTGTTAGGATAGAGACAGGTTCTCAGCCACCTCCTGCTGTTGTTGGATCTTTTCAGGCTATCAGTTCCAGACTCTGGTTTCACAACACAAACCACCTGATTCCAAATACCAGCCACACCACATCCCCACACGCTCATACACCACCACATACCATTTGCAGCTGGGTCATCACAACAACGGCTTCGGGAAACATAACCCAACCTAACACAAAGCTCTCCTGGCATGATATTCCCCTGGGATCCCCTGTACTCCCCACTGCCCTCCCACACCTCCTGCCAGCCCCAGGGTGGGCTCCGTTCGCTCC
>VZRU01018025.1:0-39619 GCA_013398155.1 Pedionomus torquatus | reverse complement strand
GGCGCGGCGGCGGAGGTTGCTGCGCGCCATGCGTGCTGGCTGAGCGTGCGTCTCCAACTTTCCCAGGGAAGGATGGCCTCCAATTTCAACGACATCGTGAAGCAGGGCTACGTGCGCATCCGGAGCCGGCGGCTGGGGGTGAGTGCTGGCTCCCGCCCGGGACCACCTGCCTTCGGGATTTATTTTTTTTTCCTTTTTTTTAAATTTTTTTTTTATTTCCTTTTTTTTCTTCCTTGCCTTTGTTCTCCCTCTTTTTGCAAACTGAGCTCAGCGGGTGCCTCCGCAGTGGAGACGCGAAACAAACAAAAAAGAGGGGAGCAAGAAAAGAATCGAGGTACTTAAATGCATACGTATCTAAATATGTATTATATATGTGTGTGTGCATATGCATATTATTTTTTTTCCCTCTCTCTCCCGTTGGGAGATGGGGATGCTCCCAGCGGGGAAGGCTATGCTGCCTCCACCTCCCGGCTCTGCCCTCAATACGGAGCGCCGCTAACTTTGGGCCGGAGCTGGACGGCTGCTGCGAAGGGCTCCGACCCCCAGCGAGGTGGAAGCGAGGTGGCCGGGAGGATGATAGGGGCTGAAGGTGCTAGTGCCCTCAGGACTGAAGGGCTGGGAGTGCGGGGGGACCTCTGGCCGGGAGGAGGGCTGGGAACGCTCTGGAGCTGCTGAAGTCCTGGGGTTCCTGGAGGGGGCTGCTCCAAATCAGGGCTTGACAGTCCCGAGTGGGACAGGTGAAGCGCTTGTAGTATCTTTGGGGCTTTTAAGTCTCTTGAATTTGAGTTGCACAAAATGAAAATCCACAAAGCCCCATTTAGCTTCTTATTTAACTTTAAACTTATTTTGAGTCGGTTCTTCTACTACCCTGATGAATTCTTGATTTTGGTTGTAGGTAGTAGATGGGCAACAGCGATGGGTCAGTTCTGCCCAGTACTTAGTCTGGCATATGCTTTTCTAAAGTGTGGTCTGTGCTTACAATTAGGGGCTGCTGCTGCCTTGAGTAGACTACCAGAGCTCCTCCAATGATGGGACTTGTGCGCTCCCCACCTCCTGTCTCCCTTAGAGAGGCAGCATGGCTTAAGGGGAAGCAAACTGGAGGGAGGCTTTGTGTATATAAAATGCTTTAATTGACATATCTGCCTCTCAGGGAGGAACACAACTAATTTCTTGTCTTTACTGAGTGGTGGTGGGTTGGCAACTCTGAATTGTTAACAGGGTAAGTCTTGCATCTAGGTTTATTGGGGGGGGTGTCATCTGAAAACTTTTACTGGCTCATTACATTTATAGTTTCATTCTTTTTCTGCTCCTTTCTTCAATGGCTTCCCTACAATTTTGGTAACTTTCATCTCCCTGACTTGTTTGGAAACTGGAAAGCATTTTAAAGTATTCCAGGAGGTTATTTTTTTAAGAACAGCATGGTTGTTGTGCAACAATGTCATTATGAGGGAACTTGTAAATTTGGCAGAATTAGCATATTGTAATTCTCCTTTCATTACTATTACTGAATGTATGTTAATCAGTTTGCTCCAGCATGAATGAAGAGTAAGATAAAAACCCACCACTTTGACACATCTTTCCAAGCTGTAACAGTGAAGTCTGATGGACATGTGGATAAAACACATCTAACTCTGAGATAGGTGTAAATTCTGTTAATGCCTGTGTCTTTCCTTTATTAAGGTTTTCCAAAGGCAAAGTGTTTCCTCAAACACTTTGAGGGTGTGGTGGTGAGGAAACATTCAGCGCTCTCTCAGTAGAAGTGCATTTGACAGCTGAAAGCAAAAATAGAGGGAGAATTGGAGAGTGACGCTGAGTCCATGGAAATGGAACAAATATTGAATGTTTTATTTGAAAAGGCATCTCCTTTATCTGATCTTATTCCTTCTAATTCTAAAGGTTTGTATTGTTATCAGTGGCTGGAAAGTGTGAAAGGGGTGACGGCAAGTGCTTTTGTGAAGTCCAAGCAAAGTCCCAGAGAGTTCCCGTGGCCGCAGATTTGTTAAGATGAAAGTCGGAGTTTGTTGCCTGAAGCTGTCATTGACTCTGGTCAAGCTCTCCTGATGGCCTTCGTGTGCTGTGGAGAGCACTGGCCGGGGGGAAGGTACAACCTGCTGTGATCATTCACTGCTTTAGATCTGGTGAGGGAGGCCTGTGCTGTGAGGGAGAGGTGACCTATTCAAATGTTGCTGCTCTGTTTGTTTGGAAATAAGTAGTTTCATCAGCAGTAATCCTTTTCTCTCCTTGTAGTTTTCACTTTATAGTGTTGGCCCACTACTTAAAAACAGACAGCTGAAACACGCTGCAGGTTTCTTCTGTAACTTGCATTTTATATAAGCTGCTTAAAAGCCTGCTGCCCTGATTTACAACACCCAAGCAGAAGTGGGTAATTATGATTATCCTGCATTTTAAAACTTGAACTAAACTTTTGTTGCTTCCGGCAGCGATGGAACCACTCCTCAGCTGGCGGCCCTAGCTAAAATGTGTCCTGTCTCCTCTGTGCCTTCTCCCCTCTGCTGTAGGTGAGGATGATGTTCAGGCTGGTGCTGATGCTGGCTGAGCACCTGGGGCTCCTGTCTTTAGCAAGAGCTTGAATTCAAGCTTACTCAGTGACTAATGGGAGCTTGGCTTCTTCAGAGGGGAAGGGATGATGCAAACGGCTTGTTTTCTGGTAGCTGTGTTGGGCAGAGCTGTTGGCCACCCAGGAGCTGGAAAGGGAAGAAGTACTCCAGACCTCAAAATACTAAGTTTCAAAGAACTTTCCTGTTCCCTGAAAACATTAGGAAGGACAAGTCTCCTAGCGTTGTGTAGGACTCCTGTTTGAGAAGGATTTCAATACTGTGTGTGTGGTGAGATGTAAGTGGGAGTTACTAAAATACATTCCAATATTATGGTGGCACAGCTGTAATCAGGGCATTGTCTTTTCAGACTGAATTCAGCTTCTGGGTTTTCTCTGTAATGCTATGGTAATTCCATCACCAAGGGAACTAGGAGCAGAGCTTGTATGTACAAATTGTCTCAAGAAATGACTTTTCTGAATAATTGGGGTGCAGATTTGGAATGAAAGGGGTGCAGAAAAGCAGGTTGTTCAAAACCAAACCTCTTTTAGAAGAAAAATGATAATTCTAATAGGCCCTACTTCGTAATCTCAAGATTACAAAGATTTAGGTTAATTAGTTTTGTACCTAAACTGTTTTTGTGCACTTTAAATATGTAAATTTAATTTAATATTATTTAATAGAATAGTTTCCATAGCAACCTTTGTGTCACGTGTCTTCTGCAGAGCCAAATATATTCAGGAGAAAGCGCACTCTTCCTGATTCTTTCTATCCTTATAGGGAGAAAAATAATTCCCTCTGCTCATGGTCTCCCTCTGTTATGTCATTAGCAGTGACACTGATGAGGTTGTGTGCTAGAAAAACTGCTGACAGTGTAAAAGCATCACCTTCCAGAGCTCCTTAAAACAAAACAACCTGGCTTTGCTCTGTGAGCAGTGCTTCAATCAGTGACCACTACTGGCCCTGTGTTTGGGAAAGAAGATTCTCTGTTGTGCTGAGTATTTTTGCTTGTAGTTATCCGTCAGCTCATTAAGTGCCTTATATCTATATATGAAACAGGAGAGTTGTTTTACGGTACCAAAAAAAGAAGTTTTGTGATTATGATTTTCAAATAATGTTTTGTTCTGTGATATAGATGTGACCTTTCTGAGGGGGAATATATTATCAGTATGTTTCCTCTCTTTAATGGAAATGCCATTTCTTCTGTTTTCATTTGAAGAATGGATGGATGTGCACTGCCTGTGTGCATTTGGACCTTCATTGTAGGTTGGGATGTTTCAACCGAGTGTTCAAATACCAATTAAAAATCAAAATGAGACCAAATCTTTGAAAGAGAAGCCCTTTGGTGAGCCTGAAGAGCTATAAAAGGCAAAGGACACCTGATATTTTTCTTCAAGGTGCAGCCAGCCCGTGTCTCCCCATGGGCTGGGAGGCTTCCAGTGCTTTGTGTTGGTTGCAGTCTAACACTTTCATTGAACTCCTTGTCAAGGTTTACCTTACCCTTCCTACATCCACACCTGAACTCAGGTTTGCTGAAAGGCATGTTTCCACTTGAGCAAGGGTTATGCAGCACAGAAGCTGCTCTAAGGAGATCCTCTACAGCTGCTGTCAAGATATAGGCAGAAGTAATTGCTGGAGGCTGAAAGTGAAGACAGGTGGTGCTCCTGAAGCCTGTTCCTCAGGGCACAGGGAGCAGTGTTAGGAGTGCTGATGGTGTGGCACCAGGAGGGTGCAGGCTGTCCTGTTTTGCAGGGCTTTGAAGATCATGCTGTTCTCCTCGCAAGACCCTGTGGAGTTTGCAGGGGTCTGGCCTGTCCCTACCTCTTGATGTATGGGAGATTGCTGGAGCAAGATGCCATGGGGGTTAGCTGTCAGCCTCTGGTTTCTGGTATGCCAGTAACACATGTGCAGTGTCTTATTGCATTAAGTGATGAAGTACTGTTAGTGTCAGAGGGAAACAATCTCTTTGATGAACAGCAACTGCCTTGAGCTGTCTGCAGCTGAAAGCAAAATAGTGCTATCAAACAGAAGTGCCTCAAAGAACCAGCTGAGATGTGCTGGTGCTGAGCAGAGATGTCTCTATTGAGTTGTATGTATTCACAGCTATGTAAAGCCTTGCAGAGTGTGGTTTGGCTCTGCACAATATTTGATTGACTAAAAGAAGTTGGTGTTCAAATACATTCTCTCCGGCTTGCTTGGAAGCTAGGTACCCTCTTCCCAGTAGACTGTGGTGGCTTACGTGTTGCTGGTGTCCAGAGGAGAGTACTTTTTGGAGCATACCTTAAGATGATACGAATATGACTGCCCTCTTTCTCCCAAGCTTTTTTGACTATGAATGCATCCAGCTTGTGTGCAAGTGTTTCCATTGTATCCCTGTTTCTCAGACAACATAACTTTTAAACTTATAATGTGTATCAAATCATTCATTCTGTGATGCTTGACCTGCTGTGACACAAGGTGGATCAAAGCTCCCCATAGGCAATGTGAGGAGACTGTGCTACTGAACAGTCTTCCAGGAAAAATCCAATGGCAAAGATAGACAGAATCTTTTAAATTTTTAGGGCTTAAAAAACAGATGTGGAGCTGTCTACAGTAGCTTCTGCTCTTGTGTACCCTTCCCTCTGTTAAAAACTTACCAATACTAAAATTATTTTTATCTGTCTTGCTAGTAAAACTCTTACAATGTCTTTATTCTGGCAGGCTTTTGATATAAAATGTCTATGCTGTAATGGAATATAAATCCAGGTTGAAGAAAGGAATGAATTATGAGTAAAAAAAGTAAGGAATGTGCAGTTGTTGGCCTACTTGTTTCTTTGACTATAAAGCAAAGAAAGTGCAACAGTTGCGATGCTTTCTGCTTCAGCAAACTTTTTTACAATGAACCTATTTCTGTTCTCTGGCTATCCGCAACATGTTATTTCAGGTTGTCCATCTCCTAATTTCATGGTGAAGAGCAAGAATTTGAGCTGTGAAACAACTGTGGTGCTCTCAGACGTAGAAGTAGCCTTCCCAAGCTCAAATGCATGTTTTCATAAAGGATTCAAGAAGACATTAATGATCACAGGTATCTAAAAGCAGAATAGGAAATGCTGAAAAAAATTGCAGCATTATGGAAATTAAGGTGACATGTATTCTAGAAGAGGATGAAGTTTTTTCCTTTATAAAAGGCAAGGTTATTAAAATTAAAAGTGAGGACAGCATATGCTGCTGAATTAATATACATAGATTACTGCTTCTGTATGACAGAAGTACTTAAAACAAATAGTCCTGGCAATTTGTTGTTTGTTAGAAAAGCCTTTAGAAGTATTTATATTTCTAGAATGTAGACTTCTGCTAACTAGATACATTGGATATTTATATCCCAAAAGAACAATCTGGACACTAAAACTAATGTGCAGGACTCTCAAAGTTGGACATTATTAGCAGCTGGCCTGATTTATTTTATTATTTCCATGATTTTATGAACGTATTTCCTGCATATGGAGGTCTGTGAGTCTGCTCCATAAGTCTGTATGACTGTCAAATTATTACAGGCTATTAAAAACACTCATTTGGGAGGATCCACTGACGTTAATGAAGCTGGGCTAACAGCTAAGTTTCTGTTCCTAAAAATGCAGGTCTCTGCAGAGACTTCTGTATCTGTTTGTCAGAGAATAAAGCTCATGGAAAGGAAGAGAGGGGTGAAGTGGAATTTTTTTACCTAGCAATCTGTTTTTTGTACCTCTGTCTGGCAAAGGAAACACTAACAGATTTCTGCAGAATCTTGTCTCATGAGGTATCTTCCACTTTGCACTTATGAGGTGAGACACAGAACTGTTCTTGCAGTCGTATCTGTTTAACAACACTTCTAATTAAATCCACAGTCTGCACAGCCTGCTCTTGGGGTTGTCTGTAACCCCATCTGTTGGAGGCATCTCCTTGTTATGCAAGGAATGATCAGCCTCATCTGCCTATTAGAGTGGGTCCTCCATGGAAACTTGGGCTGGATCCAAGAAAAAGATCTGAGCACTCAGTGTGAGGGTTAGTGAGGTTTCAGCAACAGAAGTCCAAAAGTGCAATTCTGATACCACTTGTGTTTGTCCATGGGACTCTCCTAAGAACATGGATATCAGCCAGAGTTCTCCAGGGTTTCAGACATGGCAGGTAACCAGGTTGTCCAGCATCTGGAGTGTTTCTGCAGTCCTGCCTAGGAGGTTTCTGTTGCTATCCTCTGATGAGGGCTGACCTTCTGGGAACAAATGTATAGAACAGAGTTTTAAATGGTGGTGTCACCACCTTTGTTAAAGATGGAGAAACTTGTGCCCTTATGTCTAGCAACAAGTTTATCCGAGGAGCTTAGGATGAAATAAGCTCAGCCTAGATCTTTTACTTCCAGGTGTTCCTTTCTCAGGGCAGTGCCCAGGCAGTGTGGAACACGGGATTCAGCTTTTCCTGCTCAGTGTCCTGGCCCTCTCAGATGGGGCAGCATAATTTGATTTTTTTTCTTTTTTTTTTTTTGAGCTTCTCCAAGTCAGTGTGGACATGATTAAGCGATTTCTCAATACCAGAGTGACCTGATAAATGGCACTGGAAACATGGCTGTGAAGCAGGACTGGACTTCTTGGAAGGGAAGGAGAAGAAGCAGAAGTGTACTTCTGAAAGCTGTGTTGATTGCATTGATCTCACTGGTGTGAGGGTCGCATTAATATATAGTAGAAAAAAGTTTGTGTGGGTGCTGTTCTAAACACTGTTTAACACTGATCTGACCCAGCTTTGTTCAATTCTGTGAAGTCCTAATCATAGTGAAATGGTGGAAGTAAAAATTAGGTAACAGTAACTGGGTCTCTTGAAAGATGTGACTGCTGGAACTACAGCAGTAGACTTGTTCCCTCTTTAGGATTAACCTTCCTGAGGACAGAAAATAGATCTGTGCGTGTCAATTTTCTTTACTTGATGAGCCTGACAAGCCCAAAACCTTTTAATCACATCATTGTGAAGGAATGTGGTGTAAGTGGTGTCCTCCAGAGCAAAACTGGGGCTGTTGTGGCCAGCCCCGTAGTAGGAATTTGTAGTAGTTTAGTCTTCAGTTTGTGACAGCCAACTTCTTTGTGACTGTGAAAGTAATTGCTTATATCTAGGAAATGCTTGCTGAAGTGGAGTAATGTGAGCAGTATCAAATATTTCTGGATTAATTAAAAAAGCTAATGGAAAAAAAAAATCATTCTTAGATTTCTGAACTGCCTCTTTCTTACTTTGTTTGATATAGCCAGTAAAGCATTAATCATTCCCCTGAAATTAGGATGATGTTAATCTATTGTGTATTTGAGCATTGCATGAGAGTTTACATGTTGGACAGTGGCCATATGCTAGATTAAGTGGGAAAGTACTATGGTGGTGTGGTATAGACTGTTCCTCAGAAACTATAACATTAACACTTACTGCTCACACTTGTTTTAGGACTAGATGGGAAAACTTCTTTTTCATGCTAAGCAGATTGGAGAAGCTTTTGTATAAAGTCCTAGACTCGTCCACTTCAGCATAATATATATTTTTTTTTTAACTTCAGTGGAAATTTTTGGTTGTCGAAAGCTGAAAAGAGATGAAGCTTTCAGGGTTTTCTGGTATCAATTTTAATTAAACTGACTTCTGTAGAAACTTAATTGAGAAGGTTGGTGTTGAACATTTAAAATGACATATACTTTCACAAGTTTTGCATAGCGCTGTTTCTGTGAAGTCCTGTGGGAGGAGAGGTAAAATGGGGGAGAGGTAATCTGCAGGACTAGAACCATATAGTTAAAGAGATTGGTGCTTGAATAAGCGTGCCAGAAACTTAATATGGGGATTTTTAGAGTATGAGCTGTGAAAACTGGAAACAAGAATGATGTAAGGCTGGTGGGGGGACAAGGAGAATGAAAAGCTGTCTGCCTATATCTGCATTTGAAGCAGCTTTATTAATAAAACTCTTGTGTTCGCCTATTCAGCTCCTTTTATCCTGGAAGTATTGAGACAGAGAAAAACTGAACAGATTTCTTATGTGCCAACTTCAACCTGCAAGATATTAAGCCCATTGAATAGTCACATTTTTAGAAAACTGTTAAAGTGCTTAGATAATAAAATTTCTTAGTGCTTGGAACTTGTAACTGGCAGCAGGAATAGGATCCAGCACATTGTTTCAAAAATTCAAGCTTTTATCTTTGAGCTGATGAGGGGAGGAACATCAGTAAATGTTGTTAAAGACATAATGGAGGTCCATCTGGCTGCTGGCATTGGGTCTATCAGCCCATGAGCAAGTCCCCTTTGGGGAACACCACTTTTCATATCGGAGTTTCATTTTGGGGTAGCAGCTGAATTTGTTTTGGATATCACTCAGAGCCTAAGCTATGATTATAAACTGAGCTGGGAAATACAGAGGTTTGTGTATCTTAAAACTAGGCAAATCTGATTTTCAGGATTGTGTGCAGAGAAACAAAAGAGTGCCTAATTTGGTTCCCAAAAAAAACCACCAAAATCCCCCAAACCAACCCTGAGTGCTGTTCCATTTTTTTTCCCAAGTGGTAAAAGATGGGAGATTGTGCAGATTGTGGTTTGGAGTATGAAATTCCTTTTTTTATGGTGGCCCTTTTAAGGAGCAGGAAGAGCTTTTCTCGTGCTCTCCAGCATATATTTTCTGGTAAATTACCTTCCATGTTCTTCTTTGGAAAGTGGGCTTAGTTTGTGAAGCAAAACAATGAAAATATAAATTGGCCTCTTTTCATAAACCAAGTTAACCAGTAAATAAGTGGTTCTTACCCATTTGCTGTTTTGTTCTAAAGATGGAGTCTTCATTTTAACAAGTCTAATGCAAACCTGACCAGAACACTGTTTTTATTCTGTTTTTATCTCAAATGCTTACCTCAGCTTCTGCCAGTTGTGGGTCCCGCTTCTGTGTCTTGTTCACTATTTGCCCTTCCTAGGTTAGACAAAGGTCTGGGCATTTTCTGGAGATGACTCCTTGACCTCCTCTGCGTATGGAAGAGTACGCCAAGAGAATGATTGTAAAGGCAGTGAAAGAAAAAGGAAACCCAAGTATAAACTGGTGAAATTTAGTCTCTTGTGATTTTGATGCCTTTTCATCATCAATTCACTACACGGTGTGAACGCGATTCTCCTGCTGGTGTGCATTGCCCTGGAGTTAGATCAGTGATAAATTAACATTTTGCAGTGTTTGTGAAAACACTTGAAAGAAAGTAACAGTTGTAAGGCCTGCACCTGAGACTGACATCTTAATTTGATGTTTCTGTAGTTTAGGTATAACATGGAAGTTGATGGACTGTTCCTATTATCTTCTTGCCTGACTTCATCAAGTGCTGAATTGAAAATTCAGGCTATTGGAATGAATAGTGTCATCCATCTGTCTGTTGTCATCCCCCCCACCCCTTTACTGAAAAATAACATAACTTGTTTCAATTAAAAATATCAATACAGTAAGATCAGTGGTATTTCTCCCCAGTAACATTAATGTAGGAGATTAAATTGTTCCTTTACTTACCAAATGTAATGTTTATCTAGGGAACTATCAGGGCCCTACAGTTGGCAAGGAAAGGAAAGGGAAAATTCCTCTTAATGCTTTCACTAATATCTGCATGCCAGTGAGGATGGATGTGAGCTGATTGTACTGAATTAACTGCATGCTATTGGGTGGCATACTCTTGGCACAGTGCTTATGGTAAAATACAAGTGGCTATTTTCTGTTAAATGAAGTAGTGCAAATTAAGACAGTATTCTGCTAAGAATATTTCAGAGACATTTTTTATGCAGCACTCAGACTTTCTTCAGGAGTCTACCTAAATGCAAATGAACTCTTGAACTCTTTCTTTAATTAGTACTACACGGCTGGGACATATGAAATTATTGGAAGTTGGGTTTGTCTGTTTGAACTGATGTATAGATTAGCCCAAGCAATTGCAAGAGCTAGTGGAAAAGTGAAATCTACCATGGAAATATTGCCTCTGGAACCCTCATTTTAATCTGTGTTTCTTTAATACAACCTGAAACAAAAGGGGGAAAAAAAAGTCAATAAACAGAGAAAACCCTCCTCCCAGTGTTGGTTGCACCTTTACTAGAAAACTGACTGAATTTTGTTTAAAATACTGGACAAACTGGTGATGTTTTTCATCTGGTTGGTAGCTTTAAAAGTTCTGGAGAGCTGCAGCTCTTAGGTGTAGGACTGTTGCTTTATGCCCAGGATGGAGTCCATCTGCTGATCGCAGGCTGTGGGACTTGGATCCTTTTGTGCACATGCCTTTGGTAATTCAGGATACACAGAAGGTTATCCCTTCAAAGCCAAGGCAGCGAAGTGCTTGAAAAGGGAAATGCACTTCAACTGCTGTGGACTTCTCCCCACAGCAGCTCTGGACAGCAGTCTAGGCAGAGGACTTCAGTTATTTGCTCCAATCCTGTAAAGCAATGCCAAAGTGCTTGTTACTGTGATTTAATGGGCTGTAATTCTGTGACTCTTAAGAAAGCACTGTGTTCTGGTGAGGCCCAGCTTGCAGTGACTCACTTGGTAGCATTATTTGTTCTTTCATACAGATTGCCTTTGTTGTTTTTGTTGGTTGTTTTTTTTTTTTTTTTAAATCAAAGTTATCCAAGCTCCAGAGGGGCTAGGGGAATGACCTATGACTGATAGCTTTGATGCCAGGACTGTAAGAAAAACGTGGAAGGAATAAGATAAGTTTAACTTGTGTTGGGACAGCGTGGTGGACTAACCTTGAGACTGACTTGAGGTGTCTGGAGGGATGGGTGGTAATGTATTTGTTGCAGGAAAGCTGTGATGCTTTTTGAACCTTGCAGTTAAATTAATTGATGGATGGCAAAGAACAACAGCAGGTCAGAACTGTGCAGTTACACCCATCTGTTAGTTGTGGACTTGCAGGGGATTTGTCATCCTTGGCTCCCCAAGCAGCACATAGCAAGCGTCATTAACTGAATTTAACAGGTGAGCAAGTGACAACAGGTACAGCTGAATTCTTCAAGTCATACACGGAAGATTGAGAAAGTAAAGCCCTTCTCCCATGTCTGGCTTTGGATGCTGACAGCTTACTGCTGAAGAGCTTACTCTAGAGATAAAGACCTAATTCATGTGCACTGTCTGCCCCTTTTTTTTCCCTCACTTGTTAGGTGTAGTCCCAAATTTACAAGTCCAGCTCTGAAATACTCATCTTACAAGTGGCTGTATACATTTGGGGACTGTTGCTGGAAGTTTGTGAGCAAGTACAGCTCATCTCCAACCACGGAGCAAGTCCCATCTGTGCCTCCCGACAGCTGAGTTCAGGAGGGCATGCCCTCCACCATGGCTTTAGCAGGTGAGCTTGTGTTCTTGTTAGAGCTGTGAGTGGCTGTTACTGAGGGCTAGCACGTCTGCTCTGCAGCCTCTTTGCATCTGATGTACTGAGCTCCATGAACTGGTAATGAGCTGTATCAATGCCATTTTCCCCCTATAGCCCATGTAATTAAAGTAAGCAAGTCAGAAACTTAGTGACAAAAATTAATAATTCCAAACCATAATTAATCACAGTCATTTTAAGTTATTCAGCAGTTACCAAGTTCTAACACAGTGCTAAATTATGTTAATTCACTGGACTGCACTAATGGCCTGCCAGCAGGACAGCAGATCCACCTGCACCCTATAGAGCTCAGCATGCACAGTCAGTTTTTAGTCTGCATTGAAGCCTTTACTTTTGTTCTTTATTTAGCAGAGTCCTAGGCTGATTTTCTCCTATCCAGTTTCATGCCTAGAATTAACTCTGCCCATATATAAAACTTAGCAGATGTTCAAGGAACCAAATCAGATACTTAGCTCCAGTCTGATTTTTTTTTTTTTTTTTCCTCTAAAAACTGTCACTAGCACAAGAGGGTTTCTGCTGTAAATGTGTTTTGGCACTTGGAGGCACTCTCTTCTAATGGCCTTATGCAGCCCAGAATAATAACCTTTTCAGTGTATGACATTAAAAAAAAAACAAACCACAAAACACCCCAAAAACCATCAAGCCTATATTTTGAAGTCTTTAAGCCCATAAAAGGTGTGAAAGTGGAAGGATATTTCAGGTAATGCTCTCTTTCTAATGATACTGCATCCAATACGTCATTTTTGCAGGGAGAGTAGACTGGAAGTTGAAGTTCTGTTTTTAATGTCTGAAACCTTCAGATTTTAGACAGTGATTAGAGAAACTAAAAAATGGAGTCAAGTTCTTTATTGCCCTCTATCACATCAAAGAGTGTCACTGCTCTTCCCTTAAGTCTTCTGTATAGTTTGTCATACAGTATAATTAATTTACTTATTAATCAACAAGTCTCCTGTGAGTTACATGTAAGGCACTGATTAGAGGACTCCTTTGCAGAATGCTTATGATACTAGTGTGGGATGAGCAAGTCCAAAGCCCTAGCCCTTTCTTTTTATCTTTTAATGCAAAATGTCATTATCGCTGTTGTGTTCCAGGTGTCAACCTCCTGGGTGTGCTGCATTCTGGGAGCTCTTTGCCTGCCCTTTGAGGTCCCAAATGCTGTTTCAGGTTCTGCCCCAAGTCTCGTGGCTCATCTGCTCCATCTCAGTTGAACCATAGTGTACTTCCAAAGCCCTCAAAAGATTGTATGTCAGAGAGATTTCACTGGTAATGTACATCACCTACCCAAGATCTATAATGAAGTTGCCCCTGAACACTGGACTTCTAGCTGTTTAGGGCATTGACAATTTGAAAGGGTCCATTGCTTTTAAGCTATTTTATGGACAGTTGTAGTAATTCACTGTAAAGGGTTCTCATGATCTTCTGGTGTTCATTTAAAATTTTTTAAAGAAAAAAGTCTTTTACCAGGCTGGAATGTATCAACAAATCCCTTTTTGTCTTTCAATGAGCCCGTTCCATCTTGACATCTGCCAGATGTGACCTGTGCCAGCAGCTGCATTTTTGTTCAGCATTTTTTCCCCTTTTTCTGAACCAATGACTAATACATACCAGTTACAAGCAAAACCTGTAAAATGCTGCTTGTGTTTCCCTGTCAACGTCCATTGTCACAGAGTGTAGTATAGACACGAAAGAAAGGCTTCATTACTAAACTGTTAGGTAATCTTGGGTGAGCCATCTTCCTGCCTGTGCTCAGCTCATGCTCCTCATCACTCTGCCATGGCTCAGACAACGTACCCTAGATCACAGCATGCGGACTTTCAGTTGCTGAGGATGCTTCAGCACTAAGTAGAATTTATCTGTGGAATAAATCCCATATAGTCATGAAGGACCAAAAAAATCCCCCAAGATTTAGAACAAAGTTGCCTTCTAATTAGTGTGCCAAGCAAGAATCTGTAGGCTCCAATACAGCTGTTTGGTATTTTAAATTAAGGCTGGAGAAATGGCTTTGAGTTCTGAGCCTGAACCATTAACAAAAATCCTGCTTCTGGCTGATGCAATTCTAGTTGGGAGGAAAAGGGTAGGAAGAAAGAGTTTTTGAAGAGGAAAGACTGATTAAAATGCCTCATATTATAGAGTCAGCATCTGTGGTGACTTGCATTAATAAGTAAAAGAAAGCATATGGACTCATAAAGATGTGCCAAGCATTTTGTTGTGCGCTGCTCTTATAGCAAGATCTGGTCAGTGCCAAAGTTGGGTTTTACAGCTTAATGGAAAAACTTTGCAGTACTGAGCAATATTGTGCATTCTGAACAGGCACAGAAATGAGATTATAGCTTCATTCCCTATTAGCAGCTGTGGGTGACTTTTTAGTGTAAAATACTGTTTCTGAAGATAAATGCTAAATAAGAGGAAGGAGCGAGGTTTATGTCTCCACAAATGTGTTTCTCGGGGGAAGGAGAAATCTAGATCATTTTCTTTAGTCCCCCAGAGAAGAAGATAGCTTGATGTAAACCAACTTTGATTTATGTAGTCATTATAACCTGATCACAATGAATAATGCAATATCACTTACTCATAACACACTCATGCTAAATGGGTATTCTGGGAAAGTGCAGTTGTCTTTTTGCCAAGTGCAGCAGTATCTTTGCAGGCAACACATGGGTGACTTTGCTGCTTATTTTACAAAGCCAGTGAAGCAGTCTACATTTCTATGCACCTTTTAAGTCACGCTAACCGCATTTCAGTACAAGTTAAATGTCTTACAGCTATCTCATTCTTTCTAGTAATCCATCTACTTGTGACTTTTTTTATGCTTACATTGTGTTTTTTTCGGAATGAAATAGAGCTGAACACAATGGCTGGTATGGAGATGAAGTGGGCAAGAAACAAAACTGGGTTGGAAAAGTAGAGGCAAGTCATAATCTTATGGAAGAAATACATTCAAATAAAGTATTTGCATTTTGTGAAGCTGGGGAAAGATTGCGGGGTCTTCACTGGAGCCACACAGTCCCATTCAACATGATACATAAGACATCATCACACTTGCTGATGCCTAGACCTCTTTACTAGAAAGCATTCCTCTGCTTTTTCACAAAGAAACATCTTTGTAATGGAGACATTCTGCTTCAGACATGTATGAGGAGTGAATATAATTAAATAAATGAGCTGCAATCTGCCTTTATTGGCAATATTTTGTTTTTCTAGATGCAAAGCAAAATTCTAGATCCTGTCTCCTCACAAATTTCCTTCTTGCTGGGCATTCTATTCCAGGGTTCTTTATCACCTTTTCAATCAGCAGTGAAATATTAATGCATTTTTAAAATGTTTAGGTGCAGGAGTTAAGATCCGTACGCCTAGCACTAACTGGCTAATTTCCTGTGGGCAACCCCCTGTTGGAAAGGGCCTTGAAGATGGAACTCCAGTCCCCTGGAGACTCCTGGCAAAGTTCAGCAAAAATACTCAAAGAGCTTTCCCTATACAACTGAGCTGCTTCAGAGGGTGAGCTCTTCAGCAGTCCTGGATAAAGTGGGAATTATTTTTTCCCTACGAAAGAAAAGCTCAGAACATACTGGGAGAAATTTCTTGTGCTACTGTGCTGTGCCTTTACAACATTATCTGCTTCTAGAGGTTATCAAAGTCACGAACTGCAAGTTCCTGGCAATAGCCCGGTCTTTCTGGTAATCATATCAAGCTACATGATAGCACTTTCAGCTACTGCTTTAAAAAAAAGAAAAGTTTGTTTATTTGACAGCAACTTCATTGTCCCTGTAAGTGCAGCTCATTGGAATTCTTTGTTTTAGGGCGGAGAGCAGAAAAACACAACGCAGAAATAAAGCAGGGCATCTTTCCCTGAAGGTTCACTTGTTTGCAAAGGAGAATTTTGCCAGATGAGACTTTGTGCTACTGTCTCTGACCTCTATCTCCCTCTTAAATAACAAATCAAGATGAGGTGGGATTGTTTGGTCCTGCAGTAAAATAGGTTTGTTTTGCTATAGTTCAGTGGAAGCCACATATCTTAGTTTTTAAAAAACATTCAATTTTAAACTTCCTGCCTCAAGGTATGAAAAATAGCCTCCCTCCCTCCAATTTCTAAATATTTGGCTATTTCCAGATGCCTTTTTAGATCAGTTGGTGAATAGAAGTATCAAGGAGTTGGGTAAACTTGCTTTGGGCTGAAATGCAAATTTTAGTTTCTAACTTCAGATACTTGTTTATTGTGTGGAATAGTTTGTGCTTCATGTATAAAGCGTGACATTTTAGGCACTCAAAAATCTAGCTCCTAGTTATCTTGCTTTTCTGATGAGTTGGAAGGTGGTGAAGATTGACAGGTCTCCCTCCCCACACCCATTTCCAGGATGGACCAGGGGTTTGGGTCACCACAGTAGGAAAAGCCCCTGGTTTCAGTTTCCCTCTCTGTATGAGAGTGTTCTCAAACCAGAACTGAACTGTGAAACCCAGGAAAGTAAACTTTTTCCACTTTACTCAGTCAGATGCTGATCAGTTCCAGCTGAGATTAATAGCTCTGTTACTTCACAGTGTATTTCCAGCATCAGAAGGAGCATTGGGATGGTTGGTTCGTAAGGCACAGCGCTGACAGCAGGAATGCAAATACTCAGATTGCATCATGCCTCTGAAGTCACTCCTTCTTAGACTTTAGTTGTGATAATGAAATCAAAGATCTTTACAACTGAAAATAGTACTGGTTTGATGTGACCTTGGACGTGCATATTGGATCACCTATCTGAGATTTGGATGATCCACTTCATAACAGTTGTGTTATTTCTCTGGAGTTTTACGTTATTACCTGCTTGAAGGGCAGTTAGAAGCTGAAATTTTCAGGAGAGATCATAAGAAGTAGATGTGAAATTTTGATACTAGAATTAAATGTTAAGTTAGGCTTTCTCAGGAGATCTCACAGGGAGAGCTTTGTAAGTTTTAGATGTTATGCAAATGACAGCTATTACTGTTCTCTCTCAGCCCATCAGATCCTGATTTGCTGTTTGGTTTATCTAATCTCTGTCAACCCAAGTGTTTGGAGTGGAAGTAATTACTGCAGTACTTTCAGCTAATTCCTGTTCATGGAGTAATGGTGACAACGTTCATCTGAGAGCTAAGTGAGCTAAGTATGCATGATGGAATAGGCACCTAAGAGCATTTGGGGCTGGTTCTTGTTGCTTCTGTCAAAACGGCTGTAGCAATGTAAACAGTTCACAGGCAGTCTTCAACTTGAAGAAATACTGAAAATTCTCAAACACGTGCCAGATTGCGATGGCATCAAAGACTAATTACTTGCTCTGTATTGTAGCTCATAACAGAGTCTGTGACTAGCTCTCTGTCTTGGACACATCGTCTCTCCTGCCATTGACTCTGTTGTAGGGCTTTCAGTGCTTCTAGGCAGATGCTGCCAAAGTGGTTATTCATATAATTGTAGAATACTTTGGGTTGGAATAGACCTTTAAAGGTCATCTTGTCCAGTGCCTCTTTTTTTATTACTAGAGATTTAGGGTGTGAAGGGTTATGCTCAGTTAAGATCATGGTGGATGTTCACCTATGAGATAGATGTGTGCACAGAAATGTGACTGTGGTAATAGTACCCGTGCTTGGTGGCTCTGTTATCTAATTTTTAAGGTGCTTAGCAGGTTTCAAGTGAGAGGATGTATCTTTGTTTTGAGTTTATGTAAGCTCAGCAGAAAGGAGTTAACCATCAGATCACTAACATTAATGGGATTCTGAACTGTATATTCAGGAAAAAAAATGTTCATTGTCTCTGATTAAAACAAAATACTTTATTCTCCTTCGAACTACTACTGTAGAATCTCTCTGCCTGGAGATTCCATAAGAGGAGAGAGCTGACTAGGTCATACAGAAGGAGGAGGAAGTTCAGGGGAGGGACCTTTATGACCTGTCTTTCCTCCAGTTTGCCCACGTTATCATCATGAATGCCATTTGTTCTTTATTGGCGTAGTTACTTGGGTCATGATGGTGTTGCCCTGAGGCACTCATAATGTGTGTTCCAGCCCTAGGACTCTTTTGTTAAAGAATTATTGTAATGTGGGAACACAACCAAGACACAAATCCTAAGATTTATCTCATGGACTGATTTGACTTTTGCATCCTTGGGGATACTTACCTGTAACAGATTTTGGCTTTCTCCCCCCCGCCACCCCTCCCCTTCTTTTCCCCCCCCAAGCTATGCCCTGATTCTGATCTAAGTCCAAGTCTTACATTAGTCACTGGTGAACTACAGTGATAAATCCCAGTAGCACCAACTTATAGCCATCTACCATGCTTGACTGGAATTGATTGTCAATTGTACTCATGCTCCTAGTGGCATTTGGAAGGGTGATAACAGTCCTGGGTCTGTGCCATGCTGGTGGCAGAGCAAAACTTTATTTCCTTATTTGTATTAAAATCTTATTCTCCTTTTCTGCTCTTAATTCCATGTGCTGGGGAGTTCAGTGTTGCAGCTACAGATTTGAGGTGCTTGCTGACCCAAGGTGTTCCTGAGTGCAAATGGTCTGAGGAAGACATCATTGTGTTGTAGTTGTTGTCCTTGTGCATGTTGTTCAATGGCAAATGGATTCTGTTTTACAGGCTTTTGGAAAGCAAAAGGACTGAATATCAAACTTTTGACAGGCTCTTTCGGGTGGAGTTTTGGAGAGTTGGTCTTATCAAGTGTGATGAGGTTATTTGGACCCAGCAAACAAGATTTTCAGAAGTAGAAAGTCTCTTCCAGTCTAAGTGGGTGCTTTTTTGGTGGCAAGCCCTCATTTTGGTCAGTGTCTCGTCATTCTGGCACAATTCAATTCAAACCCTTGCACAAAACAGAGCAGGTTGAGTGGGCAATAAACTGGAAAATTGGAAGAAAATCTTGATGGGTTCAGCTGGTGCCTGGCATCAGAGCAGCCTGTCCATATGCTAAATGCTTCTGCAGCCAAGTGGACTGGAAGGAGTGTCTACATGTGAGGCAGAATTATAAAGCTGGGGAGGAATAATGCGGTTCCCTGAGCGTCTTTATAGAAGCAGCTAAAAGCTGGTGAAAGCAGCACAGTTAGTCCACCAACATGGATGTAGTTGTTTTGTGCTGAATACTTTGTTTAGAAACCCATCAAGGGTTCAGAGGATGGAGTTGCCTTCTCTGCTGGTGACCTGTTGGGTGCTGGCTTAGCTGGTGGCACTGGGATGTTTTGATGGGTCTTGTCATTGATCCCTCTCATGAATTTGTGCTGCACTGGAGCACTGCCAGAGCTATGAACTACTTGATAAGGGCTGATCAGATTTTTTTGTCTTTGAAATCATGCTTATTCTAGCGGTGGTTTTGTTTTATTTCTGACTTACCAGGTGTTACTTTGGAATTACTGATTAAATGTAGGCTGTGAACAGTTGGCCAGGCTTGCAGTGCTTTCCTTCTACACAGTCAGTATGTTATCTAAGCTGAGTGCTATAGTTTAGTATGAAAAATGGTAGAAAGTGCACCACAGCTAAAGAATACGTGGGAAGATTGCAAGAAATGGGGGCAGAAGTTTGTGAGATGAAGTGGCTTAATGCTGCAGATGGAAAGGTGTTTTTTTCAACCATTCTGCACACAAGGAGTCTGCTCCAAGTGACTTGAATTTAAATTCAACTGGACCTTGAAAGCAAAGCACCAGTTGTCAGAATGGTCATGGGTTCTCTTGTTAAATGATTTGCCTTTTACATTACCCAGTAGCTCAATTCCTTCTCTGTTATGTATCCTAACTTGCCCTTATACATAGAATATACACTTACAGTTTGATTTCCTACTTGTTTTGCTCAAATTTTCTTCATGTCTGTCTTAAGCATGCAAGATCAGAACCAGTAACATACCCACATGAAGTGTGTCAATTTATTTTAAAAAAGCTGTTTCCTAGAAAGCCCTACATTTGCAAGCATAATTACAGCTTTCTTCCTAGCACCTTTCATGCAAGCATGCATTGTCTTCAGAAGGATTTCTGGTTGTATCATAATTCAAAAGGAATAGCATGTAACTATTCATTAACTTGATGTTTATTTTTTTGTCTAAGCTATGGACAGCCATTAATTGTAGCTCCAGAGCAACAGCTGATTTATGAGTTTAACTTCTATGCAAATATTAGTGATATTCAAGTCATTGGAGATGCCAAGTTTATTCTCCTGTGTTTCTAGATTTACCAGAGATGCTGGTTAGTATTCAAAAAAGCTTCAAGCAAAGGGCCAAAGAGGCTGGAGAAATTCTCAGATGAACGAGCTGCTTACTTTAGATGCTATCACAAGGTAAGATGTGATAATATGATTGTTTCTCAAACTTGCTTCTATGTACAATCCAGAATAAAATCTGAAGTTGTCATGTGTTAGTTGGCCCCAAAATTGGAAAATTGGAACTTCTTTTACTGTCAGGGTCCTAAACCCATTTCTCTATTTCTTCATGCAGTAAAATAGAGGCTCAGAGTAAATGTTCTATTTTCTGCTTTGTAGCAAACATCTTGCTAAGCTTATGGAAAATTACTATTTTTACAGATTTCCTTTCTTCTCAGCCCTTTAAAGTCAGAGCTGAAATACTTTGCAATAACTAGTACTCTTCATAATTACAGTAGCAAACATCTAAGGTAATGTGAGAATTCTAAAAGCTGAGAGGTTCCCATTTCACTGTGATTTTTACACCTGTGGGATACAGTAGACAACTGCAGTTATGAAGGACGATATACATTTTTTTTTGTGTGCAATAGTGATGCGAAAACCTTTATTAAATTCACCAGTATTAAAAGAATGAAGTTTTTCCCTCTAATCACCTCTCTGGAGTTATGTGCACATTTCCTATTCATCTAAGACTTTAATGTGTAATTCTCCTGGGCATGGAGATGAAAATAAAAACCCTTTAATTTATAAACATTTTTGGCAAAAGCTTAATATATTAGAAGATTAGGAATTATGTGCATAAATTCCTAGGAGCTGGTGAGTACAGTGGAGCTTGAGGCTGATCTGTCCTTACGTGCTTTGACATACGTTTAGGAGAAAATCTTAAGGGAATACTAAATCTGAATTCAGACTTGTCTGTCTACATGCCATGTAGTTTGTAATTCATTGGTCATAAAACCTGTGGCTATTTGTAATAAATAGCGTTCAGAAGTAGTTTATTTAAATTTATATAAAGCAACTTTCAGAACTAATGAGGATTGTGTTCTTTTTTTCCCCTTCATTTGATGTGTGAGAGGGTTGCACAGTGTGTCTAAGACAGTATCCAGCTATGTGTGAAATATTGCGTTTATATTAGTATGACTCTCAATTATTGACACAAATCTGTATTTCTTCTATTGTATCAATGCAATCTATCAGCAGCACATGCTGACTTTAAGTTCAGATTAGGCAATGGATATGAAATCCATGAGGAATCTAAATAAGGTTGGATTTTTTTCTCCTCTTTCAAGAAAATCTGTAGGTTAGCACTTACTTGTCACGTATGTAACCTAACAGCATTTTCCTACGTGTGGATCTGCAGACTAAAGCACCATAGAAAATCCCACTGGCTTTGAGGGATTTTGAGCTTTAAGTCAAGCTTAGTTTATAATTAACAGTTGCTTAATGTTAAACTATTGCTTCTTCTATAAATTTAGTATCTGGATTTCTGGCTAGACTGCCAGCTCCAAGCTCTGACCCCTTCCCCTGAACGTCTCTCTGCTTCAGGTCCCATGTGTGTAGACCCAAATTACAGGATGCAGTACTGAGGTTTCTGCCAGAAAGCCTGTAGTCCTCCTGGATAAAGTGAAGAGATCTGTCTTCCCAGCACCATGCCAGCTTGGACACTGGATATAAGCTACCTCTAGGGGGGTGCAGTTGCACTGGATGACTGGGGAGTGATCTCACTGCTGTTTGTGGGAGCCACGCTGGGAACACTGCCATCACCGTTTGTTCTCCACATTTATCACTCCTCTTTGCCACCCTGTAAATGAAGCCAGGCAAACCCAGCAAAGCAGTTTAAATGTCATTGCCCAGGACTTCAGCAGTGTTGCTGTTTGGTGGTGGGGCTCTGCGCTGTCCCCTTTTTTTCCCTGTGGTGGTAAATGAGGCTGTCTTCTAGTTCTAGAGTCGTCAGCCGCACAATTTCACGGGTCCTGTTTATTTTTAATGAACTTTACTGAAATGAAGCTAATGAATATTAAATAGTATTTTCTGGCTAAAATATGTTAATTTCAAAGAGCACAGGTGGATAAAAATGAATTTCTTTTTAAAAAAGGTTTGGATATGTGTGAAATTCTAAGGTAGTGAATGATACAACTTGTAACAGTATTAAATATGAGTTGTTGTTGAAGGAAAACATGTCACCACTGCTCTATACATATATATAGTTGAAGTGGTTCTTATAAAAAGCATAGCTGATTATTAATAAAGCCAAAACCCCAATTTAATATGGCAGAGTCTTCAACTACCACAAGTTTTCACCTGGTTTTTATGTATAATATTCTCAGGACTTTGACACTCAAGACATCAATCCAGAGGTCTAGGACAGTCATTGCTGGTGTCTTGATGTATATTGGGTCAGCAAGAGCCGCGTTTCTAATAACAGCTTGGTGGTGTGGAGAGACTTTTCTGTAACTATTCTAATTCTGTCACTCCTTGGCAGAAAGCTTCTTCTCAGTGCCTCTGACAATAAAGTTTATCCTACAAATGAGAAGCCCAGTCAGTCCTGTTAATGTGTCAGGTGTCACCATGTCAAAAGCTTGTGGTAACGAATCTAAGGGCAAATGCAGTTCAGCCTGATAGATGATACTGTAAGAGGAAAAATTCACTTACAGATTACAGTGTTTCAGAAATATGGTCCTTAACTTCCTACCTGGATTCTGAAGTGATTCTCAAATGCTGTTGAAAGCAGCATCAAATCTAGAAAACTGAGGAGCCCCTGCTCATCCCATCAGTCTCAGGAATGGTTTAATCCATAATAAAATTGTAAAAGGTAGAAAAAGAAAAATGATGAATGGAGCTAATTTTTCAGTAGCATCTGCCTCCTTCACTGAAGTGTTAAATTGTTTCATTTTGATGCTGGTTTTTTTTTTTTTGTATGTGTGTGTGTGATAAATTAAGGTGCAAATGTTTCTTTGATTTATTAGTGGAAAGAGTCTGTCCAGAGCATTTGTTCTTATGGCACCGTGGTGGTACCAATCACAAGCTGGACTGGACCGCTGTGGTCTGCAACTGTACAACATCTCCTTGGCACCTTTACCCAGGCAGGACCTTTCCTCTGTCCCCCTGAGCTCTGGGTCATGGGTAGTGTTTCTGGGGCATCTGTTTCTGTCATATTTGGTGGCGAGGTCTAAATTGTTCATGTTTGAATGAGTGATGTATGTGAGCTCTTCTGCAGCCCTACACTGCGGGCTGCTGGATTTTGAAATCCCTGCCACTCAAAATTTAAAACAACAAAAGAAATGTGTACTTTTTAGTTTCTGTAATGTTGACCTTTAAATTCTTTCTAATCTTGTTCTACTTTTTTTAATTGTGGAAAGGTTGTCCTAAACACGAGTCATTGGAAAACAGTCACTTGTAGCCTATGAAGTGAACTGGAAAGCTGCATACACAAAGCACTTAATTCATTTGGTCCAACTAGGGAAAAAGTAATAATTAGGATTTAGGCTACAAAAGCTAGGCAGAGAGTTGCCTTCCAGGTACCTGTCTAGTTTTCACTTGGTAAATGTAAATAATCAACCGCAAATTACCTATGCTTTAACAAAATAACATTGGAGGAAGGAAGAAATTCTTGTTCCCCCAAGTGACTTTTGACTCAGCACTGTGCCAAAAGAATCCTTAGTATTCCAACACAAAACCAACTAATTGCACATTGCTGACAGGAATATACTGATTCCTTGAGAGAATCTAAATTTTAATCTGATTGTGTTAATCTTGCCTTGAAACAGCAGAAGTCATTTAAACAGTCTTTCTGTCTAATTATGGAATAATCCATTTGGAAAATTGAATTGTGTAATTTGTAATTTTTTCCAGGCTTGCTAATGCAAAACTGTATCAGTAGCAAATGTTTAAAGTATGACCACTCTGCTAGTAACTGACTCTTAAACATTTATTTTAATGAATACTATCACTTGAATGATAACGCCTGGGTTGTGGCTTTAAAAGAATTAAAGAAACTTGTTGGAATTTTTTGGTGTCTTCTATAATCCCATGTAGCAAGGCTGGCTGTGAGCCCGTGGGGCAGGTATGTGTCCTTCCATGTGGAAAGAAGTACCTTGTTCGTGACTCCACTGATCCTGTGACCAAAGGAGCAGCCCCCGAAAGGGATGGTCACGACCGAATTTCTAAATCTGGTAGTTGTTCCTGACTTTAGTTCCTTTGAAAAAGACAGCACTGGACTGCAGTGGGGTTATGGCCAGCTTGTGCCATTCTGTATGTGAGCAAGTGCAAACCAGCGGCTGATGATTTTTCCCATTGAGAGAAAGGACATATGTGTGTGACTAATTTTTTTAAAACATACATATTTATAAATATATTTTTAAAATCTATATAAAATTTCAGTGTATTATGTATATTTAGCAAAATAGACAAGTACAGGCAAATCTTATAAGCAGGCCTGGGACAGAATTGCAGCAACAGCAGCATTTTCCATTAATTATTCCTCTGAAGTGTCCTAGGAAGTGTTCTACCTGTATTCATCATGGGGTGAATTCTCAAAAAGCCAAGACAGAAGCATAAACTCCTTGATTAAGATTAAAACACAAGGTACTTAAAACCATTGAATGTGGAAGTTGGGTAGACAGTAAATATACTCCCATTTTTGCTCTGAAAGGCTACCTGTAATTGACAATTATGTATTAATTCAGACAATTTTTTGAAGACTAAAGGTCAGTTTTAGTAAACTGTGTGTTTAGCATGTTTTTGGAGGGAGTGGGAGAGATGGAAGAATTTTTGTATCTGGTTGGGCTAAAGCTCTGTCTGCTTGTATTGTTGGTTTGGAAATGAATGGTTTTGGAATCCCTGATCCTGGTTCAAAATTCTCTTACCACACAGCTCTGCGAGTATTTTATTTTTTAAACTAATGAAATGTATTTCAATTATATGGATTGCCATCTTAACATAAAGAAGGTTTGAAAGTAAAGGTGGAGTATATAAAGTGAGGTCTTTAACCCCTAACAAAATACATTATTTTTGTGCTTTCTCCATTAATACTGTCTTAGCTCTGATATATGTGGTTTACCCACCTTTTTAGAAATAAGTTTATAAATGTATATTACTTATTATTCTCAGGTAAATAAAACATGCATGAATTAAACTAACCACGGAAAACAGTTTTGCAACAGCCTGGCAGGAGGACAGTTATTTAAAAATGGAAAAAAAAAAAAAAAAAAACCCCAAACAACTTCAGCGTCAAATATTTGCAGGTGTTTGGTGTCTGGTCCTGACTCCTTTCCAAAAGCACAGTAGAGGGGGTGTTAGCAGCCTGCCACTTCTTCAGTGAGAACTGGGTGCATATGTGCCAGACAATTTGAACCATCTGTTGCAAAAGGAGTGAGCAACAGGAAGGCTATTTAGGCACATGGGATAATGATAGCATTTTGAAGCACCTTGCCAGGTGACACAGCAGGTCAAACAGTTAAGTGATCTTTAGACAGCTTCTCCCTTGGGAGTGCAGGTGCACTATTGAGCCTTGGCAGCAGGAGTAGCTTCTTGGCTAAAGCTGGATCTTGCCAGAAGGAGTTGTTGCCACACTGGAGTACCCTGGAACCTCTGAAAGGTGAAGGCAACTTCAGGGGCTCGGTCCCAAAAGGAAAGAGAGATCAGCTGCTTATTAAGTACATTGACTTGATCTCTAGAGTTCACTTCTAACACTTACTGTTCTGTGATTTTTTTAAATTTATTTTTGCTAGACATAAAAAATCAGGTGCCACAAGTTGTATCCAGGACCGAAGACATGCATGAGCTGAAAGACTGAATTCAAGTTGACTCTTCTGCATGCCATCACTTGTGCCACTGACTTCAGAAAGTCCCAGAGTGCCGGATTTTGTCCATCTCTTATTCTCCCTGTGTCTGCTAGGTCTGCTACTGGAGAAAAACTTACTCTGAAACCAGCTGGGAAGAGACTGGAATGTGTGTGTTTTACTGTAGACATTTGGACCTGGGTTAGAAGTCAGAATTAGGGGGTACCTATCTGTCACCCTTCAAAGGGAAATGCTTAGGTGTCAGCTTGTGCAGCTCAACAGAAGCAAATGCCATAAGGAAATCTTCAGATGCACGTGAAGACTTTCAGGCGGTGCTCTGTGAAATACCATTATACAAGAGCTCTCAAGCAGTGAATACAGCACAAAGTAATCCAGGAGCTGCCAAATATTGTAGCTAGTGTTTCTCCAAATACAAATAGCCTTTTGTCTTTCTTTTTTTTTTTTCTTTTCTTTCCCAGTTCAGAGCTAAAACGTGAGTTACAAAGGATTTGATGATCAGTGAAATTAATGACACAATACTACTGATTTCAATATTTCTTCAAGATTTTTCACACAAGGGGTGAAATTGCTTACCATCTTTTTTGACCAAGCTGTGAGCCAGGGCTCTTGGAGTATGCTTTTGGTACGTGGCTGTTGGGCTTTGTAGTGCAGGCAGTCTGCGTTCACACAGGTGCTGTGATTTAATCCCAGCCAGCAATGAGGACTGTACAGTTGTTTGCTCATGCCCCCAGTTGGGATGGGGGCGAGAACTGAAATAGTTTTTAAAAAACTCATGGCAGCACAGCCTTCTGAGTTTTCTCTGAGAGAGATGAATTAACTGCTGATTGATACTCCAGAAAAAGAGAAAGAGACTGCTGCAAATACTGCAAAGGCAACTGATAAGAGATAAATAATGTCTTATATAATCTGCATTGTCTTCCTTATAACACAATATGCTTAGAGGGACTACCATAATAAAAAGCAAATGTAGGAGAAGGTGTATTGAAATGCAATCAAACTTTTCTGTTCAGAAGGATGAAGTTTGGGATCTCAAAGCATAAAGTTTCTGTCTTCCCTAGCTGGGAGCAGAAGTGAGATTGCTATGATGGGCCATGGGATGCAGGAGGAGCTGCTGTGTATCTTTTGGTGAAAGTTTTCTTGACTGTGAGACCTAAAGAAAGAAAATTCTTGGTTGCAAGGCATGTCTGTGGCTTCTCTCCTACTCTGTGCTGGATAGTTCATGTTGGAATGACCAGCTGCTTCTGATGTGAAGCCCTAGATGTGAGGGAAACCACACGTATCTGAGGAATTGGCAGAAGCAAATATCTCAGTCCCTGTGGCTGGGTTCAGAGGTGACACAGTCCTGGAGCTGCAGTGTGGATACGACATATAAAAAACAGTGTACAAGGCTATGAAAGCCTTTGGGTGAGTAGGGCTGAACTGGAGATTGGAGTGCGGAGACTGAAGAGTGCAGGGTAACTCTAGTTACAGAGAGTAACAGAGAAATGAGAGGAAATGGGTGATGGCTGCTCTGTGCCAGGGGTGGAGAGACTGCAGGGGCTCATGTAGGGAGATTGGGCAGTAGTTGCAGTCCTAATGATAATAAAACATGACAACTTGGGAGGTAAAGTGTGGTCTTAGAGATGCTGTGAGTGGTGAAGGTGAGATGTACAAGGTTGGAGTCACAGTAAAGAAACAGTGATCAAAAATGTCTCTCCTATAGTGTAGGCAGACAAAGCAAATGTTTTGATCTGGTCTTTCTCCCATTCCCAACAGTGTTATGAACATCTGCTCCCTTCTGGCTCAGAGATGTATGACACAGTCTGAACAAAGGACCATTACTGATACTGTTTGAGTTGGTTGGTTGTTTTAGTGCAGTAGCTGGCAGCCTCCCATGTGGGCAAGTGTCCTTTGCTTCCCTCACTAGGATGTAGGATGTCTTCCTACCAGCAGCTGAGGCACCTTGTGCTGCCCATCACCAGGGGCTGGTGGGGGGGTATGGGCAGAAGCTGACCAATTGGAACTTCTGAGCCTCCTAAAAGCACTGCTGGAGCGCTTTTGGGTCCTGAGCCAGCATGGAGAGGCATTTGTGCTGTCCCCTGCCTGGTGTAAATCTTTCATGATTTCACTGAGCCCTGTCAGAGCAACCTCAGGAATCATCACAGTGGAGACAATTACTGGGGTATCTGGCAGTAGGGGTGTGACGTGCCTGATTAAGAAATGAGCCTTCCATTAGGAAAAATCTTAGATAGCCATACAGTTTTGATAATGAATCCTTTAGCTATGTTCTGCTTCTGCTAACTTTTGTACTCGTAGGTAGGTACAAAACTTCATTAGCATGTTCACTTTCAGAAAATATGAATGTGTTCAGTATATTCAGTATAAATGACAGGATAGTTGCTGTCCTGAATGGAAAAAGTCTAGCTCTGGTTTTTGGGTTTGTTTGGTTTTTTTTTTTTTTTTTTCCTCTTGCATTTGAATCCTTTCTTGGTATATGAGAAAAATATCTGTCAAACTTGGCAGCTAGCAACTTGTGCTTGACCTGTCATGTGCTGAGCATGATGGGAAGAGGTTATGATGGATTTGTCATATTTAGCATTGAGTTTGTTGGTATCTTGTTAGCACTGGGGATGTGCTTCCACCACAGGATTTCCTGGAAGGTAAAAATGCTCATGCAAAATTAAGCACAATTAGGAAGTCTCTGTTTTGACACTTCTCAAAATCTTGAACCTGGAGGCTATAAAAACCCGAGTTCTAAATTTGGCAGCTGTCAGGTTTGGTGTGTTCCCCATGGGATGTTCCTTCCATTACTCCTGCTGCTGCGAGTTTCCATCCAGCGAGTTTCTGGATGCTGGATGTGTTGCTTGTTTTTATTTTGGGAAGACATTGCCCACCGACTGCTCTTTATTCCTTCGGTTTGCAGTAAGATTATGTTTTTGGGGGTCTGACTTGAAAATGTGGTTTTGACTGTCTCTTCTGCCCTGCTAGAAGAGAATGGGCAATAAAGTGACTCTAAAAAGAAAGTGAGTTAGGATGAATGGCCAGAGAGATGCAGTGGGTGTGCTGGTGACCCAGAGATGCTCTAGAGCAGCAGCTTCTGTTGCTGGACCCAAACCCAATCTTCCTACTTTCTGAGTCTTGTCTGTAAGACAAACACTATGTTTCTTTGTTTATAGTTGACATAGTTTGATCTGAGATTATTCCCCAGGGCCAATGAGAGCAAAGCAGTGTGGTTGCTAGGCTGTACAGCTTTGGCAACATTTCTGTTAAATTCCCCCTTTCTCTCTCTCCCTCCAAACCCTACCATGTAAAAGAATCAGTGAAATGCATTCTGATAATAAATATTTAAACACAACTTCCTGATTTCCTGTCTGGATGTCAACCTTTATCTTAAAAGGAACTTCAATAATGAATTCCTCCTCAGTCAGGTTTAGTATTGTTACTTATGGTTGTGAGGGTGAAAAGTGGATGTTAGAAATATGAAGCAATATGTTAGCAATATGAAGTATGTATTTACTAAAGCTGTATACAAAGTAACAGATATGTGGGGTTTTTTTTTGGCATGAAAGCTATTTTTCCAATTAACTTTTGGCAACTAAGCATCAGAAATCTGTGTTTACAAGTCTGTGAATCTCTAAAGGTAAAAAGCTTTCTAATAGCTAAAACTGTGTGGGGTTTTTTAATTTTTTTTTTAAAGTGGATTATTCTAACAAATCCTCAATTTCCCATCCAAAAATAATTTAAAGAGCAGCTTTTCACCATCCTTACAGCTTTATCCTCCATAGTGAAAGCTGTACTGGAACTGGACTTTCTCATCCAGATGGGTGAATGCTTTAGATTTCTGTCTTCAGTACATACTTCTGTTTGCTTCTGCTACATCAGGTTGGCCTTTCTCATGTCCTTCACATAAATGTTTCTCAAGCTGGAGCAAGCTCTGATTCTACTTGCCTCTTGGCTAAAATCTTTTTCAGATGGTGTTGCGTGATCATCAAGCTGATTGTCTAAGGTGACTCATGTCAGGCCTGCCTTTCTTTAAGAGCAATCATAGGCGTGTTCATGCTCCCTCTACTTTTCTCTGCCTTTTGCAACATGGTACAACTTTTTTTCTCTCCTTCACCAGTCAGTAATGGATATATGTGTTTTCTAGCTCCTAATTTAAACTCTGAATTCTGCTTTTCCAGGTCACAGAGCTCAATAATGTGAAGAATATATTACGAATGCCAAAAAGCACAAAGAAGCATGCTGTTGGGATTTATTTTAATGATGATACCTCCAAAACCTTTGCTTGTGAGTCAGGTGAGCAAAGTGGCAATGCACATTAGAAAGTGTAAGAGCGTTAACTGTGAAACTGTAAATGTATTATACCTACACACAGATTTTCTGGGCCTTTATACAGAACTTGAGGCAGATGAATGGTGTAAGGTGCTGCAGATGGAGTGCCTTGGAACACGAATTAATGACATTAGCCTTGGAGAGCCTGACTTGTTGGCATCTGGAGTAGAGAGGGAGCAGAGTGGTAGGTACATAAATGTTGACCTTTTAAATCCATAATTACATTATTTTTAAGTCTTTTGGACTGTGCATATGGGTATCAGAAATAAATTGGTGCAAAATTGTTTTTTTCCAAGCCCTCCTCCCTGTTTTGGGGGGGAGAGGATTGTTTGTTTGTGTGGGAGGTTTTGTTTTGAGAGAGAGTAAGGAAGATAACTGGAATTATTTTGGAATACCACTTTTCCTTATCAGACAGGTTAGTTGCTCTTGGAGATGGGGATTATCTTTTGTTGTGTGTTTTCTTGTATGAAGTCTGTACAACAGTCCCAGTCTGTGACTGAGGCTCTTTGGCAGCATTGTAAAGCAAATAAGAAATAATAGTAAATGCATGCAAAACCTGAGCCCATGGCTACTTCAGTTTCCTAAGCAAATTAACTAATTACATGCACAAATGCAATTGCCATGTATTTATTCATGTACACAATTTTGTTAATTGTTTGCAAATTATGTTGGTGCAGTTCTCTTCAGGATCTGAATGCACACACAAATGTTTGACGCCCTTTTGAGTGCAGCATTCTGACTGCCCAAAATAATGGAGTTTATTGAATTACTGGAAAGAATTGAGGTTTTGGTTTTGAATTAATTGTTCTAAGTGGAAATTAGATCTTGCAATAGAGGTGGAAAGTAGGAAATTCCTTTAATGACTTGCACATTTAATGAGCAGGGATTTTAGACTAACCTTTTGTTTTTCTCCCAGAGAGATTCAATGTGTATTTGATGCCATCCCCTAATTTAGATGTGCATGGGGAATGTACCTTGCAGATAACATTTGAGAATATCTGTCTTTGGGACATCCAGAATCCCAGAGTAAAACTCATCTCTTGGCCATTAAGTGCCCTCCGACGCTACGGGCGGGACCCATCTTGGTTCACATTTGAAGCAGGGAGGTAGGTGTGTGTTTGCTGTATTGCCTTGCGCTCCTCAGTTGTGCTCTGGATCGCTTCCAAAGGTTGTTGAAGGAGATGAGGAGATAAGAACTTATCTTTAAACAGAGGCTAGTCTGTATGCTCTGCTAAAAAAAACCAACCACAACAACCAACCAAATAGAAACCAACCAACCAACCAAACAAAACCAAACAAAAAACCCAAATAAGAGACAAATAAAAAGCCTCTTAATCCCAGGCTGCAGTTTGAATAGAAACAGTTGCCAAATTAAAGTGCCTCAGGGTGGGGATGGGAGAGCAGAGGTGTCTCAGGGAATTGCAGGGTGAAGACTGACAACATCAGCAGCATTTCTGTATAGGGTTGTTCTTAAGCTATATATGAGCCAGAGAACTGGATAGACAGATCTGGGAAGAAAGAGTGAACATCATTCCACAATTTGCACAAAGTAGACACGGAGTTATGGGTTCTGTGCTAGAAGAGGAGTCTGAAGTTGGGAGCAGTGAGTACCAAGCTGTTTCCCAAAAGCATACTACAGCAATGGAGAAGAGACTCCTGTTTTCCATCTGTTTCACAGGTGGAATCGTAAGAAATCCAATTCCTTGATTTAGAGATATTGTTCTGTATTGCTTTCTGCAGCTCAGTCTTAATGAGCTGGTCTTTGTGTGGCTGAAGTTGGAACACTTATTTATTGAACTGAGCTATCAAATCCTTTTTAAGGAATGCATTACTGTAGATAAGCACATTAGAGTATTATAATAGTAAACCAGAAACAGATCACAAAATTATCTGGAAAGAGAAGAGGTATTTAAATGTCCATCTTCCATATTATTGCAGAATTTAGTTTTCTCAAGGGGGAAAGTATAGGTTTTTATTTAGCTGATTATGCATTAGCCATGATATGACAATGCAGTGGGGATGCTCAGGATATGTATTTACTTTTTCCAGTGGAAAACAAACTCTGCAAAACTCATTACAGGCAGTGTTAAAAGTCTGAAAGAGGAAGGAAGATTAATCCTACCTGGCACAGATCAGGCCTAAATACTAAAAAATACTAAAAAACTAGGTCTTGTGCATGAACTCTCTAGAGCTTAAGCACTTACTATAGGTCAGTGGTACTTAGCTGAGTCCCTGTTTTGTGAGAACAGTACAAATACAGGCTAAAATGGTAAGACTGGAAGAGGGCTGTTAAGACCCATGCACAAAGATTACTTTGTTCCCTATTTCAACAACCTTTGTTTTCTTACTGCTTGTGCGATCGCATTTCTAGAGGAGCATGGTTGTCTTGTTTGTTCATGGTGAGCTGTAAACTTAAATCTCACTCTTAGATCCCATCTGTTCTTGCTTTGGCAGGATGTGTGACACAGGAGAAGGACTATTCGTATTTCAGACCAGAGATGGGGAAGCAATCTATCAGAAGGTTCACTCGGCTGCTTTGGCCATTGCAGAACAACATGAACACTTGTTGCAGAGTGTGAAAAATTCAATGGTACGGCTGTTCATTATGCTTGTTATTTCACACTGGGCAACAATGAACAATATGTTTCTTCAATGTGATTTTCTAAGTTTTGCTTCACAGCTAGTAAGCAGCCTGATTACTGCTCTTATTAAATTCTGCTTTATTTTAATATTTAAGGCAGTATATATAACTGTGGTTCCTTTCCAAGTTTCCCTTGATACTTACAGTCCTTGATTTTTGTGTTTGTAAAGCTATCAATAAGCATGAATTAATATAGAGAGGATAAGCTCCTGTCAGTGCACATTCTCATTAGGTTTCTTTGGTTAATCAGCATCATGAGCTTGTTTGGACGCATTTCTCATCAATCTATTTGCAAAATGTTGTGACTTGTGCTCAGTTTTCCATTTACTAATTGATATCTACTCTCCAAGGATGATTTGGAGAGTCATATGGTTCAGATTAAACTGTGGGGGAGGACTAGATGTTTGTCTCATCTCTCAGTGGATGTCTATTTTCCACAAGTGCTTTTTGTGTCTGAAATTATTTTATGATGCACATGAGTGGTAGGAAATACAGAAGTGTAAGATGCAAAACTAGCATAAAGATTGAGAACAGGTAGTGTGGCATTTCCAAAAGCGTTATGTCTAAGAAAAGCAGATTCATGGCACTTGCATCTAATGTGTTTCAGGATCTTATGAACTTTAGTTTGGTTTTGGCTTGCTTCTTTTTTGGGGGGGAGGGTTATTGTTTTGGTTGTTTGGGTTTTGGGGTTTTTTTTGTGTTATGAAACCTGTGGAGTGAAAAGGAAAATTTTCTTTATCCCAGATCACAGTTGGTCTCTACACCCCAAGACTCACAGATTGACTTTGACAGAAAAATTAGTGTTATGAAGACAACAGGCTTTCTGGAACGTATAAAATGCCCAGAATGGGCAACTGTGGAAGAGCCTGGCTATAAAAACGATCACTATTTAAGGCAATTAGTAGTAGTAATTGGTTTATGTAATCTGCACTAATACATGAGTCTTTCTCCTATCATAAACATAAGCACTGCTGGTATGCCCATCCATGTCTAATCCGTTCAGTAGTTTTACCAACACTTTGGTTTCAGAGATAGTTGTAGTGAGGAGTTAATCATAGAATCATAGAATTATCCAGGCCGGAAGGAAACTCCTAAAGGTCATCTAGTCCAACCTCCCTGCAGTCGCAGGGACACCCCCAACTAGACCAAGTTGCCCAGGGCCTCGTCGAGCTTTGCCTTGAATATCTCCAGGGAAGAGGCCTCAACCACCTCCCTGGGCAACCTGTTCCAGTGTTCTACCACCCTCAGTCTTAACTGGATGACCCAGCTGGGATGAAACAGAAAATGCCATTACTACTTGTGGAAACTTAAGAAAAGATGAGAGTGAATGTTGAGGGGATGGGGAAGTGAACACATTGTCTTAAGTACTTGTGTTTCTTTTGTTCTTCCACTTTTTTGGATATGAGACAGCATGGAAGCCAAATACAGGATAGGAAAGTTATTTTTCTTAGTAACAGTCCCATGAGGAGGAGCAAATGAGGAGAGGAGGAGCAATAGAGGACTCTTTCCAAATGTCCTGACCAGTCCTGTGAACTGAGTAACTGATGGCTTCAGCCAAGCACACAGGCAAATGGGTAATTCTGTCATTTGTAGAGCAGGTGGGATAATTGAAATAGCAAAGTGAAGAAAATTCAAGTCTGTTTCTAGGCAATGTGGGTCATGCAGTGTCTTTACTTTCAACAAGAAAGAGACTAGTTATCATTGAAAATATATACATTTATATATTTCACACCGTATATAGCGTGAGGTACCAGTTTTTAGTTGGTGCTACTCTGTTAACTTCTGGCTGGTGTCATTTCAATGTGGTCACTTCTGTAAAGCCCGTGGGAGAGTGCTGTGTCTGTGAGGATGAAGTAATAGCTTGGAGCCTTCCTTGTGACAGCCTTTGCCCTGTGTCCATTCAGACCACATGCTTTTCCCAGCACTTCCAGGTTCACTAGGAAGAGCTTGACACTTGGCTTTCTTTCAAAAACAATTTCAAGAACTAACAGGTGAGCTTTGCAGCCAGATGCACTGGTATTTTTTTCTTTCCCAGTACAGTATCATCTAGCACCATCTTTACTGGTTTTGACTTTTGTTTAAAAGTAAAATACTTAGTGAAGGGAGGTTTTGTTCAAAAAATATCCAGAATTAGCTAAGTTGAGACAGTTGGGTAGATGATACAAGTACTCAACAGTAACTAAATTAAGCAGATTAAAATTAAGCTAGGCTAAGGCAGCATAACTAGCTGTCATTTGTAGCCCACCAGGATCAGAAGCGATTAAGTAATCTGCTGAGAGCACAACTTCATTTTCAAAAAGCAGGGATATGCTCCATAGCAATAGTGAGTAGGCTTACAGGCATTTTCATATTTAGTGGGTTTACATTTATGTAATAGCATCTTTAATAGGTGATGTCTGATGCTGTGCTGTAAAATTTCTGTCTTACAAGTGCCAATAGACTCAGCAGATGCACAGTTGCTATAGATTTCAATAGAGAGCAGCTGCACAACCTCTAAAAGCTTTTTCATGAACACTGTGTCCAACCACAACCACTAAATCTAATTTTATAGACCCTGGAGTGCTAAGTAGGGGATAAGAACATATTCCTGGCAAACTGAAAGTCTTGGAACTTAGTAATGGAATATAATTGTTTCAGATGAGTCCATTTGCCATTGAATAAGAGTTTCCCAAGTCAGCCATAGAAATGTTGTCTGTTTCCAAAAGAGTTGGTGGCTTCTCTTGGGTTCAAGGACAGTAAGATTTAGAAATTTAGGCAGAGAATTGTGATAGCAGTGTAGAACTCAAGTGGCTTATATTGCTGATTACAGTATATTTGTAAAGTACATCTTTGTTCAGATTGATTGATTTTCCCCTGTAATTTTCTTCTGTTTTTGAACACTTCAACATTGCGTTTCTTTCCGATGCTTGAGCATCATGCTCAGCTGTCTGCATTGTTTCCGTCTGCGAGAATTATTTACCCTGTGTGAATTTTTCTATTAGTAAAACTTGAGCTATTATTTACAGAAAGGATAAATAAAATCAGAAAGTAGGGGATACTGATGGTAAGAAATTAAGTCCACACTAAATGTCTTCTGTTTGCTCCTGTAATCCTGACCACTTCTACATTGGTGAAGTGTTATCCAAGACAAAAGTGAAGATGGTACTAAGCTATCTGAGAGCTAAAATCAAAATAAAAAAAAAAAAAGAAAAAAGAGTTGAATGTTCTATGCTGATAGAGTGAAATAAAGCTGCCAAGTACTGTTGAGAATGTGGGCTATAACATGTCTGTCACCTCCCTAGCAGTAGCTCTCTTTATATTACAGTATGTTGGTTCTGTTTGTGACTATAACTGGCTCTTGAAATGCATGTGGAAAATTGATGCGATAGTCATTCCTCAGCTGGGAACCTCACCCTGACACTTTCTGTTAATGTGCTGTTGCTTTCTGGCAAGGTCTGAGCATATGCTGACCAGCGTCTGTGACACTTTCACAAGTGGGTTTAATTTATTCTCCTCCTCAGTGAATTCAAAGATCTTTCCCTTTCTAAAGGAAAGGGAGCTGGCTTTGCTTAGCAATGCATGAAGCCAATCTGGTCATTTGGTAACTCATCTCATCCAGCTGTTTCTATCCTTTCACTTTTGCTTTGCTAGACAATGGAAAGAAAATATCTATTCATAAGTATTTGGTTGCCATGAAAACTGAAAGGAGTAGCGCTGTGACTTGAATGCTGTCATTTATACCTGCTCTCAGTTCAGGTTGCTTTAAAAAAGACATTACAACTTGACATCTCACTAAAGTAATAACAACGAACATCCCAGTTTTGGTAGCTAAAGCTCAATGCTTCGTGGAAAGATATTATCAGCCCATTACCGGCAGCCTTCCCTGCCTCTTCTTCCCCTCTCAGCAGCTCAAGTGTGCACTTTGCACTTGATCCATCTGATGCATGAGTGCATCTGTCCAGGCTGGAGCCTGCTATTATTTCTTGCCATTTCCACAGAGATTCATAATTTAGAGTGGAAATGGTGCTCATTAACTTTCAAATAAGAGAATATGGAGTATTAGTGTCAGATGGTCAGTAGTCAAAATGGCAGCAATATTAGTGCCTTTTAACTTCTGAAGTTGTTCTTACTAATTTACCTTTCTGTAGTTTTGCTGTCATGAATTTGGCAAATGTTTCTTAAACAATTACCATTATAATTGATTGATTAAGTGAATTTGCTTCACTAGAAAGGCAATCCCCTCAATACCACAATGAGTGCAATCCTCTCCAGCTGGGGATCCCGAGATGGAGGTTTACCTAATTGCAAGTTGTTCTGCAAAAGCTTTGAAAGTTACATTGTCCAGCCTGAGGAAGACAACCAAACCTAGGAAATCTTAAATCACCTTTCTTTTCTTTCCTTTTGGATCTGTGTGTACAGCAGGCTTGAGATAATATTGGTGTTGGAGGTGTTTTGGGTGTTTGGTTTTGTTTTGTTTGGGTTTGGGGTTTTTTGGTTGTTTTTTGTTTGTTTGTTTGTTTGTTTAGCAGAAAGTGGTTTTGCCTCTAATGCAAGTTTTGCTGATGGTGAGATCCAAGAAAGAAAATAGCTTAATCCTTCCTCTATGATCTACCAGGACTTCTGGGATCCAGCTGTACCCAGCATTTGACCCAGAGTTGTGCATTACCCCAGAAAAATGCCTTCGTGTAGCTCTATACATCTCTTGTCCGGGTGACAAGAGGTGGCACAGGGACTTTCCAACTGCTCTCCATGCTGGCTGTTGATGGCTCTGGGTGTGGCTTCTCCATCCCCTTCCTCTGCAGGTCTCCCCTAGCCACTGGAGCTGGGGAGTCATCCCTCACCACTTCTCACATCTTTGCCACTTCTTTAAGCGTGACTGAACACAACTTGATCCCCACCATGTGTGCAGGAAGTGATGTTTGAACCACTCTGGGATCCTGATCTACTTTCAGGCATTCTCCATCTCCCTTGGGTGGAAGAGAGTGAGAGGCTATGGATTAGGTGCCCTCCAGTTAACAGTGTATTTGTTGAATTAATGATATGTTTTACTTTTCTGTAAAAGCTATCTATAGATCAGAAAAGTCAAGTGAGTCTTGATATGTTTGAACAGATATTTTCCTGAGCTTTAGGAGGAGAATTTTAGCTGTACTGTGAAGATTATGATAAAATCCAATTATTTTTATCAGCTTGAACATACATCTTACTAAATTCATGGAAAAAATGCCTTAAGATAATCAGTTCTCATGTATTTTTGTGGTAAGTATGGTGTAGCTAACAAGGGGCTGTGATAAAGGTAAAGAAAAGGTAGCTGAAGGCCCAGTGTGGAAGGGGCTGTGTGAGACGGGGCTTCCAGCAATGCATGTGCATTCCTCTCAGCATCTCTGGATGTGCTGGTCATTCAAGATATTAACTGAAGGATGCAGATATCTCCTATGCTGAACTTCTATAACGTCCAGGTGGCGCATCTCAGCTGTAGGAGAGGGGGAGATGAATAAAAAATGCTTCAAAACTAACAAAAGCAACTTATCCTCACCTGTGACATCTCCAGTCTGGTTCATGATGTGCCGAGGCTGTATGTAGCTTTGGGAAGTTGCTGGGGTGGCTGGGAAGACCCTTGAATGGCCTTGCTGCTGAAGTGGGAGCATACTGACACTTTCCTGTCTTCCGCTGACCCCCGGTTTCTGTTTCAGCTGTTGTCCTGGTTTTCTGGGAGGGACAGGGTTAATTCTCCCCTGGCTCTAGCAGGGCCCAGGTATCCCACCCCACTGAGCCATGCCCAGGGGGTAGCCGGGAGCTGCCGGGAAGGGGAGGGGGGACCGGAACTGCGGGGTCTGCGACGGCTGCGGGGCTGCGGTCGGACGGGCGGCGGTCGGTATCGAACTGGCGTTTGTATCCGTCTGCATCCGTGCTACTGTTACTGTTTTCCCTGATCTATTTTGTTATCCTGTTAAACAGTTTTTGTCCCAACCCACCAGTGCTGCCTTTTTCTTCCAATTGCTCTAACGCTGCTATAAGGCGTTGGCCAACCGGGCTGCCGCGTGGTTTTTTGTTGCCGTCTGAGGCTAAACCACGACAGCTGTTTGAGTTAAAACTCCCCTCAGGGGAAGCCGTGCTAGCCCAGGACCAGGGGAACACCAAGGTGAGCTTTGGTGTGCAACAGCAGCATGGCCTCCTAACCCAAGTGCTGTGTGCCCATGGAGACTGACCCCTGCATTGGTTGCCTTTGCTCATGTAGGGTGTGGAGAGGGAGGGAGAGGCTGTGCTGGCACCATTGTTAGAAGTCCNGGGGGGGGCAGTTTGCAATAAACATGACTGTCTCCTTGACACCTATTTATTGCTTTGCAGCTTCAGATGAAAATGAGTGAGCGAGCTGTGTCCCTCAGCACCATGGTGCCCTTGCCCCGCAGTGCCTACTGGCAGCACATCACACGACAGCACAGCACTGGCCAGCTCTACAGCCTGCAAGGTAAGGGGCTGCAGTGGAAGGAGTCAGGGCATGAGCCAGATCATAGCAGTGTTGAGTCATTTCAGTGTCTGTCCATCTCACCAAAGGCTGATGTCCAGGCTAAGCCAGTTGCCACTGGTTGACAGAGAAGGGCACATCACACTTCAAGTCAGACAACTTGGCAGAGAGCTTGTTGTCAGGAGGGGCTCTTCTTACTTCCCATTGGAAAGGGATCCTTCATTTGACAAGTTTTCTGACTGTTTTTAGGTAAACAAGAAGAAATGCTTCAGGATGGCCAGTTGCCAAGGCTGCCCAATCCTTCCTGCTACCAAACACTTTTAATGGCATCTGATTACAGACACTTCAGGAAGGACAAGCAGGGCAGGCGGGGA
>VZRU01018022.1:3335-18771 GCA_013398155.1 Pedionomus torquatus | reverse complement strand
CCCCCCCCACAATAGCCCAGACAGCGTGAGAAGGGAGTACCAGGAGTCCAGCCTAACATTAGAAGTCCAGACTAACCGGGAAAATTTAACACCCTGTAATTACAGAGGGCTGAAGACAGCAGGGAGCAGTGGGTGACTCCCCCAGGTCTGCAGCAGCTCGCCAGCTCAGCGCTTCAGCGTCGGTGGTAGGGAATAAAACCTGAAGCACCAGTATAATAGGAAGGAGAAGCCTGGGGAAAAAATACTTGAAAGACATCAGGGTGGTGATAGAGCGTGGGCTGGGCTGGAGCCGGATTGCAGCTGTGCAGAAAAATCCAGACCCAGTCACGCTGGGTTCCTCAGTGAGACCCAGCTGGAAGCAGAGCAGGGGAAACATCTCAAGTGCCATGCAGGGCAGCTGGCAACACTCACAGCTACTGGAAAAATCTACACAGCTGGGAGATAAAAAGCACAGCTTGGGACTCTGAAGTGCAGAGACCTTATCTGCAAACGGAGATTAGAGCAAGGTAATCTCTACATTTACTGTGTGAGGCGCAGGTGGGCAGGAGGAGGAACTAGTTAAAGGAGTGAGGGCGCTGGAAGTGGGGCTGAATCTGTGGAGTCCAAGAAGTACCTGTGCAAGCTGGAATGTAAAAATCCACTCTCTTGGGAAATGAGGCTAATGAGCTGCCCTTATCTAATTGCTGCTTTGGAGGAGTTGAGAGGTGGCCTGCAGAAATATTCAGCCCTCTCCTTCTCTCCTTGCCCTGGTGCTGCCTGGACACAGATCAGTCCTGGGTTTCTAGTTGAGGACTTTAAAGCAATTTCCTCGTGCTCCAGTATGCATCTTCCGTAAGAAGCATCTCTGTATTGGCTGAGGGGTAAAAATAGTGGTGGTTTTTTTTATGAATGCTCTACAAGTTGAAATTTGAGTGTTGTTAAACCCACGGTGCAGCTGGGATGAGGGTGCAGCAGCACAGGCTTGAGGATGCAGCACTAACCTCTCGCCTTCCCTGGTGATGCCAACCCTTGGAAAGCTAGCCAGGCTCTGAAGCATTTGCAGGACAGTCGGGGAAGAGAGGAACCATGAAAGTGCACACAGAAAGAAGGGCTTGTGGTTTTTTTAAATTCTTTTCTGAAGTCTGGGTTGTGCTGGGTGGGTTTTCCTGCTGAACAACCAGCCTGCCTGTAAACACAATGATTCCCAAAGCTATTTATAGAGCTGGGAGCCCTGGCTGGGCAGCCTCCTCCATCATCTAACCCAGCGCTCCCCACTGAAGCAGCTTCTGCCGAGGTTTTGGCTCTGGCTGCGCCAGCCTGGAAGGGTAAGGAGGACCATATGTCCCTCGTCTTGAGCCAAGTGCACAGCTGTGCTCCATTCTCCCGTCTGGTGCTGACTTGTTAACTCTTTGGGGGCAAAGGGGAGGAGTGTGCCTCGTGCCATAATTGGAGTAAGAAAGGGATGCTCTCAGAGGGGCAGAAACCAGCCAGAAGTGGGACTCATGAAAGGTCTTGCTTCCCAGGAGTTCCTCAGTCCTGCTGCGACTAACCCTGGTTTGTTCTGTTATGTGTTATCTTCGTGAACTAGGTGAAGAAACAGTCTAATGGCCTGCCTGGAAAGAGCAGATAACCACATCTGTAATTCCGGGGTATTGAAGTGTGTTATCCAGATTATTAATAACTCACCATGGCTTATGCTGCTCCATCACAGGAGCCTAAAGCATTCCTGCGTGTACGTTTTTCTTGCAGGATGGCTCATTTTGACCACACTGCCATCTTGCTGCCTGCTGCCTCTTGTCCCTACCCTTCTGTGCCTGATGGATGGTGCCGCAGCCTCCTGACCCGCTTAAGGCAGACGTGTAGTGATGCCCACCTGTTGTTCCCTTCACATGTGGCTCGCTGCTGGAAAAGTGTTTGTCTGCGAGATCGGCTTGCTTCCCTGCCACCTTGGCCACGTTGCCCTTTGTTATCTCCTCCTTGGCATCAGGTTCTCGCCTCCTGCACTCCTTTTGCAGCACAGCAGGTACCTACGCCTTTGTGCTTGCTGTCGTCTTGCTCCTCTGTCTCAGCCTTGTCTCCTTCAAGATTCTCGTCATCAGCTGCCCCCTTTTGTACCATGCTTGAGTGCTGCCTGCTCTAAGGAGTCCTTCCCCACCTCCTGCAGAGTCGGTCCACAACGTTTCTGCCCTTGTTGCGTCAAATGTCTCCTCAACATGGTGACAAGGGAATCTTGCTCTTGCTCTGCTTTGTAATTCAAAGGAGTGGGAGCCAAGTGGGATGAAGTGGTATGAAGCAACCTCACAGCTTCTGCTCTGAAGCAAGGGCAGTGTGTCTCACATAGCACAACCTGACCGTCTTGTTGGGGCTGGCACCATTGGGGTGCGCACAGGATGGGGCTGCAGCTGCAGAGGTGCAGGCAGAAGAGGCAGGGAGGTGGGCAGAGGGCAGGCAGCTGCAGTGCCTTTCTGCTGCTGCCAGAGGGATCAGGTGAAAGGCTGGGAGCCTTTCCTGCCAGCCACCTGCCGAGCCACCGTCGCGTCCACTGACTCCTGCATTGTCTCCTGCTGTTTCCCCTTGGCTTTGAAGGGCAGATAACGCTCACAGCTCTGCAGTGAGTTCTGCTCAGGGCTGGATGATACCCAGCCATGTGCGTGGACCACAGAGACATCTCTGCCCAGCAGCACGGGGGCTAGGAGACGTGTCCACACGGAAGAGTTCATCTCCTTTAGAGGTCATCGGCTCTGGGTGGTGGTGGTGTGTTGGCATGTTCCTGTGCAAGCCACGCTGGTTAGTTTGCCCTCAGATGTTTCGATCTCTTGTGTCAGTTTGCCTTAGAGACTATTTCCAGGCTAATGGACCCAGGACTGCCTGGTAGCCCCAGCTGGTGTCAGGTCCCATGAAATCTGTAGCCTTGAAACATCATGCCTTTAAGCGTCACTCAAATACTAAATGAAGGCTGAATTTCTGTTACCCAGCTCACATTGTCCACTACCTTTTCCAAAGAAAACCTGCCTTGCCAGGCTGCTGTTCCAGCCCAAGGTGAATATGGGAGCATTAAGAATGATGAAGAGATGTTTGTAAAGACTAGCAGGGACCTCCCAGGCTGCCTCAATGCCTTGCAGGCAGCTGCACAGTGTAGCTCCTTGGAATTTGCTGTGCTCCAGCTCAGGATGTGGAGCTCACAGGAGGTGGTTTGTGTGCTCTGGATGTGTTTTCTTAGCTCTCAGTCCACAGGCTGAAGATTACTTTTTTCCCTTTTTATTTTTTTCCTCTTTTTTTCTAGATCTACTTAATTTTCCAGGGGAAAGGAGAAATAAATCCAAGAGGCCTTCATTACAAGAAAGCAGATTTTTAAAAATTTATTTTGGTTTTAATGGAGAGCCGTGGTTTAGAACATAAAGCTTGCTGCAGTGTCTCAGCTATTTATCAAAATTACCCTGGCTCTGTGCGTACTTGGTAGAGCGTCAACAGACTGATGGTTACAGTGCTGCTCTGGTGACTCAGATAAATAACACGCAGACCAAAACATACATTCAGCCTGGCTCAGACAGACTGGAAAATGCACCCTTGGAAGGCGCTTTTCCAGGCAGGGCTGGCTCTGCACGGCTGGGGCTGCTGCAAGGGACTGCTGGCATGCTCTAAGTGCTGGCTGATAAGGGGGAAACCATGACCTTGGGTCCTTTCAGATCCAGCTGTGAAAAATGGGAGATAAAAAAATGCTTTGGTGATTTGTTGTTTGTTTGGGTTTTTTTCTGTTTTCCTTCCCATTCGTGTTTGGGCTACTGAAGGGGTACATCACATGGATTTCTCCTGTGCTGTCACTGGCTGTGTATGTACCACCCCTGCCCCTGGGTACCCGCTGCCCTTTGTGCTGTACCAGCCAACACCAACCAACGGGAGATTTTGGTGCCTCTTTTCCTGTTCGGTGAGTTTTTTCACTTTTTCACATATTCCCAGTGAATGTGCAGGCAGGAGCAGCCCCCTTCCAGGGATGAGCTTGTGGGGCAGCCAGCTGTCCCAGCGCCACGGGGCAGCCTGCCTCTCCTGCCTGCCACTTGCTGCCTGCTGTTTTTTGCCAGCAAAGCACAGGGGCATCGCTCTGCAGAAGGGCTCCTGTCTCGCTCTGTGATGCTTAAATGTCCATGCTGGCCTCTCTGAGCTCCCCTTTTTGCTTGGGGCTGTTCAGAAACCTCTGGCTTCAGCAAGCAGAGGATGGCTGTGGGGTGGCTCGGGAAGCTTTGGGACAGCTTAAATCTAACAAAAGAGGTGGGGATAGTGTGGTAGGGAAATGTGTGATAGCCATGGTGAAACAGCTTCCACTGTGAATATGAGTGATTTTGAGTCTGCTGAGAGGGGCTGGGAATGAGTCTTTGGACACCTATGTGTATTTAAAAAAAAAAAAAAAGAGGAAAGAAAAATGGACCTGTTGCTGACAGCGTAAACAAGTGGCATTGACCATGAAATGGAGGTACAAATGCTTCCTGCGCTCTAATTTTGGCAAGCAGCAGGTCTGTTTACACAGCCTGGGGACTGCAGCAGATGGTGCCTGGTGTGCTCAGGGCTGCAGGCAGTGGGGTCCCTTCCCAGGGGTCCTTGCTCTTTGTCTGCCTCTTAGGGGACGGTGGAAGGCAAAATCGGGAAACCATGCTTGGCTGGTATCCCCGGACCCTGCCTGCCCCATGGATGTGGGAGCCCTTTGATTTGCTCCCAGCACTGGAGTGGGGCATGTGGATGACCAAGGGGCTGTGGGCTCTGCACAGATGTTAGGATGCTTGGGGCTGCCCCACTCTTAGGATATGTTTCTGCTGAGCTGCTGCTCCCCTTCTGCCTGAAAAACCTGTCTTGCCAATGGGAATTATCATGAAAGTCCTGTGTTATAAACCTGCGAGGGAAACTATATGCAAGCCATCCTTTCATGTCTCTGCTCCCAGACCACAGCACATCACCCTTGCCACGTCAGGCTGGCTGCCCTCCTCTGCCTCTCCTCCTCCCACAGCACCCGCAGCTCCCCATGGCTGTGCCATGGGTCCTGGGTCACACACAGCAAACACTAGAGGGAAGTCTCCTTTGCTGTTCAGAAGGAGCTGCAAAGTTCTGCTGAGAGCCAGCACCATAGGAGCAAGGATTCTTTGCCACCAGATTATTGAGTGTGGATGTGGGAGTCTTGGGGAGGGAGAGGAAGCTTTTTTGGTTTTGTTTTTAAAGAAGCATAAAGTTAAATATTGCAAAAACCTTTCCTCCCCTCTTGTGCTGCTTTTCCAACTAAACTGTTCTCTGCAGTGGCTGGTACAGAGCTGCTGGACCAGCATAGGCACTTCACTTTGTCTCTTGGTGGAAGCTGCCTGGTCTACAGCAGGGTAGCAGGAGGATTTTTGGTTTGAACCAGTGCCTGTCTTGCCTGTCTGTGCAGAGGACCCAGCTCTAGACACGGTACATAAGCTGTGAACTCCACCAGCTCCTCAAAACTTTTGTGTCCTTGAGATCCAGGCTCTGCCTGTGCTAACATCTGCGCTGGCAGCAAGAGAAGCAGAGAGGGAAGGAAAACTCTCCTGTCCAAGCCTTCTGTGCCTTTTCACTCGCTTTGCAGTTCTGTTCCCCTTCCCGCCTGCCCTGCAACTCTCTCCTGCCAGACTCGAGCTGCCGGTTGTCAATAAGTCTCCTTGATCACAGGAAAGCTGCTGTGTTGGCTTTGGCACAGTTTTATATTTCCATGCTTGGTTTGGAGCCTTTATTGCTTCTCTGCAGATAACAAAGGTGGCTTCAGTGTGGCTTCATGCTGTGCCTCAAGACAGCAAGGAGCCTGAGGACCTTGCTGCTCTTTTTTTTTTTTGCTGCTCTCTCCTTTTCCCTTTTATTCACCCTTTTTTCTTTGCCCAGAGGCAGCTGTGGTAAAGCTGTGCTGCTCTTGGGGACCCAAGAGTGCTGGTACACAAAGGTTGAGTACCTTTGTTACTGACAGGGATGCTTTTCAGAGAGTAATGTGCAACAGCTGTTGTGTACTTGTCTGTGCTTCACGTTCCTCCCAAAAATGAGTATAAACTGTTTGACCATGTCCTGGTTTGAGGTAAAACGAACAGAGCAGGCTGCTTTTAAAGAGTAATGTGGGATCCTGCTCCCAGGTGCTTGGAGCGGCTGCTGGGATGCAGATCATCAGGTTGCAGTTGCAACCTGAGTGGAGACAGAAAAGACCAAGCTCTAGTGGGGATGTTGCTTGCTCTGATGGTCTTGCAGAGGCTAGTGAAGACTCTGAGAGGTCATCTAAGCTGTCTTTGTGTTCCTAAAGTAGGTACCCCAGGATCAGTCCGGTGCTCATCACTAACTCTTCTCTGAGGCTTTTGGGAGAGGCTTGGTCCCCCTGCAAAGGGTTAGTTCCCATCCTTGCTCTCCCATCCAAATCAAATTTCTGGTACTGCAAAAACCACAAACCCCTTTGTATCCACAGGGACAAAAGACTGATTTTTCTGCAACCTTCTTCTGTATGTGATTGTCTTTAGAATAGAATAGAATAAAATCTTTCCATTGGAAGGGACCTACAGTGATCATCTATTCCTACTGGCTGTTGTGTGGGGCTCCCCAGCTCTCATCCTCCTCAAGACTAACCCAACCCACTCCTGCCAGTCATTCCAAGGAGTCGTGTTTTCCAGCCCCTGCTCATGTGGGATGCTCTCTAATTCCTCCCTCTGCCCCAGTGCTGTGCTGGAAATGGATGGAGCTCAGCACCAGATAAAGCCTTTACCAGGGGAGGAGTAAAACATACAGCTGAGATGTCGTTATGTGATGTTTGGATGTTTTTCATCGGGGTTGTGCTGGCCTTGGTCTGCCTTTCACTGTTCTGTAGGAATTATTGTCTCACTCGTCTGTCTGCGCGTGCTTCCCTCCGTCTGCTTCTGGAAGCCTTTCAGAAATGGAGGTTTGGGACTCCATAAGCTTTGTCCTTCTTCAAGCTGTGCTACTGAGATTCTGAAGGCCTGCTTTACAAAACATCAGTCTTCATGTCGCAAACCAACAGGCTTTTGCGAAATGCCCTCTAAAAATAAAGAAATTACAGCAGAGATAAAGGGATACGAACTGGCGTATCTATGCTCTGCCAAAAAATTCAGTATTTTGAGGTAGGGGACAATCTGCTTCTGTTGTGTTGGTATGTTGATATCACTACAGTGATAACCCAGTTGTGGTCTTTTGATGTATTTTGTGGCAGATTTAAAATATATGTGATGGATGGACAGGGTTTGGGGTGCCCAGTGGCTTTTCAAGCCTTGTTCACAACTTTTCGAGGAGTTGTGAGTCAGGTCAGCCCTTGCTCTAAGTCCAGACCAAATATGTTCAGACTGTCCCTGATAGGTCAAACCATGAAAAATATATGCTGCCACCTGCCAGGGAGGTGTAGTGCTACTTCCAGCACTTTTGAGTAGTCAGGAATAGCACCATACCATGAGAAAAGCAGTCTGGAAACAGCAAGTTCTTGTGCTGGAAGCCTGAACTGTTGCCTATCAGCGTGGCCAGTGGCAAACACCCATCTAGGAGCTGGATGGCTGGCATAGATTGAGGGGCATGGGGGTCTCTGGCAGCTCGCTCACTCACATGTTTTTTTTTTTTCCCCAGAGTCAGTAATGATGAATGGCTCTGACCTCGCTAATACAACAGCATCCAGTCCCAAATCCAAAGAGGACCAAGTAGTGAATGGCCACGATGAAAAGGAAAACCCCTTTGCAGAGTACATGTGGATGGAGAACGAAGAAGACTTCGACAGACAGGTAAGACCAGGGGGGTGGTTGTCAGCTCTGTGTTTCTGTGGCTAAAATTGATGGGCAAGGGTAAAGGAGAGAGAAAGATGTCCTTTGATGGGCACCAAGAAGTGTTTCTGAGTCACAGCTGGCACAGACCCTGCACGGAGAAGATGGCTCTCAGCTTCAGGGAAGAGTCATCCTGTTTACACTGGATCTGCCTGTAGGGACATGGGATGGATGAAGTCAAGAAAAAAACCTCATGATGCCTTCGATCCTCTCAGATCTTTCTCAGTGGAACAGTGATGGCACTGTCATCTTCTCCTGTTATAAAAGATACTTCCACTTTCTACATGCTCAGCTGGAATGAGAGGACCAGCATAAAAAGCAGTGCTGGAAATCTGACAGCATTTATGGCTGAGCTATCTCAGCTATGAGTTTCTGCAGTTAGTACCTCTCATATTGGGTATAAGTCTCCATTTCAGTGAAAAGGTCCCAAATACGCTTGGAGCAGCCAGACCACTTGGTAGGAGCCTTGGCCACTAGATGCTGTGAGGCCAGCTAAGCTGTCAAGCTTTTAGTAGCTCATAGTGGAATTTGAACTGCTTTTGCTTATGGAATTATGACGCAACTCCAAGCAGAAGGAGCAGCCACATAATGTCCTCCTCATGTTTCTACTTTGGGCCTCCGTCTGAATTCCAGGGCAGCACGAGGTAGCAGGTAAGAACTCACTGGTCCTTCCTGCCATTATCCCAGTAGCTGGAGAGAAGTCAGACACCTTGAACTGGGTAAGGAAGGAGCTTGCGCCATCAGCTGGCTGAGCTGTGCTGTAGGCAGAAACTCTGAACCCTCCTGGATGCTTGTCTCCTCCCTAAAACATCTTTGCAAACATGGCCAAGCACTGGATTCCCATCACCCAGGTATTGGAAAACTGGTAGGGAGGCACTGCTGGAGCTGTGGGCAAGCTGGACAGAGGGATTTCATATCCCCACTGCACCCCTGGTCACCAAAGGAGGATTTCATCAGCTTTACTGCTGTTCTCAGCAGAAAATCTACATATGGTAATACTTAAGTCTTGTTCCCACAGGAGGAAACTGCAGCCGCCCGCTGACAGTAACTCCTGGTGAGTGCGCAGCAGCTGCTGTGTGCTGCCCCACGTCACGTTAGCAATTGTTAGCAAGCTGTGACTCAAAGCTTTTGTTTTATTTAATGACGTGATTAGGTAGCAGCTGGCCCCCACAAGCAGCTGTGCTGATTGAAATGTGCGAGATTAATTAGTTAATGTTTGTAAAGCTCTGTCTTGATTAAAAGCCTGATGAAGCAAAGTGCAAAGCAAACCAAGTGCAAAGCTCCAGGCCAGAGGGAGTGTCCAGGGGTGGAGGAGCGAGGCAGAGAAAGCATGCGCAGATTGAGGAAGGATGAAAATGGGGCTAAGACCTTAGGGCTTCCCTGTGTTGGGCACTGTGTCACTGAGATGCTTGTCTGTGCTTCCCTGCTCTGCTAGCCCTTGCTTCTGCACTTCAACTCCTTAGTGATGCCCTGTGATCTCAGCCCTTTGTCCATCTCCTGGTGAAACGCTGCTCAGGGAAAAATGGTTCATACAGAGGCTGAAGTAAACCTTTAAGGGCTTTGAACTCCATGTGTCTGGTGGTGGGACACCAGCCAGGGTAGATAGAGCTGTCCTGTATCAGGACTTTTGTCTGTCAGAAGGCAGCACTCATGGAAGAAGCCATCAATGGGCTAGCATGGGTACTCATGGGATGCTGTGCCTTTTGTTTGGCTCTGCTCTGCTTCTTGGCCAGAGGCTCTCCTGAATGCCCCCAGGAGGGGACGAGACGCCGGTGATGGGGGCGCAGGGTTGGGAACAGCATGTATGTCTCTTTCAGTGGCTATGGTGGCTTCTGCTGCCTTCACATGTAAGCCCCAGTGGCTTGAGGCCACTGTAAGATCTGGTGCTGAATCTCCACTTTCTTTTCCACCTTCCACAGCCTTCTGAAGCCACATTGCTTCCTCTGCCTCCTCCCCTTCTTATTCCCCCTCCCTCACAAGGGTTTCTGCCATTCAGGCACTGAGCAAGGGGAACAGGCAGGTGTTTTCAGAAACCCACAAGCTTCTTGGCACAGGCTTCCCTTATTTATGCTAGCGACGTCCCTTTTCCCATGGAGCCAGCGCATCCTGGAGGGCAAAAAGGGAGTGGTGGGCTCTTGTGCTGAGAAGAAACTCTGCTGACAGCAGGTGAGGTTGGTGTAGAAGGGCCTGGGGCAGGAGGTGACAAAGCTGTATTAAATACCACAGGAAGCCAAAGAAGAACCCTGAGCAAATACTAAACCCTCTCTCTCCTGGATCATGTTGTCTCGATGCAATGCAAAGGAGTTGATGGTTTCTGGCTAGGCGGGTAGCAGGTAGATACAGGGCCAAGTGTATCCAGGATCTCCCTGTCCCCTTGTCCAGGACCCATGTCATGACTGCATCCATGGCTCAGAGCCAGCACTGGCATTGGCCCCAATGTCTGGTTGCGTGCACTGAAAAGGCTCTGGTGCAGGAAAGGAAATGAAGTGCTGCTGGACTGCAGTTAGAGTACAGTCAGCAGCGCTGAGACCTGGAAGAGAGGGAGTATTCACCTGGGTTTGAAGTGTTGCAAGATGCTCAAAGCTGTACTTGCTCCGTCTGCTGTCCTGTGAAATTGCAGGATCCCAGGACAGTTGTCACCTGGGCTAGGCAGTAGTCTTATTAGGCAGCAGATGTATTTTTTTTTTAATATCCCATTTTCGTGTGCTACTGCTGGCTTGTTCTTTCAAGGACAGCTTCTGAAAATGCAGTTGAGGATAGTGATGGTTTGCTAGCAGTAAAGAGGGATTTTCCCCTGGTCAGGCACGATTTCAAAGGCTGGTGGAGAGCCAGTGGTTGAGGCTGGAGACAGTGCCGAAGGCTTGGTTACTGACAAGAGAGCTTTTCACAACCCTCACACGGAGTTTTCCTGGGTGTTTTAAAATGTAGTAGGGACTGGCTGTGAGTAACCTGAATGTCAACAGCACTGTGCGTTTACCAGGGTTACCTTCCTAAGCTGTTTGTGATGGACAGGTCTCAGTAAACACCATGGTGGCATGGTGGGACCCCAGTAGCCCATGAGTGGCAGGGGCTGCCAGCCCATCCCCAGCTCAGAGGCTGTGGTACCTGATGCAGTGGGTTGCAGAGCTCCCCTTTTGCCCCCAGGAAGCCAATTTTGGTTATTCTTTCTGCTGTCTTATGAAATGGAAGGGTTTAAGGGTTTTGGAGCATATTGTGATTCATGGATTCACTCAGTCCTCTTGGACTCAATAACAGCTGCTCAAAATCATGCTGTTTTCTGGCTGTCACCCTGTCTTCTCATTTTCTGGCAACCACGTGCCTGTTTAGCAGGAGGCCTCCAGCAGCACGGGCTGTCCAGCTCCCTGCCTCCCTTGCTTTGCTAGCATCAGTGTCCAGAGAAAAACAGCCTGGAAGGTGGAAGCAGCTGGTTAGTGCAACCCACTAATGGTACATCCCTGCCTGAGGATAAGACAGGACCCCTGAGTCCCCCTCCTGCCCATCTTTCCTGCCTCTGTTTGCTTGTGCTCCCCTGTGTGAGCAGGTTTCAGCTCTGGGAGCCTGAGCCAGGTCCTGTGGCTTTCCTCAGCCTCAGGGGGAGTTTTCCTGCAGCAGAGATGTCGTCATTCGCGGTGCACTCGATGGGAGCCGACTGCCACCCTGCGTTGGTGCTTGCAGAGCACAGGGCTGCTCAGTGGGCTGAGCAGAGCCATGGCATTTTTCAGGAGAAGCAGGGGAAGCAAGAAAGCAAAATACAGGCTGGCAGAGGTACAGCATCACTCTGTAGCAGAGGATCCACACAACTACGCACGCCTCTTCCCAGCTGTGATTTTATTAGCCATCCCATTCATTTTGCAGCAAGCTTTGCTGGAGCCTGGCAGCCTGATGTCCTGCGTGTGTGCCGATGCATCTGGACGTCCTGTAAATCCTTTCCTGTTCCCTTCTGGATTCACCTGGTGCTGTGAGCTTGCAAGCTGCATCTCCCCACCCCAGAGGTCTGCATCAGCCAGGAAATGTTGCCTGAGCACAGTTTTGCTCCTTTCAAATGTGCCAGGTTTTGTGCTCTTGCACTTCCTAGAGTTGGCTACAGGCAAGTCAACAAAGCTGTGTTGATCTGGGTTTAAAATATAGCTCTGGCTCTATTGTAGTGCTTCTGAGGCATGGATGGATACCAGGGTGAGGCAGTAAACACATTGCAGACTCTGCTTTTACCAGATGGGGACAGCATATGGAAAACGTGAAGATCCATCACTTGTTCCTGCAACTAACCGGTATGTTTGGGCAGGTGGAGGAGGAGCTGCAGGAGCAAGAGTTTCTTGACCGCTGCTTCCAGGAGATGCTGGAGGAAGAAGACCAGGACTGGTTCATTCCATCGCGTGATCTGCCCCAGGGCATGGGGCAGCTGCAGCAGCAGCTGAACGGGCTCTCCGTTGGCGACGACCACAGTTCAGAGGACATTCTGGTAAGGACCACAGAGGATGTACTGCGAGGTCTAGTGAAGAGCAGAGGACCTGTCCTGGAAAAGGGGGTTGGGTTTCCTTGGGGGTTTTCCTGAGTGTCAGTGGGTTGTTGGTGCAAGAGCGTGTACTGATGCATTTTTTTGAGTTTTCTACAAGGATAATCAATTTAGCCTTGTATCCTAAAGACAGAAGTGTCCAGCTGTGCAGAACTTGCTCTCTAGAAGCTGTGGAAATGGGGCTGCCACTTGCACATGAGCTGGGTTGTGGTCCCAGAGCAAGCCAGGACCTTTTTTGCCTTTTGACCAGAACTGGAATGTCCTGACAGGCTGGAGAGGTACGGGAGGACCAGGCAGGTCTGCTCCAGGGGTGCTGAGTGCCCCAAGCCTATGTAGATACTTAGTGCGGTGGAAACCTGCTGGGTGGCTTGAAGAGCTGGAGTGTTGCAGAGATTCCCGTTTTCACCCCTGAAAGCAGGAATACACTGCAGGTCTGTACGGAACAGCACAGTGGGGGTTGTTCTGGTCTGGTCCTGCTGACTGTGCTCAGACAGAGCTGCTTTATGTCCCCGCTTTGCTGTGGACAGGGATAAAACAGACGCTTGCACCTCACAGAATATCCACCAGCAGCCCTGTGCCAAAGAAAGAACAGGGAGAGACAAGAGACAGCAGATTCTCCTGTGTTTTCCCACAAAAAAACTCAGCCTGGGAGTACTTTCAAGCTGGCACTTGCTCAGCACTCTCGAGTGCTGTGGGTGCCTGCAAGGACACGAGCGCCAAGGCAGCCACTTTGCGTGTGTGAATGTCCATGACGGCATCCTTGGCACTTGGCCGCTTGGACAGGGCACCTTTGGGGCTGTGGGTCCATGGAGTGAGCAATACTTGGTAGGGGGTGCCAGCATTTGGACCACTGATGGTCCTCCCTTCCTCTTCTCTTCCAGAGCAAAAGCAACTTGAATCCAGATGCCAAGGAGTTTGTGCCCGGCGTGAAGTACTGACCATCAAGGCAGGCTTTGGAAAGACTGTGTCCCTGCTCAGGGGGAAGGTGGTGGGGGGGAAGGACGGAGGGGATCAGCCCCCAGCTGAACTCTGCGGCATAGCGGAGTTGCTGCAATGTGGCAAAATCTTGCTCTACGCTTCAAGTACCTTTTTTCTTTTGGTTTTGGTTTTTTTTTTTTCCTCTCTTTTTTTTTTCTTCCCCAAACTCTTTCTTTGTACTGTCTATTACCTTATTTTGGCAGTTTTTGCTTTCTAGGACTTGTGGCCCTTAGGTCTGTCCTCAAGTCCAGCACACCCCCTGCTTCAGAGGCCCATTTTGGTGCGTGCTTCAAACCTGCTAGTGGAAAAGTCATGTTTTCTTGTTTAAGTAGAATTTGTAGGGATCCCATTGCTCACCTGCTCCCACCCTGGATGCAGCGAGCCTGGGCCAGGAGCCGTGATCGCTTTCCCTGTTTCCGTTAACCAGGATTTCTTTCACTAAAGGAAAGGTGAAGTGTAACAAGACTGTAAACCCAAAATTCCTCTAAGCAGCAGCCTGCCTGGCTCTCCAATAGGTGCTGAACACTAACTTACACGCTTCTTTGCTGGTAGACAAGAGTCCTGACTGCTTATTCAGTTGCAGGAGCTCTTAGGGGAGACCAGACCCCTCAGGGATCACCCCAGCCGCCCCTCCCAAGGGAAGGGCTGCTAGTACAAAACACCTTAAAGTATTTTCCCCCTCAACTCTTGAGCTTACCCAGCACTTCAGACTGTGGCTCAGAAGCATCTGTACCTTCAGTTCTCATTGAAATAAATCCAAGAAAACTGAAGAGAGCCCATTCTCAGCAGAATGGAGTGGTGGGGAGTTGGTGTAAAGCAGCCTCCCTAGGAAAGGAGAGGGATCCTTTGTCAGGGTGAGTCTGAACCCCAAGGAGTACCCACGAACTTAGAGAAAGTGATGGGCAGCATCTTCATGCTGGGTCACTGCAGTCCCCTTTGCCAATACTCTGGTGGCAGACGTCATTCAAGGCAAAGCTGTTGGAGTGGCTATTGGTGAGCAGGATCCATGCATCTGTCAGGCGGACTTGCTTTAGGGGACCTATTTCCTCGTTGGTAGGAGCTGGTCGAGCTTCAGCTACCCAAACCATCAACCCGGGCGCTTCTGGTATTTTAAATCCTGTGCTTAGTGGGCTCCTTTGGAGAGGCAGGGTCAGAAATCTGTATCCAGAGAAAGCAGAAGCTTCTCGGTGAGGGGCGTAGCTTAACAATTTATATAGTTATTGGCTCTAGTAACGTAAATGGGAGCTTTTGCTCATCCGTGTAAATCTCACCTCCCGGGTGTAGTTACTTCCAGTATTCCCTTTACTTAAACAGAGTAGTTAATGGAGGGGGATTACAGATCCCTGCGGGGTTTGCAGAGATGGAAGCTAATGGCCACTCAATAGCTGACAGCTTGATCTGTCTCCATTAGCTCGGCACAACAAAGCTGACCGAGGCAGCTCCTGCCCCCGGCGCCCATTGGCAAGCTCAGCAGGAGGGCCCGGGGTTATTGGACCACAAACGCTAATGTGAAGCAGAGGTTTGAGCTGATTTAGCTCAGCTGCTCTCTGTACAGACCATTCCCTAACCCAACAGATCTCCCTTTGCTGGCTGCTGGTCTTAAAAAACAGCACTAAACCCTGACACTACTGCAGCTGGAACCGGCAGCCAGTTGAAGGTGCCCATCTTAAATACTGCTGCCCAGAGGTATGGGTTGGTTTGGGGTGAATTCCCCTATTTCCCAGTACAATCCGTGCCTTCAGCGCCTGCGCAGCCACCTCCAGCTGCTGGGGGCTGTAGCTCAGGCTCTGCCCAGGGCTTTGCAGGACGTGATCTGAGGCGTGGGGAAGGGCAGCTGTANCACCCTCTGATGTGCTGTAAATTTCAAACAATGCATTATTAAAAATAAACTTTTTTTGGAACTAAACAGTGCAGAAGTCTTGCCTGGAGAAGAGCTAAGGTCTCCTTCCAACACCAGCTCCTCTGATGTCAGTCCCAGCAGGAAGCTCCTGGAGGGTTTTCATCCCTCACCCCCAGGGTGGTACTGTTCCCTCCCTGGGGCCTGCTGCGGGGCAACCAAACATTGGCTTCCAGCATCCTCTGCCAGAGGCTGGGACAAACCCTGAAATGGCTGGAGGAGGAAACGGCTCCGGTTTATGCTTTCATCCTGCTGCTGGATGGGGACGTTGGTCTG
>VZRU01018019.1:107000-140994 GCA_013398155.1 Pedionomus torquatus | reverse complement strand
GGCTCCTGCGAGCGGCGTCCCTCGTGTAGGCCCCGTTAGGGGCCCGCTGAATCGGGGCGCTGAGCAAGCTCAGCTGTCAGGGTGGGGCTCGGCCTGAGGAAGCCTGGCCCCGTAGGGAAAAGTAAGAGAATAGGCCTTGGAGTAACTTACCTTTTTGCATTGTTTACGGCAATGCTGGGTTGCCGGCTTCAAAGTTCTAGAATGTGCTATGGATTCACAGAGAGGCCATGTTAAAAGACAGCCCCAGTCCTGGCTGTATTGCAGGTGCGGTAGGGAGAAAAATCTTAGGGTTAGGCTCACAAATAGCAGTACAAACTGAAAAACCCAATGTGCAATAGGCAGAGAAGCTGTTGGTGCAGGAGGTCACTGGGTGCCTTGAGTTGGGTGGGAACATTGAATCACATCTAAAGCCTGCCTCCTCAAAAGTTTTAGGGACAGATCATAAACATCTCTGGAAATTTCCATTCAGCCTGTGCAAGCTGTAAGTGGAGGAGGCATACAGCTTCACTGTATTGTGTTGGTAATACGTTGCAAGCTGCTGAGGAGATGACAGAAGGCAGGTTTAGGAGCTACTGGCTAAAATCAAGAAAGAAGTGAGCTTTGTTTTTCTTCAGATAATTCTGGGGCCAGGAGGGCAGTTTGAATGGAGAGCTGAAGTAGAAATAAACCAGCATCTAAAAAACCAGAGAAACTCTTCACTGAGGCTACTGTTTGAACTACAAAATTTGTAACAACAAGTGTAAGAAGCATAGCTACTTCCTGAAATGAGGGTTGGGCCATCTTGGATTTTTGTTTATAGCATTTTTTCTGGCTACCTTCTCATTCAAGATCGATTCCCATTGTGAAGGATAAAAATTAAAAATGGAAAGACTTTTTTTTCTTACAAGCTGCCTATTGAAGCACAAGTTGTATTTCATAGGTATTCTCTGAAGAGCTGTGGTCTGTTCTAAAGATTCTGTACATAATCTATTGGTATTTATGGTCTTATCCCACATACCTACCATAGGCTAAGTACCAGTTGAGTTGAGTACACTGGTGGGAGAGAGCACGGAGTAAATAATATTGGTAATGTAAAATACAACGTAAGTAAGCTTTGTGTATTTTTAGCTGGTCAACTTCCTCCACACATTGTGGCAACTCCAGTGAAAATGTTCTGTAGATAAATAAAAGTATGATATTTTAAAAGACTATTTAAAGATAGGCTTCATGGGTTTTGACATTACAAAAATGCGTAATTGCCAACATATTATTACAGCTTATGATGTTTCTCACTTGCTCATGTTAGAGGCTCACAGGTAATTGAGCTATCTCTACCATAGCATCAAATATGAAACTTCTTTATCACTGAGAATATGAAAATAAAATAATGGCAGTGTGGCTGCTGTGGAGGCAAATCTAGTGTGCCCTGCTTTTGTCTGCTTATAAAGGTCACTAACAGGTTGTTGTGGTTTCTGTTGGGATAGAGTCAACTTTTGTACTAGCAGTGGGTATAATGCTGTGTTTTGCATTTGGGATGATAAATTCTTTTGGTATTGGTGGCTTTGGTTGTTGCCAGGCAGTCAAGGCCTTTTCTGCTCCTCACATCACCCCGCCAGCGAATGGACTAGGTGCAGAGGAAGACGAGAGGGGACACAGCCATGATAGCTGACTCCAACTGACGACAGGGATGTTCTGTACCATATTGTGCTAGGTATATAAAGCTGGGGGAAAGAGGAAGCAGGGGACATTTAGAGTTATGGCATTTTATCTTTCCAAGTAACCATTATGTGTGATGGAGCCCTGCTTTCCTGGAGAAGGCTGAATGCCCACCTGTCTGTGGGAAGCAGGGAATGAATTCCTCGTCTTGCTTTGCTTGTGTATGTGACTTTTTTTTTTTTTTTTTACTTATGAAACTGTCTTTATCTCAACCCATGAGTTTTTTCTTACTTTTCTGATTCTCTTTCCCATCCTACCGTGGGAGGAGTGAGCTAGCAGCTTTGTGATTCTAGCTGCCAGCTGGGGTTAAACCGTAACACAACGGCAGCAATTTAAATGTTGTTTTACAAGATACACCCAAGGGTAAAATGATGCATACTTGTGGCTTAAAACAATTGATGTATCGAGTTTATTCCCTTTTTGTTTTCAGCAGATAAAATAGATTTGGAAGGCATGTGTGGTTGTGGTTCTTATAAGAGAAATAGGCTTTGCCTATGTGTTTATAATACAATTTTTTTTTTTTTTCTGATAGCTAATTATTATTATGCAGTTGAAAATGAACAATGCCATTATTTCCTTAATGACTTTTCAAAATGTCAGAAAAGTGCATCAATTGAAAGTATAATCATAGAATCATTGAATCACCGAACAGATTGGTTTGGAAGGAACCTTCAGAGATCATCTAGTCTAGCTCCCCTGCCATTGACAGGAACACTAGGTTGGGCTGCTCAAAGCACTAAAGCACTATTGAACATGAACACCTCCAATGATGGGACATCCACAACTTCTTTGGGAAACCCATTCAACGTCTCCCCACCCTCAGTAAATAATATCTTCCTATATCCAATCTAAACCTACTTTCTTTCAGTTTTAAAACCATTGCCCCTTCACTACAGGCTTTGGTAAAAAATCAGTCTACAGCTTTCCTATAGGCCCCCTTTAAGTACTGGAAGGCTGCAGTAAGGTCTCCCCAGAGCATCCTCTTCTCCAGGCTGAACAGCTCCAGCTCCCTCTGTCTTCATAGGAGAGATGCTCCAGCCCTCTGATCATCTTCGTGGCCCTCCGGTGGACTCACTCANACAGGCTTTGGTAAAAAATCAGTCTACAGCTTTCCTATAGGCCCCCTTTAAGTACTGGAAGGCTGCAGTAAGGTCTCCCCAGAGCATCCTCTTCTCCAGGCTGAACAGCTCCAGCTCCCTCTGTCTTCATAGGAGAAATGCTCCAGCCCTCTGATCATGTTCGTGGCCCTCCGGTGGACTCACTCGAACAGGTCCATGTCCTTTTTATGTTGAGGGCCCCAGAGCTGGATGCAGTACTCCCAGTGGGATCTCACAAGAGTGGAGCAGAGAGGGAGAATTAAACTTTAAGAATTAAACCTGCTTCCACCTGCCGGATGCGTGTCTTGTTATGTGGCCCCAGATACAACTGCCTTTCTAGGCTGCAAGCATGCATTGCTGGCTTCGATCCAATTTTTCATCCACTAGTATCAGTTCACATCAGCTGAGAATGTAAAAAATGTATTGCTATCCAATAGCGGGAGCTTTGATAAAGCTATTATTAACTTCAGAAAATACTGCTGTTTAAAAGTTAGTGGAAAAGGAGAATGAATATTTGATTCTAATTGCCAGTGTGATATACTACATAATATAGCAAAGCGTATTACAAAGTTTAATTTCTTAAATTTGGTGTAATAAAAGGTTTGTGTAGTTATTCCCCACCTGCCAGCTGAGTTTCAGAATCTCACCAACCTCAAATATATGGAAATGTTTCAACTGGAGCTCAGGGAGGAGGTGGAGGAGTCGAGAATGAAGAAGGGAAATTGAACCTGGAGGTGTGTATAGGGGAGAGGTGTCATGTTAATTTGTTTCTCGGTATCCAAATCTATTTCGATCAGCAATAAAATAAATTAATTCCCCAAGTCGTCTGTTTCCCGCAATGGTAATCGCTAAGTGATCTCCCAAGAGAGAGCAAGCCTCAGCTTCAGCAGCCGCACGCGGCCCCAGGGCTGGCAGGCTCTGGCACAGGCATAGGCGCTGCCAGCAGTGAGGCCACCCACGGTTTTCCTCTTTCCCACCAAGCGCTCACCGTTTTCTCAGGGCCATCTGTGGTGCTGTGCAGCGCTACACTGGCACATCACCAGCAAATAAAAATGAAAAGTTTGGAAAACGGTATTTAGTTTGCACGTCCTTCCCAGCACTTATCACAGGCCTCGCTCCTGCCAACTCCTCATTAAGTCTTTCAAGCTGGGTTAGCTCTGTCCACCCCTTGTTTGCAGACGCAGGTTCTTCTCGGAACCACTACCCCCTTGAGGTGATAGCCACATGTGCATGTCATAGTTTTAGTAGCTTTAGTTCAATTAATCTCTCATCCTGACTGCAGCATTTGGATAAAATGGCTGTATGCAATTTAAGCATAATAAACTTAAAGATTTTAAGCCACATGTCCCCATGGTGTGTGAGGCCCGTTAGTCACACAACCTTCCTCCCACTGAATGTTTTCCATTAGCTAGGTGTCACAAAAGTCTTAAGACAGCAAGTAGACAATACCCAAGAACTTGCATGAAATCTAGGCTATGAAAATTCAGACTTAAGCATGTAAGAAGTACTGCACCAGATGTTGGGAGATAATCTTTGCTTTGCTCCAGGTCGCTGCTCTATGAAAACATTTAACTATGCACATAAAGCACAAAAGTAACGTAAGTGATCCCAGTGAGACGTGAACAAAAACGTGTGCTTGTTTGGAGCAGAGCCTCAAATTGCAGGTTCTTGTATTAACTTTGTTTCCATGCAATTATTTTATCCACGTTTATTTATTTCTGCATATTCGGGGCAAGAATTTTAGTTATATACAGAAATTAAGTACTCTTGGACAGAAAAATCCTACGTTATTTCATGGTGCAGCCAGACTAATGCAACAAACAGTTGTTAGGCTGCCAGAGATTGATGTTTGGAGCACCCCATGCAGGGAAAAACCGCTCAGCTCTGATCCATCCTGTTGGTTGCGTGTGAGTTTCTCCCCAGACCACAACCATCCTCTCTCCTTTCAGCAACCATATTTTTGAAGCCTCCTCAGAGTTCTCTTTTCTGTACGAGCTACTACTAACTCTCGCTGGAATAGTTTGCTTGTGGTTTCACTGGTAAAGCTAATGGGCAGGTCACAGGTATTGTTATTTCCTGTTAGAGTGCTGACCACAGGACATTTAATTTTCACTGGGCGATTAATAAACCTAACATGACAGGGATATTGCTTTTGAGCACCACCACGCCTAAGAAGACAGTTCAGCCTGTTAAAATAAACCTCACCAAGTCATTCTGCCAAAGCTGTACACTCCATCAAAACTGCAAGGTCATATCCCTTTCTAAAGGTTCGCTCCCTGTGTCTGCACAATTTTTCGTCAAACTCTCATTTCACTTTTCAGATTACATTTTGGTTTGCTTTATAGAAAAGGGCAAGGTTTGGTGACCTTTGGGGTAAAGATAACACTGTAATAACTGTAATCTTACCTAACTGCATAGTAAAATAATTGTAATAATTCTGAATATATTATTCTGTTCATAAAAGTGTCAATGACTGACAATTTTACTTGCAATTTTTTCCTACCCGTTCTACATCTTTCCTCACTACTAAAGAGGTTATTAGACTTTCTCATGAGACCCTGTAGAGCTCTGAGCAGAAATAAGGTTGCCACGTCACCTAACGTATTAGTACCTTCTCACATGTGATTTCATCATCATCTAGGACATCAGTCCCTTAACTTGTTATAATTACGTGTTGATTTTGATAGCGAACAGTGATCTCACACATGGTAAACTGCAGGAGAATAATATTAAAGCAGTTGTCTTTGGATTGTACCTCAACCAAGCAGCAGTTCTGTATCGCCATTCAAAGGTCATTATGTGAGGTATGACCACTTTGCTACTAGCATTCAATGTGCATCAATATATGAGACACGGTGAAGTGGTAGAAATGCAAGTGGTTATTTTGTTTGCAAATAACATTGGATAACATTATTTACAAAAAATCATTAAGTGCCAATATAAGTCTAACCACAGGAAAAGTGCCATGCTGCCCAAAACGAGAAGTTAGATTACTTACTGCCCGTAAGTGTACTTTGCTGCAAGTTTCTTCATGTTATCATTCCCCAAACAGGACATTGTATGGGGACAGGAAGGAGAAACTCCTCAAGTGTGCCAGGGTCATCTGCCCACATGGTGTCATTATAGCAGAGGGAGGATGCGCTAAAGGTGATATGAATAGCTGGTATTCCACAGCAGTTAATTAGGAAAATGACTACAGGCTACATTGAGAAAAAGATTATCTGTAGCTATAATTTATAATGAGGTTTCAAGGAAGATACTGTCTTCATTTCTTTTTTTTACAGTTCTAGTCACAATCTGAATTAGAGCAAAATGCCTTTAGTTTTAATAATAAATGCCTTGAGCGTTGCTGTTCTGCTACTCTGGAGCGCCATTAGTAGTGCATACACCTGCACTTAAGTTTTGTAGTGTTATATATATACATCTAAGAGCAAATTTGAGATGATAGCCAATGGCTGGAGCCTACAGCTTTTCTCCTTCGTGAGTTAGAGACCGGGAGTCAGGGAATGACTCATTACAAGCATCCTTCCCAGAAAGGCAGCAGAGAGCATGAATAAACATGACTTCCAAAACCCAGTCCACTTACTGCTGCTTGATTAGCCCAGCCTGCCCCACCACAGGGAGACTGGGTGGCCGGCAGAGCAAGGCTGAAGAGGGCTTTCAGAAAGAGGGGATTACTGTTGACCTACGTTTGTGAAGGGGCCACCTTTTTCAACACTGGCACCTGGCACCAAGAGAATAGTTGGAAGAGGGTTGGAATACCCTCTTCCTGTATCTAGGCTTTATTATCCACCATGTTCGAAAATTTTCATAATCAAAAATCCAGACTCTGACACTTCCTGGTCAAGTATTTTCCAGCACTAAAATCTCTGAATCTGCCACCTTGCAGCAACAGTATTAGACAGCAGTCAAACTTCTGGATGTAGAGAAAACAGTGAAAAGCTTTGGTATATGAGGTAGTTAGTGATTCTGAGCGACTTTGACAGTACACTATGTTAACTTCAATGTACACTTCAGTTAACACATTCAAGGAGGACAGGCTTCTAGGGTTTTGCAACTGTTTTAGCAATTTCAGTGGAAGCAATTAATTATCTAGAACACCCAAATGAAGTACATTTCAACCCCTGCAGCAATATCAGCTGTTTACATTCATTTGAATACAGTAACACTATCCAGCTGGACAACAAACCTAACTCAGCTACACATCCAAGAACTGCTTGAACTCGAGCATAATTTTATTCTGTCCAGAGAATTTACACCCTCCCACCCCAATAATAATCCCAGGCATAGGGGTAGCAGATATTCTCAATAGCAGCAGTAGCTTTGTTGGACCATAAAAGCCAGTGTTAAAAGACTTCATCTTAAACCCAAGAAGTTCACCTTTGCTTCGCCTTCCTGCGGCTAAACCAGAAACGGCAGCTAAACTAGACTGTGAGAAAGACATCTGAACTACACATCCTCACCCCTGTGACTAGAAGGGAGAGAGATGCATTAAGATACAGGTAAGTCTCTGTACGGTATCGTTCCTCCTCATAAAAAAGAAAAACAAAACAAAACCAAAACCCAGAAACAATCTCATTGCCTTATCCTATTGCTTTTTCAAAGTAAAATCAGTTTTGTTCACTCCAAAAATCCACTTTATAAAGATGATTTTTTTCGGTCTGACATTGGAATAGAGTCAGCCAGCACACATATTCCCTTTAGGAATTCTTTCCTAAAGGAATAAAGCTTACCAAGTTGCACTGCAACAGCTCCTTGACAGACCAGTTTATTGAAACAACTTTTAAAAGCAGATATTTCTGAATGTACTCCATCAATCCCAACAGTTCAGTAAAACAATTGTTCAGCGTCCAAATTAAGTGTGCACATTACAAATTGTACATTTTTAATATACTCATTTATACCACATGACATGAGCATAAGATACAATGATTTCTTATGTTGTTCAGTATGCCAATTTATTGCTACTGTTCACCCCAAAAGTAGGGCACACCTGGAAATAGCTCTTAATCCAAGGCTAATACAGCTGTTCCCATGCCTTGGAGCCCAAGACCAAATCACTAGTGTTCCAATGTAAATCACCAGGTTTTTGAAGTGTTTTCTTTTTAATTTACATCTAAATTAAATGTTTTGTTTTGTCAGACTATTCTTAGATGGCATTTAGTGGGAAGCGTAACATCTGAATATTTACTACAACTCAAATACTTCAAATCGTAGGATATGAAAATTTCAACTTCTTCACCTTCATTTTGCTTGAGATCTTTAGCCATGTCAATCAGAAGAAACAGGTTCCATGTATGAAGTTACAAAAAGAAAAGGGAAAAAAAAAAAAAAGACACAAACAAGGAATTTAACCAACTTGCACAAGGAACCAGGGTCCAGAGTTCATGGGTATACTAGTACTCCTACAAAGTGAAAGGTGTTCAGAGCTTAAGAAATTGCTGCCATGTATACTTGTGCAATAATCACACGTTTTAATTATATGCCTGTATTTAAAAAAAAAAAAAAAAAAAAAAAAGAAAAAAAGCATTGATTTGGGTTTTCCTTTCTCTTTCATTTCTAAGATTAGTCTTAAGAATTCTGTACTCTGAATAAAAGAATTTTTTAGCTACTCCAATTTGAGTACAGCACAGCTGTTTTTTAAAGGTCAGGTTCCATTTGAAAGTATCTCTACTCTTTAGTTCAAGTGATACATATTTAAATGTTTTGCCAGCCCTTTTGACCAAGAATATGATCATTTTATTGTCAAAATAAGTATTTTTTTAGCAAATGAAAAGCTTATTCCAACAGTACAAGATCCCTATATCCAGTGTGAAAGCAACATGGTGGTATAAATATATGCATACATTGCATTACACAGAATATATTATACACATTCCAGTTAACCATGGAACAATTAACAGGAGTAGATGTCTACTAATCATGGGTACAAAGTATTTTTGTAAACAAAATTTTCAGAAACTCTAAGGAAAATCTGATTTGTGGAAAGATGACAATCTTGGGATTCCATTTCTGTTTTCAAATAAGTCAATTTTTTTTAAAGGATGCTGTATATAAGAATGCACTTTGTATTAAAACAAAGATCAATACTTTACAGTTTAAGAAACTTTACATATGTACATAAATTACACATCAGGAATGGTTTTAAAGCTCAAACTGAGTTGTCAGAAAAGTCTATTTTCCTTCTATTAAAATCTTTAACTCTTTTACGTTGTGATCATTTGCAACTGTCACAGCATGATCCAGTGCTCGAATACTTGCTAGAAGCTTTATGATCTGTTTTATGTGCTCCCTAAAAAGAGAAAGAAGTCAATGCAGGAACGGAACATTAATATTTCAACAGAATACTACATTACGAATCCATACAGCAAGCCAGTTTCAGATAATTTCACATCATCTTCTTCTCCATTTGCTTAGTCTGATAAAATGAGTTGGTTATCAGCTTTGTAGTAGAAAAGAAAAAAATTATTTTGGAAGTAGGAATTAATCACAGAATATGGTTTAATACTAGATTCGGTATTATCTCAAAAAAAAAAGACTTGGATTACTTATGGTACTGTGCATGAGTGAGTCACAGCTCTCTTAGTAACTAACGTGTCAGCCAAAAAGAAAAAAACCCAAACAACCCATCAAAGCAGAAAGTATGCTTTAATGTATGCCTTAAAAAGATATGAAGCTTGACACCGATGAACTGCTAGGAGGACTGTACTTCTTCAGCTGTCAAGAACAATTTTGGTATCTGGCTAGGAGGGTGGATGTGAAATTTAGACTGGTCTTAAAAATGAACCTTGCTGATCTGTAAAAAAGCACCCAACCTTTGAAAAAGTGGCACCAACAGACATCGGTAAAGACACACTTCCCTCTCAGGAGAAATAAATGCATTTTTGTTTCAAACAACTGGACTAGGTTTTATATGAAAAGATACAACATTCTTCAGTTCTAAAGAGTATGCAGATTGCTGCAGAGTTCCTTTATCTGCAACAGATTTTTTTAAATGCTAGCAAAACACAGCAGGACAGAAGATAGAAGTTAAATCAGAACTCACTATGAGAAGGGAAAAAAAAAAAAAAAAAAAGGATTAATTGGGCATTTTTCTTCCAATACAAATTGTTATCAAGTTATCCTTTTATCTGGCAAAGAAATTTCTTTCAAATTTAGTAACAGGCTACCAAAAGAGAAAAAGTTTAATCTCTACTGAATTCTCTCTCAACGCCTTCATTTCAATTCCAGTATCAAAGTAAGCCAGGCATTTTGGTTTCAGAAAAACAGTAGTAACAAGTCTACTTAGAATCTGAATCATGGGGAAACTTAAATTGGTATGTGACATTGCTATTATTCTTTGGACACAAAAGTTCTGAGCCATAACATGAGAGCAGATAAAAAGTGTGGCATCAAGCTTTGTGTTCTCTGAAAATGAGATGATTTGTATGCCACAGCCAAAAGTGACTCTAAAGATGGAAAAATGTCTAACAACCAACGTGGTAACTGTAAAAAATATTGATGCCAAAAAAATCCCAAAACTCTTAACTGAGATTTTTCTGTTATGGTTTAAGGGAAATTACTGTCTCTATGTTTCAGTACTATGCATAAGATCAAAAAGCAAGATGGATCTAACCCCCTGGAGGGCCTCAATAATTGCAGAGTAACTCAACAATGGCTCAAGCAACTTCAACTATCAAGAATGACTAATGCAGGTAAGTAAGGGTTCGTCTTTCCAAGTTTCTGGTTGGCTGGAACAACTGAATTATTTACCTCAAAACCTCTCCTCCTCATGCAATGGCACAGGAGTAAACAATCTTCCAGTCTTGTTATATTCCCATGTATCAGTGCAACATTTTGGTTTTTAAGTTTATCATTGATGAAAATGATAAACCCATAAGTCCAACGCATTTCAGGACACTTGGAGAGCAGTAACATTTATACATCTAACCTGAACTTCTAATTATGCTTGTTATCAGTTACTAGTAAAATGACTCTCCATCTAAGGGAAAACAGGTTCATCTAGTTGGTTGTGTAAATAAAGCTAGAACTTTTGAACTGTATACAAAAGCGCAATTAGTAATTTACAAATCATTAATGCAGGAATCTCCCGACAGGCTCACAAGGTGGAATAGTCCAAAACCAGTAACCACAAAGTTTGCCAGAATCAGGGACACTAAGTATTTGCGCAAAACACGTTACATATGTTTCAAGCTTTCCAGCAGCTACTGTTTTCGGGCACCTTAAAAATCTCCCCTTAACAACAATATTTTTTAAGTTTGAATTCAAAATGATTTCAAAAGATGTGTAGCAGTATGGAGATATTTACTCATGTTTGCGTGCATCCACAAAATAACACAAAGCACAGGAACTGCAGTGCAAGAATTGCATTAAGTTAAAGTAAGTTACCTTGCATTTCTCTTCTCTACATCAGAGCAGCCAATACTGTTTCTATAAATTGTATCAGCCAGATGAACAAGGTATCTACAGAAGTTTTCTAACTGAGAAATAGTCTTGTCTCCTTTTAGATTAGCGAACCACTGTTTAGGAAAGCAGGCAATTACCTAGACATAGCAGGAAAAAGAAAGTTAAACAAAATGTAACAAAATTTTAAAAGCCACCTAACACATGATGTGCAAAGCCTGCCAGGTAAGATTACAGTGACAAGGTCCAACTGAGTAAAACTGGGGAAAAAAAGAAGCAAATTTTAAGCAGTAAAACACTGAACCCTGCACCAAACTATCTACAAGTATGAGCCAGAGAAGCACCTTTCTTTAGTTTGTATATTAAAAAATATATATCTTTTTTTTTTTCACTGACATTACAATATCGATATAAAGCCAAGATTTTACAGGTAACCTCAAGTTTTAACTACATTTTCCTTAACTCCCAATTTTCAAGTGATTTTAAACATTGTTTAATTTTACTTACACTTTGAGCTTTCTTAATGCTGTCCTCTCCATACTCAGAGTTTTGAAAAGCCATAAGAATATATCTATTTAGCAGACCATCTATTGACAGTTCCTGAAGAGTTTTATTTGAAAGGATTCCATACCACTGGAGAAAGTTTCCTAATAACTGAAAATACAACACAGGAAAAATAAGTATTTAAAAACGTACTGAAACCAGGAAGCTGCTTAAACACTCTAGAGCCTCTTCAAATGAAACGGCATGGGGAAAGTAAGCAGTAGAAATATGCCTTCTATTAGTTTCAAAACTATTCAGAATCCACAAAGTACCAGCTTAGAGTGTTATGAATTCTCCCACAACAACCCCAACGTAACTTTATTCATGTTTTGCACAAGAAATCAGAAAAAAAGAATTAACGTTTTAAGCCATCGTGTTCTCAGAATCTGATGTCAACGTCAAGCCCGGTGATGCCTAGCATATGTCATATGGGGGCAAATTCACAGCCCCCCTTGTCAAGGAAATGCCCAGCTACGCTGTCAGCATACCCTTGTTCCCAAGGCACAGTGACACAAGAGACACAGAAAGTGTCACTGGGGAGTGCTGGCTAAGCCTACCGTACAGCTGTTATTCCCCACCGACATACAGCCTGTGGAGACCTGCTGCCAGCCTCGTACAAATGAACACAGCAGTTTACTGTTGAGGCAGATCATCAGGAAACAGTAAATGAGTGCTTGCCTCACAGTTTCTATTTCTGCTCGTCTGTGATGCTATAACTGACTTGCTGGCGCAAGAGAGCTGTATTTTTAATGCTTCCCTAAAATAAAACAGTGGTAGCAGCATGCATAGCTCTAAACTGCCCAGGCTCTTAACAGATATTGGCAGAAGCAGGCAATCTCACTCGTAAGAGAGACACAAGCACTGAACAAGCAACTGTTTCACCTGTAACAACAGTATTTTAACATACTAGTTTTGTGCATTTTTTGCTCAAGATGGCATTTAAGAAGTTGATTTTTATTTCAAAGTGAAAGAATTCAGTCCCAAACATTTTAAGTAAATTAAGTGATTTCCAACCTACTCAGAATACAGTCTCCCTCACTGCTGCAATTTAAACAGAAAATTTCGGGTAAGAGTTGTGTTTGCATGATCATGGAGAAGAGCAGTTCAGTTGACCGGTCTCATACTTCTCTGTTCAGTTGGAACTTAATTTTCTTCACAGTATTTTACGGTAATAAACTACATCAATCATAGCTTCTTACAGCAAAGCTGTTGCAAACTTTATTTTGCATATTCCACATATGGAGACTTTTTCTGTCATACTCTGTAATTTCAATAGACTACCATTACAATTGCTCTTAATACTTTACAACTACCAGCAAGTTTTCCAAAACAGGCCAAGTTACTTTCATAAAGATTCTGTATCTCTCTCTCTGTATATATATAAAAACCCCACACGCCAAGCTCTCTCATTCAATATATGTGAAATAAAAGCATCATATTTTAATCTGACAAGCACAATGACATTGAAAAAAACCTGCATTTAGTATGCTAAATAAACCCACAATACCCAAGTTAAAACAATGGTGCTTTCACTTGGCAATCTTTTGAAGAGAGCAGAGTGCATTATCAAAGACTAAGAATCCTAATTTAGAGTTCTTTCAACTAAAGTTAAAGCAATTTCCATCTATCATTTTCCACAAATTTGAAGGGGATTTTATTGCTACACTGTCTACACCAAAAATTTACCAGATGTATTTACTGACTTACCTTAACAGAGGACCAAAACTGACGTTGGAAAAACAAATATGGACCAGAGTTCTTGTTTTCTAAGATGCTGGAAAGTAAGAGATTTCTTTAATGAGCAACCAAGACCACCTCAGTCTGGAGTTTGCTGGCTTCCTCCTTCCCACACACATTTATTTCTATAAATATTCCCTTCCATCCTGTTTGTCTTTGCTAATTCCTCACAGCATGATAATGAAAGTTCTCCTGCATCCAGCCAGTGAACCATACCAGGAAAAAATCCACTGTCAACTACAGACAGAAAGCACCAACTTGCTAATAAAGGCCTAACACCACAGTCGAAGGCAGACTTACTTTTTTGGATATAAGGGCATGAATACATCATCATCTAGTGTTCTCCTCATTCTTAGCAATAATGCCTTTAAAAGCATCTGAAACAGATAATTTTTTTTTTTTTTTTAAAAGCATGCAAAGTACTGGTTAGTAGTTAACCAAGTAGAAATTGACTATCAAAGCAACAAAGAACATCTGTGACCCTAACAATAAAATGCATACATACTTACACGTATAAATAAAGTCTTAGAGAAGCCTATAATAATTAACAGAGCTGATATTTGATGTTTTCAATAAAGACTGAAGGCAGTGGAATTCATGTTTAAGCTTGGCTACACAATTAGGTACTGTTAAGTCAGAGCTTTTGTAATTTTTAATGTTCTGCTAACTTCCCCATGCACATGCACTTTGGCCTATCTCCCATTATTCTAAAGGCAATACATATATTGATTAGCTATGACACCTGAACTCATGACATCAGTTCTTATATTAATAGAAGGTAAATAAAACAATCAGATTTCAAGGCAATACATTTGAAAAGGTTACAAAGATCTAAAGAAAAAAAAAGCTTGACTATTTGTAACTGAACCTTAAAGCAAAACTGCAGAGGGCAACAAGTCATAGTACATTTAGTATCTCTTTTTTCTCTAGCATCTACTTTGGGGAGACTTCACTGGGTTCCTCCTCCTAATTTATCACTGTACTTGACTCTCTGTAACTAGGCTACAGAGCATCAAATAACTGCAAAATTCTTTCTTGCTCCTCACCAAGTATGCTGTGTTCTCCAACACAGTGTATTAAAAATATATTCAAATTCCTTATCCAAGATATTTAAGAAAAAACAACTTACTTGTGTATTTTTGTTTTCTGCATTCACCACTGAAGGATATCCGTCTACTAGTTTCTGTACAATGGCTACCATTCTAGATGTCTGTGTTGTAGAAAAAGGATCCCATATATTTTCAGAAATCACTGTAAGAGATTAAAGAATTACTCCACTTTGCGGATACTCAAATAAATACAGGTACTAAGACAGTCTGACAATAAACAAAACAGTGAAATCTGAGAGTGCAAACAAGCACCAGCTTCCACACATCCCCTTTTTTCCCCCCCCTCCCCCATCTCTTTTCCAAGGCTATACCGTACCTGTTAATTTAGGAAGAACGACTCTTTCTACAATGGTAGGCAATAGTGAAATATCGGCATCATCTTTCACTTGCTCCTGTTCTTCACAGCCATAAAACAGCAATGATTCAAACCACAACATAGTCTCAAAGTCTCGACACTTGCCCTAATAAAAAAGAATTCAGGTTAGATTCCTTAACAGATTTGAAGTCAACACATAAAGGAAGGATTATATATGCAAGTACGATACACTCACAAACCAGAACAAAACTACTTTAAAACAGTCTATCACATGTGCTCAGCAGGCAGGGTAAGCAGCAACAGAGCACAGTAACACCTCAAAAATCCAGTCCTTTTTGTCTATGTGCCAGGTACTCATCTGTACCGGACATAATAAAGAGCCCCCAAGATATAGTGACTCAAGACCAAATAGTGTCTTAACCTGGCACAAGGATGGGCAGGTTAATTCACCTCCTGCTTTGGTTCCCCCACTTCTAAGCAGTGATAAACTACTTCATTCAGACACATAGGCAAGCTTGATTCCTGGGAAACGGAGAAAACGTTCTGCCTCTTTGCTCTGCCTTCGCAGTCAGGTTAGTGTACATACGGACAACCCAACCCAACCGAAACTCGAGAGAGGATAGGGAGTAAGGTCAGTTTTCCATAAATCAGCCAAATGAATGGATTCATTCTACAATCACACAACCACAAGATCTAATGGAACTGAAATGATGGAAGACAGACCGGGCTTTTTGGCAGCTGTTGTCCTACAGATTTTAACTTCTAATTACACCTGAGCCAAATAAAACCCCACAGATTAGGGTAAAAGTGAGAAGTATAGTTCATTTGTGCTGCACTATCAAATTACATTTCCTAGATTAAAAACTTCCTTTTGTAAATGCCTTACAATTTTTCTAACTTAACAAAACACTTAACAGGAGCAGTAACACTTAGCAGTGAAAATGATTAGATTTGAGAATTCTGTACCATGTCTCCAACTAACTGGAGTTTGTTTTGCCAGTCTGGGAACTCACACAGAAATGGCATAGGGAAAGGGAGAACTAACAAAAACAGTTTTAAGTTTACTGAGGACAGTTTTCATAAATTTTCCTGTATTTATTCAAATTGAATACTCTGAACACTCTCCAAAGCTCGACTCTCCTTTCCCTTCCTCTGCTATCAAAGCAGAGGCAACAGAAGATGCCCTTCAACAAATATTGTCTTAGTAGTCAAGAAAACAAACAAACGAGCTTCTGAAAAAAGGAGAGATCCAGTAATCTGTGAGAATAGACTGACACATCTGCAGACTGTGCTGTAGATTAGTTAAGTTTTGAAAAGGGAGAAGACAGTCTGCCATATTAGCCTACTTTCCTAAAAAAACAAGCTTATGCAATTGTACTTACTCTGTGCCTTGACCCACTGCCATTCCCCGGTAAAAGCCAACATGGCAGAAGAAACTAAGTTCCTACTGGTATTGTGAAACTAAGCACCTGACTGACACAGAAATACTTTACAAGCACTTTCACTGGCAGGAAGAAGAGTGGGAGTCAAAAGCTACCTTGTTTGGCCTGCTGGCTTCTCAAGTCTGGACATTCAGGCTGGACAACGAACATGTTGCAGGCCACTATCCCTGGCACAATGCTGTCTTGCTTTTCCCATGTTCCCTATCTAAATAACTGGGCAATGAGTACTATGAGGAAGACTTGGAAATTGTCAGCCAGAGTTCTACAGGGTATGAAGGTGTAGGTAAGAGAACAATATGTAACATGGGTTGCAAATCAACATAGAAACAAGCTTTGTTGTTCCACTTCTGAAGAAATAACATCTCTAGAATCACAATTTTCTCTTATGGATTTTAAAACCTAAATATGTTATTTAAGAAGCTTTTTGATCTACACCACTCACTGAAAAGGTTCTAGCATGGCCTGAATTAAACTTTGGCCTGCTGGCAACAGAGATGACAACAGTCCAGAAACTCCACAGAAAAGCTTCACCCCAAGAGAGGTGCCCATTTTAAACTTCATGCCTAGAGCACACATTTACAAATGTGCTTTGCTTTGCAGAAGCATGAAAGAACCACTACATAGAATCTTACATAGAAGATGCTTGCACAGGACCTTACCTCCAAAGGAGTCCATATAAGCAGCTGAAGTCTGATCAAAGGGTTAAACAGCTTTGGTAAACAAAGGCCAATGTAAGCATCTTTATAAGAAGCAAAATACTTTGAGCGCCAAGCTTCAAACTGTGACTTGATACAATCAATTGAGTAAAAGCTTTCCAAAACATCTTCAAAAACTTTGCTGGATTCTTTCAATATACGATCTGGTAGGAGAGAAAAATAGTAGCAAGTTAATCACCTGTAATACCTCCTTCAAGATGGAATTTGACGCTCACTGGCCTAGGCTAACTCCTATGAACACAATGTAAAAACCATCACCTTTAAAAGTTCTCTTACTTCTGCCTTAAATGTACAAAGCAATAAAAACCATGAGCACTCACTGATATACTGGTTTATCAGAAGTCTTGCTTTAAACATTTAATACAATGATTTTTCAGTTACCAGACATTGAACTGGTGATGAATTTGGCCGCATTTGTAGAGGTAAGAGAACATCATGCATCTAAATTCAAACCTGGCCTAGCTCTGCATGGGAGTTTGGAACAGCTGATCTCCACGTCCAACCCAAATTGTTCTACAACTTGCTCATGCAAGAGCAAGTACAGAAATTCATCTCGGATCAGCCAACTGAATCTGCCCTTCAGACAGAGCAGGTTCTGGCAGACACCATGCTAACTGCTGAACATATAACATAGCTAATAGCATTGGGCAGCAGCTACAATCCCTTAGCATCTTCCTTACTGTTTTTTTGTATTTAGAGTACCAATATTCTACGCAGTCCAAAACTTCTCTATATAGTATTTTACCTCCTTCTTTTTTAATTCCCAGAGTTAGTTTCATTTAATCAGTCATTTTTGCTGCAGCCACAGTTTTAAATGTTCAGTTACAGCAGTAACCTGCACACAATTAGTACACACAGCTGGTAGAGACAGAGCTGATGGAATATGAGATTATGTCATATAAACATATGGCTTTTCACAATGGGATCAAGAAGACATGCTACAAGTTAGCAGGTGCAAAGTGCACCCCTCTGTTCCATACAGCTCACTGCAAAAAGCTTTAGAAATACTATGCCAACTCAGAAACTCACAAAACTCCTACAAAAGGCTTTTATACACATAAAAGTGCCAAGTTACAAAGAGCAATTCAGCCACACTGAGTTTTGAATCTAGATCACTTAACTTACCAAAGTTAGCAAAAGAATGTTTAAATTAAATAAAGGTAATCTCTACAAGGATGGGGTATTTAGCTGCAGGTGTACAACAGTTGGTAGAAGAGACTGTTTTGGTCACATTGATGATTCAGCAAGGAACAGTTTCTAAACTTTTTCCAGATTATGGTGAAATATATGGACAGGCTATATTTTGTTACACAATGTTTCAGCAACTTTTCTAACCTCGCTCCATGTTGAAGTTTGTAATATCCGTTGAAGTTTCCTCATCATCGCTGGAAAGGCCTTCAAGGTGATCTGCCATCTTCCCTGTTTGTTCTCTTGCTTGTCTACGACGAGCTCTGAAAAGAATCAGCAGTATAAAACCAGCTATTACTTCCCCTGCCCACCCCCCACCCAAAAGACAGAACGACCTAAGCTTGTCAGAACTTTTAATGTAAGGAAATCCAGGTTGAATAAAAACTTCCAGTATGTCACTACCTCAAACAATCCACCATGTTGCTGCCTCAAACAATGGAAGGAAGAGAAACCAGCAAAGACCATATAAGATAAGGAGTAGGCTTACTATGCTTTCTTTTAGTAATTTTTAAATCAGTATCACTGTAATGAATGGTGCCTTGCTTTGTACACTTGCATGCTAAGTTGGGATATATAAGAGTATCCCTGCCCAGCATAACAGCTTCAGTGTTTTCTTCCCTTTGCTGGAAAGGAGCAAACACTGCTACTCATGTTACTATGTCACACAGGACAACTGTATTATGCAAGCAGGCAAAGACTCCTAACAGACAAGAAATCTCAGTACTCTACCTTCTAGCTTCTCTTTCTGCAGTCCGACGTTTTACTTGTTCTTGATAGATCACTCTGTCTCGTCCAAAAGATTCAAGATTTGGTGCCATCAGTGCTTTATCTGTAAAATTACAGCGATGAAAATTAAAATGATTATATGATTATATAAATGTGTTGTAGGCAGTTTCATAAGAGCCTTTTACCTTCTTTAAACTAAGTGTAATCTGAACTAGGAAGCTGAAGTTTTCAAAAAGATGCACCAAGAGGCCTGAATTCGCAGGCGTAGAGGTTAAAAAGAGGAAGTAGCTGAGCTTGGAAAAAATCTCCACTTAAATGTCAAATAGTTTTCACCATACATCACTCTTGTCCCTCTCACAACAGTGCCCAACTATATAGAAGTCAACAGTTTTAATAGAAATTGCTTAAATTGAATGTTTCAAGACAAAAAGCGCTCCTTACGTAAACAAGTTCAGGTGTAATTTATGAAAAGAAAACAAAGAAAAAGAAAGGCAGAGAAGAGGTGACTGCAGCTGGAATATATGATATTTCAGAATTCTAGTCATGGTGCCTTCTAAGTTTATGTGCTTTAGATTGCCTAATGTTTAAAAGACATCAAAATCTACAGGAAAATAAATAATCCCCCCTTCTAAGTTGTGATTTATTATAGATGTTTCTGATTACAGAAAATAACACAGCTAGAGCAGTGAAGCTGATCAGCAACCAGCAGGCAGACCCAAGTGTTTCCACTTCATCCCTTTTAAAGGATGTTTCATCCTTTCAGTTCATACTTTTTAAAGTAAACTTTTAAAAATGGATTGAATTGAGCCAGTGCTCTAGTCCACCCACTCAAATATAAACACTGAAGTTTAAACAAAAGCCTACCCAAATTTCAGGAGTAAATTTACATGATCTAACTAAATCCCTAAAAATATTAATGATGTTCTTTGTCAGCATTCCAATCCTATACTGGAACTACCAAGAACCTTAACATGCAGATGAAGCCATCATTTGTCCAATCTTTTAAAATGTTACTCAAAGCTGAGCTACTTGTGTTTATGTAAAAATAAAGCAAAAGTTGACAGACAAACTTCAATTCCCTTCTACCTCTTAGGTGTTCTGAAACAGTATGAAGAAAAGCAGATTGTCTATGCCGCAACACACATCAAATCAAAGGCTGGCATCAGTTCCTAGTTTCTGTGACAATTTGAGGGACAGAAGTGAACTATTTCTAGATAAAGTAAAATTCATCCTCTACCAGAGACTAAATAAGATCTCCCTTTAAAACCCATTCTTGACAATGACAACTATTCCCACTCCACCATTAAGTTCCAGTCTAAAATAATCTAATTTAAGCTTCTTTTAGGAAATAGGCCTCTAGTACACTACGTTTTTATTTCTCACAAAAGCATTTTCATAGTAAAACTTTAAGGCCTACATGTGATGCTTAGGGCTCCAAATAAAGTCCTAAAAGGAGCACGTATGCTAACAACACTGTAAAGGGATGGCCAACACTTACATCCTAACGTTTTATCACCCTCAGTAAGTTCCATCTAATGGTATTAATAGAACTTCATCTCTGAACACACTGTGACAGAATAGGAAATGGCTTTTATTACAGGATTTTAGGCCAGCAATAGGACAGACAAGAAAGCCATTTTTAAAACTGGGAAGCTCTCCAAAGCAGAAAGACAGCTACTATTAATAAGGTATTTTACCCATCATCCAACATGCTGAATAATGCCTCCTCCAAGGAATGTATATTTCCAGCCAAGTTAACATTCATACTTTTGCGGAGTTTTACATACTGAACAGTAATCACTTGAAGAAAACTCCTCAATAAGAATATCGCATCCACACACAGTAAGCAGCAGGTATTTTAACTGGCTAATTTTAAGCTGCCTTTTATATAGGGTCACTTTGCATTAATCTGAATTTTAGCAATGGCACCAGTCTCTTCCAGCTCCTTAGCTTTACCAGCTAAGTGTCTGAAATGAAATATTTATGCTGCCTACAAAACAGCATTAGAAAGAAGTCAACTCCAGCCCAGCGCTTCACAGCTTTGCACAGTTAACTGTAGATGTTACAGGAAATTTATAGATTCAAGAATGTTAGGGGAAAAAAAAAAAAAAAAAAAAAAGACTCCTGACATATGAGGAAAATTGGAATTCACATGCTACCACTACTACCACTGCCACCGTGCATACATTTTCAGTGCTAGGGAAAAGAAAATACAGTTAAGAGCAAAAGAAAGGAGAGATGAAGTCATGAGTTACGAGTGGCTTGGAGTTTAAAACAAAACAGTTTAGAAAACTTTTAATCTAAACTTGCTTCTACCTATCTCAAGAGTAAGGATAAACTTTAAGACAGTCATACTTTAAACATTTACATTTAAATTAAGCCAAACTAAGTAAACAAGGTTGTTTAATGAATAATAAAAACCTTCAAGATGGACTGACTTGAATGGCTTGAAAACTCCGAAGATTCATCTTTAATATCATCTTGTCGTCTTTGGACAAGGCGGGAAGCTCGCTGTTTGTACAGCTGGTGCATTGCAGATTCAAGCTCGTTAATCAGAGGCACCTGCAAAAATATAACACACTACGTAATATCAAATTCTTCAGGTGCTTAGTTTCTGGGGTACCGTACTATTCCGAAGCAAAACTCTGTCACTGTAAGTCTAGCAGCACAAATGGTTTCCTTTTACCCATTTGTTTAATTTTGACCAGTAAATATTTCAACTTGAAGAAGATGCATACATTTAGCAATGTGGACAGCTTTCAACTGTAGCAAGAGCATTCTGAAAATAACTTTTGTTGACCGAATGAGTCTATGCAGTAAGACAACCATTTTAAAGAGTGTGAAATGATATTTCAAGTACTCATCTTTTCTTTACCAAGTGTGTTACATGGCTTACAATTCTCACTGTTTCCCCCTACAACTAGATGAGAAAATAATCTGAGTGAATGCAGTGAAAAAAACAAAGCATTAATCTAACTTCATGAAATCAGGACATATTTTTTTGCTATAACTCTTATTAGCATATGCTGAAAAATAATTACTGAAATACAACAAAACAGTGGATAAATGTCATGCCAACAACTCTAGCCTATCATTAGACTGAAAATTATACAATTTGTGTGAGTTCTGCAGTAAGTTTTGAACAATACAGACTTAAGTTGGATCAGAACAGCTACTATTTTATTTTTCTTAAAGTAGACTAAATTTTCAGTAGCAACTATAACAAGAATATATTGTAACAACTAGGAATTTCCTGACATTATGTAGCAGTTTCACTGCTCACTTTTGCAAAAATTCATTTCCTGGGATAAGTTAAAATTAGATTATTATAAATAGTCAAATGAAAACCGGAATGTTTCACAATTTCTTAATTTGGAAAGGCAAATTCTTCTTGTATAAATACTTAAGCCATGTTCTTCTTACCTCTGAGACATATCCTTAGTCCAAAGTCTTCCGGATTTTTAGCTTAAGTATATCATTGCTGCCTACCATCCATTATTAAGGCTTTTTCAAAACAAAAGATGAAATCAGAACTTGTTTCCTGATGTAATTTAGAATGTGATTCAGTAGCTATCAAAGAACCTCCTCCAGTAAAATATAAGATTACGAGATTATAGCTATAGGCCCATTTCAGCTGAAAAAGATACAGAGCTAGATGATCTTCAAGGTTCCTTCCAACTCTAACCATTCTATAAATCTATGAGATACTAAAAGAAAAGAAATACTAAGCTCTTTGTGGTAAGAAGTGGGCTATAGGGATAAAAATGAAAGTGACTCTGCACCAACTCAAAACACAAACAACTTTCCTTTGGAGAAAACGGAGTACAGAGAAATAGGAGGAGGGAATATCCTAATGCAGGAAGCACATACTCTGAATTTAAAATAATTTTGAAAAGAGAAATAATAATTTAAAAATACTAGCTTTAGTGCAGTTTACCATATAAAATATAGCTTATTCTCTTAAGCCGATAAAGAGAATTTTAAAATTAAAAACTTAAATGAAAATTTTTCAAAGCATCTGTAGAGGTTCTTTCTATAACTGCCTCGGGACTAAAAAAAACCCCAGTTACGTATCCATATATATTAATACACTCAAAATATTTCCTACTTAAAACACAGGAGACTTAGAAGCTGTTATTCTACGATTGATACTGTGGTTGACGAATGACTGACAATTTCATTGACTATTATAAAGTTATGGCTCTCATACATTGTGTTTTGTTTAGTCAGTACCTTACATTCAGTGTTTTGGTTTTTTTATTCCTTCACTTTCACTGTGAACACTGTAAGAGGAAAAGTGGAAAGCTCTCTGAACATTTAGATGACAAGGATAATTTTAACCTACAGTCCTCGTTTCTGACACAAAGTGTTTTGATAATTTATTTTTGCAGATAAAATAACAGTTCATCTAACTGTGCTGTCAAAGACAGGCCCGGAACAATCTAATCTTTCTGTATCCCCTGCATATTCCTACATTCAAAATGTAAAGACGCTGTTATCCCTTTCTAGCCTTCTCAGAGAGCATAATTTTGACAGTAATTACTTGTGAAGGAAGGCATGTACACATCTTCCACTCCATTGGTTTTATCATTTATGGGGGGAAAAAAAAAATCATAGAGAATTTGACATTTGTTTTGTTTCTAAAATTTGTATAATAGCTGCCTCATTATACTCTCCACTGCACCTTACCAGCAGACAAAGTGTTTTTTAACATTCAGAATCTCTTCAAAATAGAATACAAACAAAATTATTTTGCTTGGCTGGGGCAGGGGTCGTAAAGGATTGATCACAGTGAACAGATGCAGAAATAACACAGTAGGGGGAAGAAATTCTAATTCATGATGATACTTTTTGTTCTCTAAAACCGAGTCACTAGACATAGAAGAAAACTCTAGGGGAATAGGTCTCTTTTGGAGGACACAAGTGCTTCTTCAGCAAACCACTTTCTCATTTAGATCAGTACCAATGTGAATTTGACTAATAACCATGACTAGTCCTAATAAATAAAGACAAACCATCAAAGCATCATATTTGAAAGGATAGGGAGGAACCTAGCTTTATAAATATTTAGGATATGTGTTCACATATCTATGTATGTATACACACACACACGATTGTTATTACCCATACAGATATAAATTCTATATGCTTATGTATATTATAACAACTACATACAATATAAACACGCACAATTTTAATATGAAATACTCAGGGCCATGGGTTCTAGAAAAAAGCTGAAGGTAATTTATCTCTACACTCAAAAGATAAGAAGAATTTGCTGTGCTGCTGCATTGCATTATTTCATTTAAATAAAAACTGATACTGATTTTATTGCTTTTTTTTTTTTCCCTCCCCCATCTCCTTTTTACAAAACTACGTTTTTGAATTTGCTGGTACTTTGACAGTAAAGATTATGTGGCCAAAGAACTGAGGAATATATATGACATCATAATAAATGTAATGCTCCTGTTAAACTGACCGTATCGCCTCCTAATTTTGCAACTTGTTGTACATACAGCTACTGCAGTAGCCTCCAACTGAAAACAGCAGAACTGTGTGAATGTCCCTAAGAAGCATGAGATGATAAAAATCACATCTTAAAAGTTCAATAGACTGTCATGGCAGGTGGGGTATGGGGAGGGTGGGAAGGTGCAGAATCCTTAAAAGACCAACTACTAGGAAAGCAAAGGTATATTGTAAGAAAGCAACTTTAACAAACCCATTCATTAATTTATTAGCAACTAATTTGCTGTATAGTGGCTAGAACTGATTTATTTACTAGCATAGTTAGACAGGCCAATAACCTTCTTATGAACTCGTTACACTATTAGTTAACAATAAGCTCTCCTAGCTTATACAAAATTTGGGAGACTAAAGGGCTTGGTTTATACTCAGAAAGGTACATTCTAGAACAATTTGTTTAAAAAAAATAACTGAACAAGACAGCATGTGCTATCAAAGAGAATCTCCAGACATGGCATATAGTTATCACAAAAGAAAATTTAACAAGACGTGTGTAGAAATCAAATGCTGAATAGAGATACAGATATTTAACTTGTCTTCTGAAATACAGATTTATCCCAAAGAAAGAATATAAAAAAATTATCTTGAAGAAAGAATTTAGGCATCTGGGCAACCAGAGAACACTGCAAAGGAAAGTGCCTTTAATACTCCTCAACAGCTAATGCCAATACAGACTCAGTAATACTGCTTCTTCAGTGGAACAATGTTTATCCTAAATAATCAATTAGCTGGGTGAATTAACTGGTCCACACTTCCTGGGTTTGTTGATGGCACAGTTAACTCTCCTGCCTCCAGGACTGACGCTGGGACTCTCCCATTATCACTAATACTAAATAAATTATGTCTAACCAATTAGCAACCAGAATGCTTTTATATTCCTCTCCTACATCTAGCAAGCTAGGTAAGCAATAGCTTCAACCACTCAAGTAATTCTGCTAGTTAATATATTAAGAAGATACTATGCTATTGTATTTAAGTCAGAAAACAATAAAGCCCACGTACTACTAACTTAATTTTATAGCTCCTGTGTGTAACAGGTATCTGCCTAAATATATACACATATTCAGGAGCTCCTGTTATATTTACAACAAAGTAATTAAAGCATAATAAATAACATAAGAAAGAAAGATTTAACTTTTCAAGTTAGACGTATACATAAATATCGCATTACATGAAAGAAGCCTATTTTTAAGTTTGGATGTCTTCAGACAGCTATGCTAGTTTTAAAACTTTTCTCCTTCAGTGACTTAGAGCAATAACAAGTATGTAAAACTGCCTCACAGGAGGAAGTTTATCCTCACACAAAATACAAGTTTTCACTACTGTGTTCATAAAGCATTCCAGAAACTAGCAATGTTGAAATTCAGCTCTTATTTTTGTTAACCTGATACCCTACACAAGTAAAAAGCAGAATCTGAGTAAAGCTGAAATGACACAGTATCTACCAAAATCCCAGAGACATATAATCTGAAAGTGTTTTTAAGACACCTAAAGCCAGTGATGTCTTACACTGTGAAAGGTTTTTGATAACCAGATTAGCGTGATGAAAAGTTATCTTTTCAACCCTTGAATAACCAAACCTTTAGAAGAGTATGTTCTCAGAGTTGGTTTTTTTTGTGAAAACAGAGGGAGATGTGGTGTCTGGAATGTACTAGGAGTCCCTAATTTTTTTTTTATTTATTTTTTTTTTAAAAAAAAGATGAATGTTTTTGCATCCTTACCTTTTCACTGAAACACTCAAGCAAGTCTTGGACATACCCTCGCATTTCTTGCAAAAACTTATACTGTTCACCAATACCCCCAGAAGACCCTTCTAATCTTTCAATTGCCTTGGTAGAGTCCTCTCGGCTTTGCTGATGTTTCTCATATTGCTGCCGATTAGCTTTGTGCAATTCTTTCATAGAGTCCAACCTGAAGGGCAACGGATAAATAGCAAATTTACATCCAAAAGTCTATATATTTCAGACTGTTGAGAAATTATACAGACAGTGCAGTACCAAGTCTATATATGGGAAATACTGCAAAAACATATTCTCTAACTTTCATTTGACACTTTCTCCCCTCTCTCTGCACACGGCAAGGCTAACAGTCTAAACTAATTTGCTAGACTATGCTGAGTGCATTGCACTGATCACTCCTATAAATTTTAACAGGAGTTGATAGCACTTAAAATGGCGCAAAGCTTGCCCTAAAATAAAACTGGGATGAAAGGTTTTGGTGGGGACTGGGTGGGGAAAGAACTACAGCTTATCCAAAGCAGTCTTATCCCTCTGCTAACTTGATTCACTGTCAAGGGCTGAAACACTTCAAGGGGCAAAGAAACCAATTCTGAACACATGTAAAGCGCAAGTTGTTCATTACCAATGATTTCTCACTGTGGTTGGGTTGTTCATTCAGTAGGACCTTTTGTGTACCTGACAAGCAGATTATAGTGTTTAATGCAAAAAAAAGCCCTGCTTAACAGTAAAATTCTTTATCTACTGAAGGGGAAAATACCTGCTTCACAGTTCAAATCAATGTAACTTGACAAGCTAAACACTTCACTGGCCTTTCAATTCTTTACTACAAGACTATGTAGTGTCCAGAAGATGCAACTCAGACCTGTCTTCAACAAGATCAATGGCCTCATATTTAAAGCTTCACTTCCAGAGAAGCAATCCAAGGAGATTTTCGAACAAAGTGTCAATGTCATCTTCACTTTGAGCTTTTTTTTGTTTGCCTTTTTTTTTTTTAAATTGATGTGCCAGTCAGTACTTTTCCAGCGATGAAACTCTGTGTTTGCTCACCGAGACTAAAAGACGCCTGAGGAACAGAAAGCTAGGGGACAGGTCTTTAAGTCTAAAAAGATGGTCTGTCCTACCTGTCTTTAAGCTGTTTCTTTACCAAATCAATAGTAACAGGAGTCATCTCATTACTGGGAGTTTTGAAAGGAACTGTATTATCTGTTTTTTGAGACTTGGTTTCCGATGATCCATATGCAGCGTAAGTGTATGGAATGCCATATGATGAACCATAAGACAGTGTCTGGTAAGTGTTCTGGTAGTACAGATTATTCACTTCTGCAGGCTGACTTGGTTGAACCTAATGGAAGAGGAAATGCAATTGTACTGTATTAGACTTTCAAGACAGGATAAACTTAATTTTCTATCACACCAAACATTATAAAGCAAAAAAATGTAGACAGATTCATTTATAACACGTAATTATCAAGTGGATTTAAGTGTACAACTCTCAACATCTAAGGCTGAAGAAACATTCCCTCAGAAACACCTTCTTAAATGGACAAACTCTTAATATCATTACCATTCTAAGTATTTATGCTTATAACTATGAATGCATAAAAAACATATGGTACAACCTGCTACCAATTCAAACTCTATGCTGCAACACAAGATACAAAAACAGCAAAGAAACACACACCGTTTACAGAGACTCTACAAACCCAATGATAAACAAGAACAGAAGTCTCTTAAAAGTGGCATTGTTCTAGCTCTGTTTGAGCCTGCAAATAAATGCTGGTTAGCAGCACCACAAACAATTGGTATCTACCCAGAACAGAGAGACTAATGAAACGGATACCTAACTGGATACTTAAAATCTGACCTCTCATTTCTATTTAAGGAGTATCAGGAGTTACACACTGAAGTTCTCAGATGAAACAGCTTTCTGTAAACTATTCAAGTTTGTAATAGATCTAGTACATACAAGCAGAAATAAACCTAAAAGAGTTCACAAGAAAATACATGCCTGAGGTATGTTGATTCCTTTCCGTATCTGTTCTTGCTCCCATCTACTGAGTTCTTCATCCTGCTCCCCTGCCACCAGTGCTTCATCATCGCTTCCTTCAATACCTTAACATGAGTAAAACAGACAGGCAACAAGGAGAATATAATGTATTCATAGTAAGGGATATGAGTTCAAAAACCCGAGAGACCATGATTCGTCAGGAACAGAGTGCATCCTCCTTTCCTCTTCACAAGAAATGTAGGACACTAGACTGTGAACTATTATCACAGAAGTTCTTCTTAAAAATCCAATGGGAATTTGCAATTAACTGCTGCTAGTAAAACCCTCTAATGTTAAAATCCTATATATCTTACTAACTCCCCTTTTCCAAAAGGTTATTTTACCTGCTTGTCAGCAACAAGAATGCTATACCAAAGAACTAATGTTTTTCTTTTCACACCTATATACTTCCTAAAAAATAAAGTACAGGAACAATAGTAACTGATCCTTCATGTCAGTTTTTACCAGATTCAGTTCAGTTGTGTGCTTCCAAGCAGAGGAACATAGTTTGTGTTCAAAATTTTATATGTAGATTCCATTATGCAGTACTTTTCCTTAGAAAAATAGATTAATGCCTGTTTAAAACACACGTTGTTTGAAAATGCTGAATGGGAGCACTTGCAGTGAAAACAGTGTAAATGTTTATCATCTGTCCTACTAAAAAGGTTTTACCTATTTCCTCAGCAATCTTTTGCCTTTGGGATTTTTCCTTCACTGTAAAAACTATCCTCCTCTTCTCGTCATCATCTTCATCATCACTGGCATCATTTTCATCTTCTCGAACAAGGCGGCCTTTACCTGGTTCACTGTCAACGGGGGTAAAGTCTCCAAGTTCACGAGCCATTTGACGCTTTTTCCTAGCGGCATGAATAAAAGCAGCATCTGGAATTTCTCCTAGAGATAGATGTTTGCACCATTAAACAACCACTTCAACAAAACAGGTATTATGATCTCTTATCACTCATCTCTGCCACGCTACCTAATAATCTTTGCAAACAGAAAAAAAATGTGACAGGAAAAATTATCCATTTAGACAGAAACATTTGCAAGCAATTTAGAAGCTGCACATGCAAACTTTCCGACCAGAAACCCTCAAGGCTGGGATCTTTCCCAGAACGTCTGGCTCTGCTTCCAACAGCTCATGTGTCATAAGAGCAGAAGCCTGACATTCCCATGGGAAGTATTCCTAAAGAAGAGGAAGGCCTTTACAGGAGTTGACTATTGCAAAGACTGTCAATTCCTGCCCTGATATTGCTTCCAACTCCTCTTATTGTGTGGGATAAAAATTGTTGCCCACTTCAACAGGGATGAGAGCTCAGAGATTAAGAGGACATCAAACCCAACAAAGCTAACATGAGAAGACTACACAATTAAGGGGAATCAAGAAAAGCAGACATAATTAAAAAACCTAAAATCCCTAGCACAAAATTAATGAAAATTAAGTAAGTCATGTAAGGAATGGTCCACCAAGATAAATTTTTGGAAACATGAATAATTTTACCACTGCTTTGAATAGGCACGGACAAAAGGTTATTTTTCAGATTCTCTTTATACTTGACATGAGATACTCTATTCAAGCCAGCAATATCTTCAGTGATGCAATAATGTATGTATCACACCACTATGCAATTACCCCTAAAAGGAAAAAATATTTGGGAGTCAACTAGCAAATTCTTTTCCCCTTGAGATATGGCCAAGTTTGTGGACCCAGGACATCTCTCTTCTATCTGGGGAGCAGGCTATCGCAAGTTAGCTAACAATCAGTAAACTAGGTAAAAAACAGTAGGTTCCCAGACAGATTTCTTTGGCCTCAGGGCCTGACTAGAACCTCCTCAGACACAACCAGATAGGAAAACCTTTGAGATACCTTTAACTGAGACATTCAAACCAAAGACAAACTTTTAATTGAAAGCAGTTAAAATTCACGTAAGTCACCTATTCCAAATCTAGATTTTCTTACAGTTTGTCATCACTTTGAGAGACAAATTCTTGCTTTTGACATCAAGATGAAGCATTTTCTTGAAAAATTGAACAGCTTTGCAAAACAGCAGTTTCCTGAATTGTCAGATGCTGAATATATACCTGGAAAACATTCCCTAATCTCTCCAGTACTTTAGTCTGCTGTAATTGCTGTCTAAAGTCTTTCTTAGCATATTGGACATATTATAATAACCAACCTGGACGGAGAACATTCAGTGATGACAAAGCACTTGAAAAAGCACCACCAGCTTTTGGTTTTTCTTCTTCCTTCTCACTTTCAACTTCCATTTCTTCTTCACCATGCTCACTGTTTGCAGTTCCATCCTCTTGACCTATATCCTTAATCTGTCCTGTCTTTTCTAGTGGTGGCTCAACTGGTAAGACAACAAAGTCCATGTTTCACTCTTTTTATAAAATTCACTAGGAATTTTTTTTTGAAGTCTAACAACCAAAAGTAAAAACCAAATGAAAATGTTAAATAATGTCATTGTTTGAGATCTAGTAAAATATACCTTCTTCACTGACACCCTCTCAAAACATAATTTGACAAAGCAGACAATCCAACAACCACTAAACATTCTACATATTGTCAAGTATTTAAAAGGTGAGGGAACTCTAATAATTAGGATCATGCGTGCAACGTTCACACATCCTCCTATGTATGTAATTAGAAAGCACTGCTGGTGTTACACCAAATCTTTCCACAAGGACAGGCTAATTCCAAAAGAACCCTTTCATTTTCCTCTTGGACTGGGTGCAACATTATGCTACATTAGGCAAGTAACATGCACATACAGGCAGCAGGTACAAATATTATGTAAAAAAAATGCATGTTAAATCCAGCTATCCAATCCAAGCTGCACATATCTGAGTTTTTAGACTTTAGCATTTTGTTTAGAGAATCCACACTCCTGACTCATCAGCAGCAATGAGGTCTTCTGAAGACCTCAAATCAGTCCAAACAAACCAACTAGAAACACACGGAGAAAATAAGCACACACTAGCCATATGCAAAATACATTTTTTAAGGATCTTTAGGAGAGAAGCAAGAATTAAGATCCAGCTTCCCACAGATCACCTGAACATTAGCCACAGAAATGATAATTTCCACTTTTGCTCATGACCCATACCAGTAGGCAACTTAAAGTATCTAGTAAGATAGAATTTGTGGATTTCTCAAATGCAGGCAAAGCTTTTTGAAAATATTTGAGATATTTTTTTTTAAAGATTAATTTAATTAACCTAGAGAAGAGCAATTTTTTGCATGGGACCATATTCAACTCTCATATGCTTCAGCTATGCCATTGCAATCTTCAGGACAATGAAACCACACTATCAGCTTGTGCTCATGGTGTGGTAGGTTATTACACAAAAACCTAACTGGTAAAAGAGACATTACACTTTGAATGAAGCAATGAGCTTCCCCAAAAACAATAGCAGAAGCATAATGAAATCAAAATCCTAGACTCTGTTGCAAGCTCTGGAGTACTATACATTGTTAGAAGATCCTTCTGCCCAAAACTGTCATCTTAATCATCAAGTTCGCTCTAAGGTTCTAAGTTCTCGCCCTTTCCGAGAAGATGCATTACAAGGACACATCCTGTCGGATAAGCACCAGACACAGTTCTAAACTAATTTAATTCCTTCCTAATTCAATAGGAAGAAACTCATCTGACATAAACAGCAAATACAGAAACCACTGAGGTCTGCTGACAACAGTACATGCATCTGAGAAGCTTCATCCTTCTACATTCACTTCCACATGACAAAGAATCAAAGAACTCTTGACTAGCTTCAGAATGGCAGTTGTACAGTTCAAATGGACACATTTCACGGATACTTTACTTCACTTCCAAATTCTAAATCCTCTAAAAGAGACTAACAACTAACCTTGAAAACAACTAGTTTGTATTTACAATAGTTTATCTTTGCCATTACAAAAGCTATTGTTAAGTTTTGAAGTTACCATCTGTTGGAGAATTGACCTCTGTTCTAACTTTTGATTTTTCAAGATCTTCTTTGTATTCTTTCTTCAATTGTTTTACAATCTTTTTGCTGTAACTTGATTTCTTCACTTTAAAAACTTCTTCAGTTTCTTTAAAAGAGAAGTTGGAAAACATTACATTAGACCTGTCAAGAAGTATGCTTACTTATTAAATCTCTTAGTTTTCTATCTAGAGCTTAATACTAACAACATAATTTAATATGACTTTGTATTCACATTGTTGCAACAAAACCAGACCCATATGCTTTTATGTGGACTCATATTTATCCCGTCTTTTTGCAGTCATTTTCAAGTGTATTCAATCTGCTCACAGCATGGTCACAAAAAAGCAAGGCAGAAGTCACACTGAAGTGTACACACGTGCCCCGCTTTTACCTGACTGTGGTAATCTTTGTTTTGTTTTTTTTTTCCACAGACAAAGAAAGAAAAACCAGCTGATCATTTACTGTATGAAGCCCCAATGTTTTGGGGCTTCAGAAAAAAAGAAAACACACATACATGCAACTAATCTGGAAAGAAATCATTGGCTTTGATTGCACTACCAGTTCAAATGCCTGCAGCACTACAATTTATCAGAAGGTGTGCAAGAAGTTAAAGACCTAAATAGGATAGTAAAAACCAAATAAAATTTAATGTAGGACATCCACAAGTGTTTAGGATTTTTATTTTTTGCAGTGGTCGTCTGGGTTTTTTTTGGTGTTAGGGCTTTTTTAAGTTGATAGCATATTTTCATGTTCTCAGTATTTCTGTCAAGATTTCAAACCACTAGTCTTAGCATCCAAGTTCCAGTGATTACAAGAGAACTGCTTCTAAAAACTTGGAAATACATACTAACTCTCCTGCTGACAAAAGATAAAACAAAAATAAGCCCCTGATTTTATACACCCTGCACTTCCAGGATGCAACGAACTCTGGAGTGTGAGGAGTGTTTTATGATCATTCTTAATATGTAATGCCTATTACGCATAATTAGGCTACCTGAACGTGAATGGGCCAATGAAGGAGTGCAGTACCTGCTGGAATCCAGCAGAATTATTATCTGAAGCACTGTAGGAACACACCATGCTATTTTTCCAAAAACTGAGGTGCAGAAACCACTCGACCGCTTTTTCTGCTATTTGTGAAGGTTAACCTAATGCACCTTGCAGAGGGCTAGGTGAACTAAGTCTGCAACACAACAGCAGCAGCTTCACGTGGAGTTTGCTAGGACAACAGGCAGCCCGACGTGACCTGCCAACACCAGCCACATCAGAGGAAAGCAAATTCCTTCCAGGCAAAGCCGCAGAGGAAGATGTCCCTCGACCAGCAGTGCAGGTTCTGGGTGGGTGGCAGGGGGGGCTGCACAGGGGGTGGACCCGGTACCTGCTGCCACGCAGACCCAGGTCAGGATAAAGCCTGTGCCCCGACCAGCAAAGCCACCCAGTTGCGGCGATGGCAACACGGGTGGAATCGCCGGCCACGAGCAATGTTACACGGCGTAACCCGATTGCCTTAAAAATACAACTAAAATAAGGGCCACGGCTCTCTTGGGGCCGACGGGCGGACAACCGGTGCGGGCCAAGCGGCTCCCGGTCCCTCCCAGCCCTGGAGGCGGCGAGGCGAAGGCAGCCTCTCCCCCCATCTCCCGCCTCACCCTCCTCCTCGTCCTGGAAGCTGAGCAGGCTGGCCCGCGGCACTTCTTTGTTCTCCCGCGGCCGCTTCTTCTCCTTGGGCCGGCCGGCCGCCGGC